>CM023533.1:55844616-55954401 GCA_013350335.1 Chimonanthus salicifolius | reverse complement strand
CCCTAACCACCCTAACACCTTAAACCCCTAGAACCCTAAAGCTTAAACCCTAAAACCTTAAACCCCTAAAACACTAAGCCCAAAAACCCAAAAACTATAAACCCTAAACCCAAAAGACTAAACCTAAAATCCTAAACCCTAAACGCCACGAACCCCTAAAATCCTAAACCCAAAAACCCGGGAACCCTAAAACTACAAACCCTACACTAAAACATAAAACCCAAAAGCCCTAAAACCTAAATCCTAAATTCTAAAACCCTAAAACCCTAAGACTCTAAACCCTAAACCCTAAACACTAACCCCTAAACCCTAAACACTAAAGCCTAAAGCCTAAACCCAAAATCGAAAAACCCTAAAACCTAAACTGAAAAACCGTTAACCCCTAAAATCCTAAAGCTTAAAACACTAAAACCCTAAAGCCAAAACCCTAAAGCCTAAACCCTAAAACCCTAAAGCCTAAAACCATAAATGCTAAACTGTAAAACCCAAAAACCCTAAAACCATAAATCCTAAACCCTAAACACTAGAACCGAAAAACCTTAAACAATAAACGCTAAACTCTAATCGCTAAACTCTAATCCCTAAAACCTTACCCGAAATCCCAAACCCTAAACCCTAAACCCAAAACCCGAAACCCTAAAACACAAAAACATTAAAATGTAAACCCTAAAACCGTATATCCCAAAACCCTAAAACCCTAAACCCCAAACCTTAAACCTAAACCCAAAAACCCTAAACCCAAAAACTCTAAATACCTAAAACCCTAAACCATCAAACCCTAAAACCCAAAAGCCTAAACGCTAAAACCTTAAACCCCTAAAACCCTAAGCCCAAAAACCCTAAAACCCTCAACCCTAAAACCTAAAACTAAACCCTCAACCCTAAACCCCTAAAACCCTAAAACCCTAAGACCCTAAAACCCTAAGACCCTAAGACCCTAAGACCCTAAACCCTAAACCCTAACACCCTAAGCCGAAAATCCTAAAACCCTAAACCCTAAACCCTAAACTCAAAAATCGAAAACCCCTTAAACCCTAAACCCTAAACTCTAATCCCTAAAACCTTACCCTAAAGCCCAAACCCTAACCCAAAACCCAAAAACCTAGACCCAAAACCCTAAACCCTAAAACCCTAAAACCTAAACCCTAAAACTCTAAACCCCAAAAACCCTAAACCATAAAACACTAAAACCCTAAAACCCAAAAGCCTAAACCTTAAAATCTGAAACCCCTAAAATCCTAAGCCCAAAAACCCTAAAACCCTAAACCCTGAAACCCTAACACCCTAAACCCTATAAACTAGACCTTAAACCCTAAACCCCTAACCCCTAAAACCCAAAAACCCTAAACCCTAAATCCTAAACCCTAAACCCTAACTCTAAACCCCCAAACCCTAAACACTAATTCCAAAACCCTAGACCCAAAAACCATAAAACCTAAACCCTAAAACCCTAAACCACTTAAACCCTAAACCCTATCCCGAAACCCTAAACCCTAAACCCTAAACCCTAAACACTAACCCCTAAACCCTAAACCCTAAACCCTAAACCCTAAATCCCTACCCTAAGCCCTAAATCCCTACCCTAAACTCTAAAACCCTAAGATCCTAAATCCTAAACCCTAAACCCTAAAACATAAACCCTAAACCCTAACTCATAAACCCTAAATCATAAACCCTAATTCCTAAACCCTAAACCCCTAAAACCCTAAACCCTAAAACCCTGAAACCCTAAAATCTAAAATCCTAAACCCTAAACCCTAAACCTTAAACCCTAAAACCTAAAATCCTAAACCCTAAAACACTAAAATCCTAAAAATCTAAACCCCTAAAGCCTAAAGCCTAAACCGTAAAATCCTAAACCCAAAACCCTAAAACACTAAAATCCAAAACCCTAAACCCAAAAACCTAAACCCTAAAACCCTAAACCCTAAATCATAAACCCTAAACCCCTAAAACCGTTAAACCCTAAAATTCCAAATCCTTAAAACCCTAAACCCTAAACCCTAAACCCTAAAACCCTAAACCGTAAAAACCTACAACCCTAAAATCTAAAGCCCTAAACCCTAAACCATAAAGTCCTAAACCCAAAACCCTAAAACTCTAAAACCCTAAACCCTAAACCCAAACGCCTAAACGCTAAAACCCTAAACCCTAAACCCTAAAACTATAAAATCCTAAACCCAAAACCCAAAAACCCAAAAACCCTATACTCCAAAACGCTTAAACCCCTAAAATCCTAAACCCAAAAAACCCTAAAATCCTAAACCCAAAAACCCTTCCCGAAAACCTAAAACCCAAAAACCCTGAAACCCTAAAATCCAAAATCTCTAAAACCCTAAACCCTAAACCCTAAACTCTAAAACCTTGAAACCCTAAGACCCTAAATCCTAAACCCTAAACCCTAAAACCTAAGCCTAAACCCTAAAACCCTAAAACCTTAAACCCCAAACCCGAAACCCTAAACCCTAAACCCTAAACGCTAAACCCTAGAACCCTTAAACCCTAAACCCTAAAACTTAAACCCTATACCCTAAAGCCTAAATCCTAAACCCTAAAACCCTAAAACCCTAAACCCTAAACCCTAAAACCCTAAATCCTAAACCCTAAAACCCAAAATGCTAAACCCTAAACCCTAAAACCCTAAAACGCTAAACCCTAAACCCTAAAACCCTAAAACGCTAAACCCTAAACTCTAAAATTCAAAAATCCTAAAACCCTAAAACCTTAAAATCCTAAATCCCTTAACCTTAAAACCTAAACCCTAAACCCTAAACTCTAAAATTCGAAAATCCTAACACCCTAAAACCCTATCCTAAAACCCTAAAATCCTAAAACCCCAAACCTTAAAACCAAATCCTTAAAGTCTATACCCTAATCTCTAAAATCCTAAGACCCTAAACCTTAAATCTAAATCCTACAACCCTAAACCTGAAAACCTAAACCATAAACCCTAAACACTAAACTCTAAAATCCTAAAACCCTAAAACCCCTAACCCCTAAAATCCCAAAAACTAAACCGTAAAACCCTAAAACTCTAAACCCCAAACCCCAAACCCTAAACCCTAAACCCTAAAACCTAAACGCTAAACCTTAGAACCCTTAAACGCTAAACCCTAAACCTTAAACCCTAAACACTAAATCCTAAACCCTAAACCCTAAACCCAAAACCCGAAACCCTAAAACACAAAAACATTAAAATGTAAACCCTAAAACCGTATATCCCAAAACCCTAAAACCCTAAACCCCAAACCTTAAACCTAAACCCAAAAAACCCTAAACCCAAAAACTCTAAATACCTAAAACCCTAAACCATCAAACCCTAAAACCCAAAAGCCTAAACGCTAAAACCTTAAACCCCTAAAACCCTAAGCCCAAAAACCCTAAAACCCTCAACCCTAAAACCTAAAACTAAACCCTCAACCCTAAACCCCTAAAACCCTAAAACCCTAAGACCCTAAAACCCTAAGACCCTAAGACCCTAAGACCCTAAACCCTAAACCCTAACACCCTAAGCCGAAAATCCTAAAACCCTAAACCCTAAACCCTAAACTCAAAAATCGAAAACCCCTTAAACCCTAAACCCTAAACTCTAATCCCTAAAACCTTACCCTAAAGCCCAAACCCTAACCCAAAACCCAAAAACCTAGACCCAAAACCCTAAACCCTAAAACCCTAAAACCTAAACCCTAAAACTCTAAACCCCAAAAACCCTAAACCATAAAACACTAAAACCCTAAAACCCAAAAGCCTAAACCTTAAAATCTGAAACCCCTAAAATCCTAAGCCCAAAAACCCTAAAACCCTAAACCCTGAAACCCTAACACCCTAAACCCTATAAACTAGACCTTAAACCCTAAACCCCTAACCCCTAAAACCCAAAAACCCTAAACCCTAAATCCTAAACCCTAAACCCTAACTCTAAACCCCCAAACCCTAAACACTAATTCCAAAACCCTAGACCCAAAAACCATAAAACCTAAACCCTAAAACCCTAAACCACTTAAACCCTAAACCCTATCCCGAAACCCTAAACCCTAAACCCTAAACCCTAAACACTAACCCCTAAACCCTAAACCCTAAACCCTAAACCCTAAATCCCTACCCTAAGCCCTAAATCCCTACCCTAAACTCTAAAACCCTAAGATCCTAAATCCTAAACCCTAAACCCTAAAACATAAACCCTAAACCCTAACTCATAAACCCTAAATCATAAACCCTAATTCCTAAACCCTAAACCCCTAAAACCCTAAACCCTAAAACCCTGAAACCCTAAAATCTAAAATCCTAAACCCTAAACCCTAAACCTTAAACCCTAAAACCTAAAATCCTAAACCCTAAAACACTAAAATCCTAAAAATCTAAACCCCTAAAGCCTAAAGCCTAAACCGTAAAATCCTAAACCCAAAACCCTAAAACACTAAAATCCAAAACCCTAAACCCAAAAACCTAAACCCTAAAACCCTAAACCCTAAATCATAAACCCTAAACCCCTAAAACCGTTAAACCCTAAAATTCCAAATCCTTAAAACCCTAAACCCTAAACCCTAAACCCTAAAACCCTAAACCGTAAAAACCTACAACCCTAAAATCTAAAGCCCTAAACCCTAAACCATAAAGTCCTAAACCCAAAACCCTAAAACTCTAAAACCCTAAACCCTAAACCCAAACGCCTAAACGCTAAAACCCTAAACCCTAAACCCTAAAACTATAAAATCCTAAACCCAAAACCCAAAAACCCAAAAACCCTATACTCCAAAACGCTTAAACCCCTAAAATCCTAAACCCAAAAACCCTAAAATCCTAAACCCAAAAACCCTTCCCGAAAACCTAAAACCCAAAAACCCTGAAACCCTAAAATCCAAAATCTCTAAAACCCTAAACCCTAAACCCTAAACTCTAAAACCTTGAAACCCTAAGACCCTAAATCCTAAACCCTAAACCCTAAAACCTAAGCCTAAACCCTAAAACCCTAAAACCTTAAACCCCAAACCCGAAACCCTAAACCCTAAACCCTAAACGCTAAACCCTAGAACCCTTAAACCCTAAACCCTAAAACTTAAACCCTATACCCTAAAGCCTAAATCCTAAACCCTAAAACCCTAAAACCCTAAACCCTAAACCCTAAAACCCTAAATCCTAAACCCTAAAACCCAAAAATGCTAAACCCTAAGCCCTAAAACCCTAAAACGCTAAACCCTAAACCCTAAAACCCTAAAACGCTAAACCCTAAACTCTAAAATTCAAAAATCCTAAAACCCTAAAACCTTAAAATCCTAAATCCCTTAACCTTAAAACCTAAACCCTAAACCCTAAACTCTAAAATTCGAAAATCCTAACACCCTAAAACCCTATCCTAAAACCCTAAAATCCTAAAACCCCAAACCTTAAAACCAAATCCTTAAAGTCTATACCCTAATCTCTAAAATCCTAAGACCCTAAACCTTAAATCTAAATCCTACAACCCTAAACCTGAAAACCTAAACCATAAACCCTAAACACTAAACTCTAAAATCCTAAAACCCTAAAACCCCTAACCCCTAAAATCCCAAAAACTAAACCGTAAAACCCTAAAACTCTAAACCCCAAACCCCAAACCCTAAACCCTAAACCCTAAAACCTAAACGCTAAACCTTAGAACCCTTAAACGCTAAACCCTAAACCTTAAACCCTAAACACTAAATCCTAAACCCTAAACCCTAAACCCAAAACCCGAAACCCTAAAACACAAAAACATTAAAATGTAAACCCTAAAACCGTATATCCCAAAACCCTAAAACCCTAAACCCCAAACCTTAAACCTAAACCCAAAAACCCTAAACCCAAAAACTCTAAATACCTAAAACCCTAAACCATCAAACCCTAAAACCCAAAAGCCTAAACGCTAAAACCTTAAACCCCTAAAACCCTAAGCCCAAAAACCCTAAAACCCTCAACCCTAAAACCTAAAACTAAACCCTCAACCCTAAACCCCTAAAACCCTAAAACCCTAAGACCCTAAAACCCTAAGACCCTAAGACCCTAAGACCCTAAACCCTAAACCCTAACACCCTAAGCCGAAAATCCTAAAACCCTAAACCCTAAACCCTAAACTCAAAAATCGAAAACCCCTTAAACCCTAAACCCTAAACTCTAATCCCTAAAACCTTACCCTAAAGCCCAAACCCTAACCCAAAACCCAAAAACCTAGACCCAAAACCCTAAACCCTAAAACCCTAAAACCTAAACCCTAAAACTCTAAACCCCAAAAACCCTAAACCATAAAACACTAAAACCCTAAAACCCAAAAGCCTAAACCTTAAAATCTGAAACCCCTAAAATCCTAAGCCCAAAAACCCTAAAACCCTAAACCCTGAAACCCTAACACCCTAAACCCTATAAACTAGACCTTAAACCCTAAACCCCTAACCCCTAAAACCCAAAAACCCTAAACCCTAAATCCTAAACCCTAAACCCTAACTCTAAACCCCCAAACCCTAAACACTAATTCCAAAACCCTAGACCCAAAAACCATAAAACCTAAACCCTAAAACCCTAAACCACTTAAACCCTAAACCCTATCCCGAAACCCTAAACCCTAAACCCTAAACCCTAAACACTAACCCCTAAACCCTAAACCCTAAACCCTAAACCCTAAATCCCTACCCTAAGCCCTAAATCCCTACCCTAAACTCTAAAACCCTAAGATCCTAAATCCTAAACCCTAAACCCTAAAACATAAACCCTAAACCCTAACTCATAAACCCTAAATCATAAACCCTAATTCCTAAACCCTAAACCCCTAAAACCCTAAACCCTAAAACCCTGAAACCCTAAAATCTAAAATCCTAAACCCTAAACCCTAAACCTTAAACCCTAAAACCTAAAATCCTAAACCCTAAAACACTAAAATCCTAAAAATCTAAACCCCTAAAGCCTAAAGCCTAAACCGTAAAATCCTAAACCCAAAACCCTAAAACACTAAAATCCAAACCCTAAACCCAAAAACCTAAACCCTAAAACCCTAAACCCTAAATCATAAACCCTAAACCCCTAAAACCGTTAAACCCTAAAATTCCAAATCCTTAAAACCCTAAACCCTAAACCCTAAACCCTAAAACCCTAAACCGTAAAAACCTACAACCCTAAAATCTAAAGCCCTAAACCCTAAACCATAAAGTCCTAAACCCAAAACCCTAAAACTCTAAAACCCTAAACCCTAAACCCAAACGCCTAAACGCTAAAACCCTAAACCCTAAACCCTAAAACTATAAAATCCTAAACCCAAAACCCAAAAACCCAAAAACCCTATACTCCAAAACGCTTAAACCCCTAAAATCCTAAACCCAAAAACCCTAAAATCCTAAACCCAAAAACCCTTCCCGAAAACCTAAAACCCAAAAACCCTGAAACCCTAAAATCCAAAATCTCTAAAACCCTAAACCCTAAACCCTAAACTCTAAAACCTTGAAACCCTAAGACCCTAAATCCTAAACCCTAAACCCTAAAACCTAAGCCTAAACCCTAAAACCCTAAAACCTTAAACCCCAAACCCGAAACCCTAAACCCTAAACCCTAAACGCTAAACCCTAGAACCCTTAAACCCTAAACCCTAAAACTTAAACCCTATACCCTAAAGCCTAAATCCTAAACCCTAAAACCCTAAAACCCTAAACCCTAAACCCTAAAACCCTAAATCCTAAACCCTAAAACCCAAAAATGCTAAACCCTAAGCCCTAAAACCCTAAAACGCTAAACCCTAAACCCTAAAACCCTAAAACGCTAAACCCTAAACTCTAAAATTCAAAAATCCTAAAACCCTAAAACCTTAAAATCCTAAATCCCTTAACCTTAAAACCTAAACCCTAAACCCTAAACTCTAAAATTCGAAAATCCTAACACCCTAAAACCCTATCCTAAAACCCTAAAATCCTAAAACCCCAAACCTTAAAACCAAATCCTTAAAGTCTATACCCTAATCTCTAAAATCCTAAGACCCTAAACCTTAAATCTAAATCCTACAACCCTAAACCTGAAAACCTAAACCATAAACCCTAAACACTAAACTCTAAAATCCTAAAACCCTAAAACCCCTAACCCCTAAAATCCCAAAAACTAAACCGTAAAACCCTAAAACTCTAAACCCCAAACCCCAAACCCTAAACCCTAAACCCTAAAACCTAAACGCTAAACCTTAGAACCCTTAAACGCTAAACCCTAAACCTTAAACCCTAAACACTAAATCCTAAACCCTAAAACCCAAAAACCCTAAACCCTAAACCCTAAAACCCTAAAACGCTAAACCCTAAATCCTAAACCCTAAAACCCTAAAACCCTAAACCCTAAACCCCTAAAACCCTAACCCCTAAAACCCTAAAATCCTAAATCCCTTAACTTAAAACCTAAACCATAAACCCTAAACCCTAAACTCTAAAATTCGAAAATCCTAAAACCCTCAAACCCTAAAACCCTAAAACCCTAAAATCCTAAAACCCCAAACCTTAAAACCAAAACCTTAAAGCCTATACCCTAAACTCTAAAATCCTAAAACCCTGAACCTTAAACCTAAATCCTAAAACCCTAAAATCCTAAAACCCTAAAATCCTAAAACCCTAAACCTAAAAACCTAAACCCTAAACCCTAAACACAAAACTCTAAAATCCTAAAACCCTAAAACTCCTAAAATCCCAAAAACTAAACCATAAAACCCTAAAACCCTACCCTAAAACCCGACAACCCTAAACCCTAAAAACCCGACAACCCTAAACCCTAAATCCTAAACCCTAAAACCCTAAAACCCTAAACCCCAAACACTAAAACCCTAAACCCCAAACCCTAAACCCTAAACCCTAAACCCTAAACCCTAAACTCTAAAATCCTAAAATCCTAAAACCCTAAAACCCTAAGACCCTAAAACCCTAAACCCCTAAAATACCAAAAACTAAATCGTAAAACCCTGAAACCCTTCCGTAAACCCTTAAACCATAAACCCTAAACACAAAACCATAAACCCTAAACCCTAAACCTTAAACCCTAAAACCCTAGAACCCTAAACCGTAAGCCCTAAAACCCTAAACCCCAAACCCTAAACCCTAAACCCTAAACCCTAATCCCTAAACCCTAAACGCTAAACCCTAAACCCTAAACCTTAAAACCATAAAAGCATAAAACCCTAAAACTCTGAAACACTAAAACCCTAAAAACTAAACCGTAAACCCCTAAAACCCTTCACTAAACGCTACCCTAACCCTAAAACGCTAAAACCCTTAACCCTAAGCCTTAAACCACAAAACCCTAAAACCCTAAACCCTAAACCCTAAACCCTAAATCCTAAACCCTAAAACCCTAAAACCCTAAAACCCTAAACCCTAAAGCCTAAATCCTAAAGCCTAAACCCTAACCCCTAAAACCCTAAAATCCTAATACCCATAACCTTAAAACCTAAACCCTAAACCGTAAACTCTAAAATTCGAAAATCCTAACACTAAAACACCATCCTAAAACCCTAAAATCCTAAAACCCCAAACCTTAAAACCAAAACCCTAAAGCCTATACCCTAAACTCTTAAATCCAAAAACCCTAAACCTTAAACCTAAACCCTAAAACCCTAAAATCCTAAATCCCTAAACCTTAAAATCTAGACCCTAAACCCTAAACTCTAAAATCCTAAAATCCTAAAACCCTAAAACCCCTGACCCCTAAAACCCCAAAAACTAAATCGTAAACCCCTACCCCAAACCCTAAAACCCGGCAACCCTAAATCCTAAACCCTAAACCCTAAACCCTCAAACCCTAAAACCCTAAACCCTAAACACTAAAACCCCAAACCCCAAACCCTAAACCCTAAACCCTAAATCCTAAACCCTAAACTCTAAAATCCTAAAACCCTAAGACCCTAAAACCCTAAAATCGTAAAGCCCGAAAACACCAAAAACTAAACCGTAAAAGCCTAAAACCCTACCCTTAAACCCTAAAACCCTAAAACCCTAAACCCTAAACCCCAAACCCTAAACCCTAAAACCTTAAAACCCTAACCTCTATACCCTAAAACCCTAAACCCAAAACCCCAAACCCTAAACCCTAAACCCTAAACCCTAGAACCGTAAAACCCTAAACCCCTAAAACCCTGAAACCCTAAAACCCTAAAAACTAAACCGTAAACACCTAAAACCCTTCACTAAACCCTACCCTAACCCTAAAACCCTTAACCCTAAACCTCAAACCACAAAACCCTAAAACCCTCAACCCTAAACCATAAGACATAAAACCCTAAACCCTAAACACTACAACCCTAAACCCTAAACCCTAGACCATAAAACCCTAAATCCTAAACCCTAAAATCCTAAAACCCTAAACCTTAAACCTAAACCTAAACCCTAAAGCCCTAAAACCCTAAAATCCAAAACCCGTGAAACCCTAAAATCCTAAAACCTTAAAAGCTAAACTGTAAAATGATAAAACCCTACCCTAAACACTAAAACCCTAAAACCCTAAACCCTAAACCCCTAAAACCCTTCACTAAAACCTACCCTAACCCTAAAACTCTAAAACCCTTAACCCTAAACCTAAAACCCTAAAACCCTAAACCCTAAACCCTAAAACCCTAAACCCTAAAACCCTAAACCCTAAACCCCAAAACCCAAAACCCTAAAACCCTAAACCCTAAACCCTAAACCCAAAAACCATAAACCCTAAACCCTAAAATCCTAAAACCCTAAAATCCTAAAACCCTAAAACGTAAACCTAAACCCTAAAGCCCTAAAACCCTAAAAACTAAACTGTAAAACCCTACCCTAAACCCTAAAACCTTAAAACCCTAAACCCTAAACCCCAAACTCTAAAACTCTAAACCCTAAAAGCCTAAAACCCTAAACTCTAAAACTCTAAACCCTAAAACCCTAAAAGCCTAAAACCCTAAACCATAAAACTTAAACCCTAAAACCCTAAACCCTAAAACTCTAAACCCTAAAACCCTAAACCCTAAACCCCTAAAACCCTTCACTAAAACCTACCCTAACCCTAAACCTTAAACCACAAAAACCTAAAACCCTCAACCCTAAACCCTAAAACCTACCCTAACCCTAAACCTTAAACCACAAAAACCCTCAACCCTCAACCCTAAACCCTAAAACCCTAAACCCTAAAACCCTAAACCCTAAATCCTAAAACCCTAAACCCTAAACCCTAAAATCCTAAAACCCTAAAACGTAAACCTAAACCCTAAACCCCTAAAACCCTAAAATCCTAAAACCCTAAAAACTAAACTGTAAATCCCTAAATTCCTACCCTAAACCCTAAAACTTAAAACCCTAAACCCTAAACCCTAAAATTCTAAACCCTAAAACCCTAAAACCCTAAAAGCCTAAAACCTAAACCCTAAACCCTAAAACCCTAAACCCTAAACCCTAAAACTCTAAACCCTAAAACCCTAAAAGCCTAAACCATAAACCCTAAACCCAAAAACCCTAAACCCCTAAAACAGTAAACCTTAAAATCCTAAAACCCTAAAACCGAAACCCTAAAATCCGAAAACCCTAAACCCTAAATCCTAAACTGTTAACCCTAAACCCTAAATCCTGAAAGCTAAACCCTAAACCGTAAACCGTAAAATCCAAAACCCTAAAGCCTAAATACTAAAACCCTAAAACCTAAACTCTAAAACCCAAAACCCTAAACTGTAAAACCCTAAAACCCTAAATCCTAAACCCTAAAACCCAAAAACCCAAAACCCTAAAACCTTAAAACCCTAAACCATAAACCCTAAATGCTAAAACCCAAAAATCCTAAAACCTTAAACCTTGAAACCTAAACCCTAAACCCTAAGCCCTGAAAGCTAAACCCTAAACCGTAAACCGTAAATCCAAAACCCCTAAAACCCTAAAACATAAATACTAAAACCCTAAAACGAAACCCTAAAACCCAAAACCCTAAACCGTAAAACCCTTAACCCTAAAACCCTAAATCCTAAACCCTAAAACCCTAAAACCCGAAACCCCTAAAACCCAAAAACTTTAAAACCCTAAAAACTAAACCGTAGACCCCTAAAAGCCTACCCGAAACCCTACACCCTAAACCCTAAATCCTAAACCCAAAACCATAAAACCCTAAAACCCTAAACCCTAAACCTAAAACCCAAAATCTTAAACCCTAAAACCCTAAACCTTACCTAGACCCTAAACCCTAAGCCCTAAACCCTAAACCCTAAACCCTAAAACCATAAAACCAAAACTCTAAAAGCCTAAAACCTGAAAACCCTAATACCCTAAAGCCTAAACCTTAAAACATTAAACTCCTAAAACCGTTAACCCTAAAACCCTAAAGTCTAAACCCTAAAACATTAAACCCCTAAAACCCTAAGAGCCTAAAACCCTAACCCTAAAACCCTAAACCCTAAACCCTAAACACTAAAACTCTAAAACCCTAAAACCCTATAACCCGAAAACCCTAAAACCCTAACGCCGAAACCCTAGACCCCAAACCCTAAAACCTTAAACCCTATACCCAAAACCTTAAAACCCTAAAACACTTAACCCTAAACCCTAAACCATAAAACGCTAAAACCCTAAAACCCTAAACCCTAAACCCTAAACCCTAAACCCTCAACCCTAAACCCTATAACCTAAACCCTAAACCGTGAACCCTAAACCCCTAAAACCCTAACCCCTAATACCCTAAACCCTAAACCCTAAAACTCTAAACCCCTAAACAATAAACCTTAAAATCCTAAAACCCTAAATCCAAAACCCTAAAATCCAAAAATTCTTAAACCCTAAACCCTAAATCGTAAATTGTAAACCACTAAAACCAGAAAACCCTAAACCCTTACCCCTTCAAACCCTAAAACCCTAATCCCTAAACCCTAAACCCTAAAATCCTAAACCCTAAATCCTAAACCCTAAAACTCTAGACCTAAAACCCTAAAGCCCTAAACCCTAAAACCCTAAACCCCTAAAACAGTAAACTTTAAAATCCTAAAACTCTAAACCCGAAACCCTAAAACCCTAAAACCTTAAACCCTAAATCCTAAACTGTAAATACTAAACCCTAAACCCTGAAAGCTAACCACAAACCGTAAACCCTAAACCCCTAAAACCCTAAAACCTAAAATACTAAAACCAGAATTAATGAAATCACAGATGATTTACAAAACATAGTCAAATTACCAAATGGTAATATAGAAGTAAATTTTAGGAGAAAGTTCGACAAAGCCAGAAAGAGTTTTGCTGGTTATGTTGATTTCGGAAGAAGTCTTGAACTAGAAGAAGTAGTTGACACTGGTGAAAAGGAAGAAATGGAGCAAAAAACTTACAAGAATTCTGAAACTGGAATTAATCACCCTGTTTATAAAAGACAAAGTTCAACAGGAACTTATGTGCCTATTGAAAATGACTTTGCTCATTTTCATCCAGTAATTAGAATGATAAAAGTTCCTAAAGACGAAATAATTCCTGTAGAAGAAGAAACTGAAGAATTCCAAATAGACAAACCCTATTTGAGAAAAACTATGAGAGAACATCCTTTAAAAGATTGGTTCTTTAAAAATTTTAATGAAGAAGAAAAAGACAAAATGAGAACTATTTGTATCAACAAATGAAAGATGAGAGGAGAAATATAAATTTCTTTGATTGGTTTTTTTATTATTTCAAAAAGGGAAAAAGTCCTGAAAAAATTGAAAATCAAATCAGAGTTATTGGAAGAGCTGCTAGAATTGGAAATCTGTAGACAAAAAGGAAATAGAAAGATCACATCCTCCATGGAAAATTTTGGATATTTCACGTGAAGGATCTGTGATAAAAAATTCTGCTAGTCATGTTAAAGATAGTTCTGTCCTAAAAAATGTAGAAGAAATAAAAGTTCAAGATATTGGTCAGGGATTAGGAAATATAATTGAACAAAATAAATTATACTAATCTTTGTCTCTTAACTTTAGGAGAACAAATAGAAAGAATTGAGAAAACAATTAAATTAAGTCCTGCTCTTAATATGACTAAACCTGTCAGAAAAAATAAAGAAGAAACTAGGATGAACCTCCTGTTAACCCTGTGTATGTTCCTAGGTCTTTAACCTCAGGAATAATACTGGAGAAATGTCTTTTCAAAATGAGTGATGAAATGCAAAAAGAATTAACCTCCAGGTTAGATCATTTGTCACTTGATAAAAGTAAAGGTCTAAGTATTTCAAGAATGTCTATGGCTGAAAGTACTTTATTCAATCGATTAAAAATGGAATCCCCAAGTTGAGTTACCTAGAACTAAGAATTATTACACTAGGCCAACTCCTGTGGATTTACAGATAGAAGAAGCTCCATATCAAATGGATATTCAATACTCAGGAAATACTTTATATGAATGGAATTCAGATGGATTATCTAAATATCAAATCATCCAAATGGTTCATAGTATTTTAATAAATGCCAATGCTTGTGAAGTCAGAGAAAATTCTCCAAAAAATATTTTCCTCATGATAACCACCTCATTCAATGGAATATTACGAGGATGGTGGCATTATGGAATGTCTAATGAACAACGTCTAGAAATTGAAAATGCTGTTAAAATGAATGAATTAGGAAGTCATTTACAAAGATAAAACCACTGGAAATTTTGTGGATCCAGCCATTAAAATGGAACTTGCTGGAACTACTCAACCACAAATCCTAGAGAATTATACAACCCAACCAGATTGTGTGAATGTTGTATTATTAAGCATTCTTGAAGAATTCACTGGTGGATTGAATATGATAAGAGAAAAGAATAGAAAACAATTACATCATCTTAGGTGTCAGACGTTGTCTGACTTTAGATGGTATAAAGATGTTTTCTTAGCTAAAGGTTATCAATTAACTGATTGTAATTCTGAGATCTGGAAAGAAAAAATTATCTCAGGTTTAGCTCCTTTATTTGCTAAAAAGTTCGTAATTCAATTCGATAAGAAATGAATGGATCAATTAATCTGAATTTGTTAACTTATGGAGCTATTGTTCAAAGTATTAATAAAGTTGGATTAGCCTTATGTACTGATCTGAAGATTAGTAGACAAATGGAGAAATTGAAAAAATACACTGGTCAAAAAGAATTAAGAGATTTTTGCTACCAGTTTGGTTTTGATCAAGTTGTTGAATCTAGAAGGAAACCTTCTAGATCTAGATTCTCTCCTGTTCGAAAGAAGAAAAATTTTGAATAGAAAATGACTAAAAGAAAATATAAAGATAAATTAAGAGAGTGTTTTCCTTTCAAGAGAAAACCTAAGAGTATGCCTAGTCGAAAGAAATCTAGTGAAAAAGTCCCTACTTGTTTCACATGTGGAGAAAGAGGGCATTATTCAAATAAATGCCAAAACAAAAATAAAAAGAAAGTAAATGAAATACTGCGTAATGATGAATCTGAAGTTCTTGAAGAAGATGAAACTAATCAGGATTCAAGTGATAAAGAGTTAGAGAATCCTTTAGAAGAAACTAACTCCTCTGATGAAAAAGAAGATTAGGAAATAAAACTCATATTCAAATCGTAAAACAATTTCAAGCTTGTCCTTGTGATTCTGATCATACTGAAGATGATGAATAGTCAATTGACTCTTCTGATGATCTTGGTATCATAGGAGTCCTTACTGCCCCACAAAAACTATTGCTTGAAATGGTCGATAATATTCCTGATCCAGAGAAGAAAGTACAATTTTTGAATCAAATTTCAAAACTTGGGGAGGGAACAGATGAAGGAACTTCAAAATCACAAAAGAAAAACGTAAATTTTTATGAAGAAGAGGAAGAAGAAGAATGACCCTTCCTTCAAAAGAAAAAGGAAAAAAATTTCAATTTCCAATCTCCTAGTTATTTAATTATGGAATTAATGAATAGAGCTGGAAATATCCAGATGAAAAGTCGCGCTTTAACTTTATCTGATATGCAAAAAGAACTAAATGATCAGAAAAGAGAAATTCATGAATTAAGGTTAGAATTAACCAGGAAACATAATGAATTAGATGAAAGAATTTCTTGGATAGAAAGTGGTGGAAATATAAATGATTATGAAGATGAACAAATTCTAACAAATTATCAAGAAGAACAAGGATTTATTCATAGAATAAAAGGAGAAATCAATAAAATCTCTACTGGTGATATTTCTGTTCCGACTTGTTGTTTATTACAACAGTGGAGAGTCCAAGTAAAAATTAAAGTAAAATCCTTTGAGAAAGTTGTGACTGCCCTAATAGATTCAGGTGCTGACTTAAATGTAATACAATTGGGTGTTGTACCATTTAATCTTACAGAAGAATCCCAACAACATATTTCTGCTGCTAATGGTACTAGTATTGCTATTGAAAGAAAGATCCCAAACATCCATATTTGTTGCCAACGTATTTGTATTTCTTCACCATTTATAATCTCTAAAGATATTGTGGATGAAGTAATTTTAGGATCTACTTTTATATTGCAAATTCAACACTTTTCTGTCAGTACTAAAGGAATTACTACAAGAATTAAAGGTTTAGAAGTGAATTTTGATTTCATTGATGAACCAAGTCAAACGAAAATCTTAAGGATAAATCAAATTATTGCAGATTGAGAAGAAAATATAAAAGAATTAAAAAATGAAAGTAAAAGTGTTAGAATAAAAATGAATTGGAACAAAAAGATTTCAAAGAAAAATTAGAAAATTTTCAAAAAGAAATTGAAAAAGAATGTTGTTCTGATTTACCTTCTGCTTTTTAGGATAGAAAAAGACATATCATTAGTCTTCCATACATTAAAGACTTTGATGAAAGGAATATCCCTACAAAAGCTAGACCTTCTCAGATGGATGCTTACCATCTTGATCTATGCAATAAAGAAATAGAAGATTTGTTAAAAAAGAAATTTATTAGAAGAAGTAAATCTCCTTGGAGCTATACTGCTTTTTATATTGAAAAAGCTTCTGAGATTGAAAGAGGCATCCCGAGACTTGTTATAAATTATAAGCCTCTTAACAAGGTATTACAATCGATCAGATATCCTTTGCCAAATACTCAAGATCTATTGAATAGACTTTACAATGCAAAAATATTCTCAAAATTTGATCTTAAGTCAGGGTTTTGGCAAATATAGGTTGAAGAAAAGGATAGATACAAAACTGCATTTACTGTTCCGATGGGTTACTATGAATGGAACGTTATGCCTTTTGGATTAAAAAATGCTCCCTCTATGTTTCAGAATATTATGAATGAGATATTTTCATCATATATTCAATTTTCTATTGTCTATATTGATGATATTTTGATATTTTCTGAATCAGTTAGTCAACATTGGAAGCATTTAGGTATTTTTAAGAAGATAATTAAACAAAATGGTTTAATCTTATCTAAGAAGAAAATGAGCTTATTCCAACAAAAAATTAGGTCTTTAGGATTTGAAATTCAAGACAAAAGGATCACTCCCACAAATAGAGTAATCTAATTTGGTGATAAATTTCCTTATCAAATAAAAGATAAAAATATGTTACAAAGATTTCTTGGTTGTTTGAATTATGTTGCCTTTTTCTATAAAGACTTGGCGAAAGATAGAAAACTACTCCAAGAAAGATTGAAGAAAAAGCCCATAGAATGGTCTGAGGATCATACTATAGCTATCCAAAAAATTAAAAATAGAGTTAAAAATCTTCCATGTCGATGTTTAATCTAACCCTAATGCTTTTAAAATTGTTCAGACTGATGCCTCAGAGTTAGGTTATGGAGGAATCGTATTACAATTAGATGAAAATGGTAAAGAAGAATTGGTAAGATTCAACTCTGGTCTGTGGAATGATGCTAAAAAAAAATACTCCACAATTAAGAAAGAAGTTCTTGCTATTGTGAAATCTTTTACTAAATTTCAGCATGACCTTCTAAATAAAGAATTCTTAATTAGAGTTGATGCTAAATCTGCTAAAGAAATTTTAGAAAAACATGTTAAGAATCTTGCTTCCAAACAGATTTTTGCTAGGTGGCAAGCTATTCTTTCAATATTTGAATTTAAAATTGAATTTGTTGAAGGAAAATCTAACTCGCTCCCTGACTTTCTTTCTAGAGAATTCTTACAGGGAAAAAGAAATGGCGAGTAGTTCATCTCCATTTAAAATGACGAAAGGAAAGGAGAAAGTTCTTGGTAATAAAGAAGAAAGCCAACAAGTCCATGTTCCAGCTAAAGATATCCATCAATCTGAGTTATATTTCTTTACTGGATTTACCATTTATGCTACTTCTGACTCTCTTATGGAAGAAAGGTCATTAGAAGAAAATGTCCAATTCCTATTTGGAAAAGGATTACACTATTACTCTCCTGATAAGAAGAAAAATAGAGAGTGGTAACTTAATATCCTCCATCAGATGAAAAGTATTTTCATATTTCATAACAAGAATCATAATGGTGTTGTTACTTATTCAAAATTCATCATTCTGAAGATTTTAACTGAAGATGATTGGAATGGTCCTCTTCATAAGATGAAATCCATCCAACTCTTTAATTCCATAGATTACTTCAATTATTGGCATTATATGGATGCTTGGAAATTTGCTCTTATGTGGCAAAATAGACAATATGCCCATTCATGGTTCATCAGATTCAAAGAAAAAAGTCCTGATGTTACTCCTATTTACCAAAACATCCCATTATTTTTAGAATTTTTTTAATTGTAGATATTATTTCTATTTCTAATCGGATTTTCCATGCAAATTGGACTCCAAAAATGTCAATTTCTAATTTTAGATTTTATTTCTATTTTTGAATTTATTTTCCATTTTTAGAAAGTTTCTACATTGAGTTATATTTCTAAGATTAGAGTTTTGATTTCTACATTTAGATTTATTACCATGATATTGTTATGACTTATACCAAAATAAATTGCATACATTTTGCTTGGTTCTGAGTGGTTCGAACTCGGACTCCTGAAGCTATACTATTAATAGTTTATCTGATTACAAATATAAATTTAAAGCACCATATCTTTAGTGGCACAACTAGTTTTAGGAGCCGTTGTCAGACAAAAAACAAATATATGTTTTTTAAATTTTGTGGCTTTAGAAATACTGCTATTTTTGGAAATTTTGTTTTTAGGCAACTATCTAAAATTGACAGTTTCGATTTTAGAAATTATAATTTCAGAAGGTTGCCTAATTTTAAAAGTTTCTTTTTAAAATAGTTGAAATTCTAGAATTTATATAGATTTGAAAGTCTTACTAAATTTAGAAACTTGTTGAATTGAGAAGTTTTATGTTTTTAGAATAGAGGAACATAACAAACTAAACGAATTGGACGAACTCTAAAAACTGGACCAACAAGAAAAATTGACTGAACTAGACAAACTTGACTAACTGGACAAAGTAAACAAACTGGACAAACTGGATGTATTAGATGAAAGACTTGCATGGATAGAAAGTGGTGAAAATATAAATGATTATGAAGATGAACAAATGCTAACAAATTATCAAAAAGAACAAGGATTTATTCATAGAATAAAAGGAGAAATCAATAAAATCTCTACTGGTGATATTTCTGTTCCAACTTGTTGTTTATTACAACAGTGGAGAGTTCAAGTTAAAATTAAAGTAAAATCCTTTGAGAAAGTTGTGACTGCCTTAATAGATTCAGGTGTTGACTTAAATGTAATACAATTGGGTGTTGTGGCATTTAATCTTACAGAAGGATCCCAACAGCATATTTATGCTGCTAATGGTACTAGTATTACTATTGAAAGAAAGATCCCAAACATCCATATTTGTTGCCAAGGTGTTTGTATTTCTTCACCATTTATAATCTCTAAAGATATTGTGGATGAAGTAATTTTAGGATCTCCTTTTATATTTCAAATTCAACCCTTTTCTGTCAGTACTAAAGGAATTACTACAAGAATTAAAGGTTTAGAAGTGAATTTTGATTTCATTGATGAACTAAGTCAAACGAAAATCTTAAGGATAAATCAAATTATTGCAAATCGAGAAGAATATATAAAAGAATTAAAAAATGAAATTAAATGTGTTAGAATAAAAAATGAATTAGAACAAAAAGAATTTAAAGAAAAATTAGAAAAATTTCAGAAAGAAATTGAAGAAGAATGTTTTTCTGATTTACCTTCTGCTTTTTGGGATAGAAAAAGACATATAATTAGTCTACCTTATATTAAAGATTTCAATGAAAGAAACATCCCTACAAAAGCTAGACCTTCGCAGATGGATGCTTACCATCTTGAGCTATGTAATAAAGAAATAGAAGATTTGTTAAAAAAGAAATTAATTAGAAGAAGTAAATCTCCTTGGAGCTGTACTGCCTTTTATGTTGAAAAAGTTTCAGAGATTGAAAGAGGTGTCCCAAGATTAGTCATAAATTATAAGCCTCTTAACAAGGTTTTGCAATCGATCAGATACCCTTTGACAAATACTCAAGATCTATTGAACAGACTGTACAATGCAAAAATATTCTCAAAATTTGATCTTAAGTCTGGGTTTTGGCAAATACAGGTTGAAGAGAGGGATCGATACAAAACTGCATTTACTGTTCCAATGGGTCATTATGAATGGAACGTCATGCTTTTTGGATTAAAAAATGCTCCCTCTGAATTTCAGAATATTATGAATGAAATATTTTCATCATATATTCAATTTTCTATTGTCTATATTGATGATATTTTGATATTTTCTAAATCAATAAATCAACATTGGAAGCATTTAGGTATTTTTAAGAAGATAATTAAACAAAATGGTTTAGTTTTATCTAAGAAGAAAATGAGCCTATTTCAACAAAAAATTAGATTTTTAGGCTTTGAAATACAGGATAAAAGCATCACTCCTACAAATTGAGTAATTCAATTTGTTGATAAATTTCCTGATGAAATAGAAGATAAAAATATGCTACAAAGATTTCTTGGATGTTTAAATTTTGTTGCTTTTTTCTATCAAGATCTAGCGAAAGATAGAAAATTGCTCCAAGAAAGATTGAAGAAAAAACCCTTAGAATGGTGTGAGGATCATACTAGAGCTGTCCAAAAAATTAAAGAAAAAGTTAAAAATCTTCCATGTAGATGTTTATCTAACCCTAATGCTTTTAAGCTTATTCAGACTGATGCCTCAGAGTTAGGCTATGGAGGAATCTTATTACAATTAGATGAAAATGGTAAAGAAGAATTGATAAAATTCAACTCTGGACTGTGGAATAATGCTCAAAAGAAATACTCCACAATTAAGAAATAAGTTCTAGCTATTGTGACATGTGTTACTAAATTTCAGCATGACTTTCTAAATAAAGAATTCTTAATTAGAGTGGATGCTAAATCTGCTAAAGAAATTTTAGAAAAAGATGTTAAGGACCTTGCTTCCAAACAGATTTTTGCTAGGTGGCAAGCTATTCTTTCAATATTTGAATTTAAAATAGAATTTGTTGAAGGAAAATCTAACTCGCTCCCTGACTTTCTTTCTAGAGAATTTCTACAGGGAAAAAGAAATGGCGAGTAGTTCATCTCCATTTAAAATGACGAAAGGAAAGGAGAAAGTCCCAGGCAATATAGAAGAAAGCCAACAAATTCATATACCAGCTAAAGATATCCACCAATCTGAATTATACATTTATACTGGATTTACCATTTACGTTACTTCTCACTCACTTCAGGAAGAAAGATCATTAGAAGAAAATGTCCAATTCTTATTTGGAAAAGGATTACACTATTACTCTCCTGATAAAAAGAAGAATCGAGAGTGGTATCTCAATATCCTTCATCAAACGAAAAGTGTTCTCATATTCCATAACAAGAATCATAATGGTGTTGTTACTTATTCAAAATTCAGCATTCTGAAGATTTTGACTGAAGATGATTGGAATGGGCCTCTTCATAGGACGAAATCCATCCAACTCTATAATTCCATTGATTATTTCAATTATTGGGATTATATGGATGCTTGGAAATATGCTGTCGTGTGGCAAAATAAACAATATGCCCATTCATGGTTCATTAGATTCAGAGAAGACATACTGGGCGAGCTGGAAAAAATGGACAAACAGGACAAACTGAATGAATTGGAAAATCTGGACAAACTGGACAAACTGGACGAACTGGACAGACTAGATGAACTGGACGAACATC
Organism: Chimonanthus salicifolius; assembly: GCA_013350335.1. Classification (NCBI taxonomy): domain Eukaryota; kingdom Viridiplantae; phylum Streptophyta; class Magnoliopsida; order Laurales; family Calycanthaceae; genus Chimonanthus; species Chimonanthus salicifolius. The sequence continues at coordinate 55,932,349 of CM023533.1, read as the reverse complement.
ACAAACTAAACGAACCGGACGAACTCGAAAAACTGGACCACCTATACCAACTGGACGAACTGGACAAACTTGACGAACTGGACAAATTAAACAAATTGGACAATCTGGATGAATTGGACTAATTGGACATAATGGACGAACTTGACCAACTTGAATAACCTGACATAATGGGCGAGCTCAAGAAACTAGACAAATAGGACAAATTGAGCAAATTGGAAAATTTGGACGAACAGGAAGAACTGGACGAACTTGACCAGCTGGACAAATTGGAGAAACAAGCTGGAAAAAATGGACAAATTGGACAAACAAAAGGAATTGGAATATCTGGACGACCTGAACAAACTGGACGAAGTGGACAAACTGGAAGCACTAGACAAATTGGACGAACTAGACGAACTGGATAAACTGGAGGAACCTAGCAAACTAAACGAACTGGACGAACTCGACAAACTGGACAAACTCTACCAACTAGACGAACTGGACAAACTGGACGAAATGGACCCACTAGATGAATTGGACGAGTTGGACATAATGGACAAATAGGAAGAACTTGACGAACTGGACCAACTAGACGAATTGGAGAAACCGGACCAACTGGACAAATTGGACGTACTGAACAATCTGGACACACTAAACAAATTGGACAAACTAGACAAATTGGACCAACTAGAGGAATTGGACATAATGGATGTACAGGACAAACTGGACCAACTTCACTAACGAGATGTACTGGGTAGCTCGAAAAACTAGACAAACAAGACAAATTTAAGGAATTGGAAAATCTAGATGCACTGCACAAACTGGATGATCATAACAAACTAAACGACCTAGACGAACTCGGAAAGCTGGACCAATTGGACAAATTGGACAAACTGGACAAACTTGACAAACTGGACAAACTAAACAAATTGGACAAACTAGACCAACTAGAGGAATTTCATGAATTGGACATAATGGACAAACAGGAAGAACTTGACCAACTAGACGAAGGAGACATACTAGGAGAGCTGGAAAAAATGGACAAACAAGACAAACTGAATGAATTGGAAAATCTGGACGAACTGGACGAACTGGACATGCCAGACGAATTCGACGAACATAACAAACTAAACGAACTGGACGAACTAAAAAAACTGGACCACCTGTACCAGCTGGACAAATTGGACGAACTGGACAAACTGACAAACTTGACGAACTGAACAAACTTGACGAATTGGACGAACTAGATGAATTGGACGACTCGGACATAATAGACGAACTAAAAGAACTAGACAAATTTGAGAAATTGGACGAACTGGACCAACTGGACAAATTGGACATAGTAGACAAATTGGACGTACTGGATGAACTGGAGAAACTAGAGAAACTGGACGAACTGGACAAATTGGACAAACTAGACAACCTTGACAAACTGAACAAACTGGACAAACTTGACGAATTGGACCAGCTAGATGAATTGGACGAGTTGGACATAATGGACGAACTGGACCAGCTGGGCGAATTGGAGAAACTGGATGAACTGGACCAACTAGACAAATTGGACGCACTGGACAAACTGAAGAAACTAAACAAATTGGACAAACTGGACGAATTGCATTGACTAGAGGAATTGGATGAATTGGACATAATGGATGTACAGGACGAATTCAACCAATTTGAGTAACGAGACATACTGGGCGAGCTCGAAAAACTGGACAAATTAAACAAATTGGAAAATTTGGACAAACTGGACGAACTGGACAAACTGGATGAACATAACAAACTAAACGAATAGGAAAAGTTGTGAACTTTCTATTATTTTAGCAATGAAGACAACTTTAGACAACTTTTCTTCTTTACAATATACCCCCACCAAAAAGAGATGATTCCACTGGCTCTAATACCAACAAGGACATGATCTTACAATGATAGGAATCATCTCAAATATTCAAATCTTTTTTTCCATTAATTCTTTTACTTTAGCAGAATTTTTACGAAATAATTCAGCTAACCGAGATTCCTTTTCAACTTCTTTTTCTTTTCCTTTGTTTTTTGCCAAAGAATACCAAAACTTTCCACCACGAAGGTATTCAGAAACTGATTCGTCAGGATTAATATGAGAGTCAGAGTCCCACCGAGGATGAAGATTTTCAAGGGGCACAACTTCATCATCAAGATTTTCTTCTAGGTCATGATTACTATCTCAATCATGATCACCAACCTTTTTCTTTGGGAGATACTCTTCTAAAATTTGTTTAATCTTTTCTTCAAAATTGACGGAATCAACAGACATCTCCATTGGCTCGGGAGATTTTTCTCGAGCAATTTCTTTGGCAATCTTTTTGGCCAAGAAATCAGCCATGATCATTTCATTCTCAAAAGGTTTTTCTTCAGGAAGAGGAATTTCTTCTTTAACAGGAGGAAAGATTTGATTCAGGATTCTCTCATAAGAATCATTTTCAATTTTTGGCCACCATTTTTGGTAAAAATTCTAGTAAAGAGATAGTAAACCATATAAGTCCTTTTTTATTTCAAACTTCCATTGGAAAATATAAGGGATATGAAATTTAGCAAAGAAGAGAAGCATAATGATGGCTTCACATGGCACCTTTTCTTCAACTTGAGAGAACTTAATAAACAAATAACGAAAATTATCAGGAAAGATTTTCTGTGAAGCACCAAAATATAACCACCAAGTGAAGAGAAACCAGGATGGGAAATTACGATGAATGGGAGTGACATCAGGGCTTTCCTCTTTGAATCTGATGAACTAGGAATGACTATACTAGCTATTTTACCACATCAAAGCAAATTTCCAGGCATCAATATAGTCCCAATAGTTAAAGAACTCAGTCAAATTGTATAATTGGACTGACTTTGTCATGTACAAGGGACCATCCCAATCTTCCTTAGTAAGGATTTTGAGAATAGTGAACTTTGAGTAGGTGATAATACCATTTGCATTCTTATTGTGGAAGATGAGGACACTTTTCATCCGATGTAAAATATTGAGATACCAATCTCTGGTTTTCCTTTTATCAGGGGAATAATAATGAAGCCCCTTCCCAAAGAGAAAATAAACATTATCTTCTACAGATCTTTCTTCCATAAGACAATCTGAAGTAACAAGAATTCTATTATCGGTGTAAAGATATAATTCTGATTGACTTGGGTCTTTTGTTGGAGTAAAATCCTTTTGACTTTCTTCTTGATCTGCCAATTTCTCTTGCCCTTTTTTCTGAATGAATGGGGAAGAGCTACTTACCATTTTGTAGTCCCTGAAGAAATTCTCTAGTAAGAAAGTCAGGGAGAGAGTTAGGATTTCCATTAATAAATTCAATTTTAAATTCAAAAACTGATAAAATGGCTTGCCATTTGGCAAATATTTGCGTAGAGACAAGATTTTTGACATCTTTTTCTAGAATTTCTTTTGCCGCCTTAGCATCAACTCTGATAAGAAATTCTTTGTTTAATAAACATGTTGGAATTTCGTCACACAAATAACTATGGCAAGAACTTCTTTTTTGATGGTTGAATATTTCTTCTGTGCTTCATTCCATAATCCAGAATTAAACCTTATTAATTCTTCTTTTAAGTCTTTTTGTTGTAAGAGGATTCACCATATCTGACATCAGAGGCATCAAGTTAAACTATTTTGAAAGCTTCTGGGTCAGATAAACATCTACAAGGAAGATTTTTAACTCTTTCTTTAATATTTTTTACTGCATTAATGTGATGGATAGTCCACTCCTTAGGATTTTTCTTTAACCTTTCCTGGAGAAGTTTTCTATCTTTTGCCAAATCTTGATAGAAAAATCCAACATAATTTAGACATCCAAGAAATCTTTGTAGCATACTTTTATCCTTAATTTCATTTGGAAATTTATCAGCAAATTGAATAACTCTATTAGTTGGAGTTATTTTTCTGTCTTGGGTCTCATATCCTAAGAATCTGATTTTTTGCTGAAAGAGATTCATTTTTCTTTTAGATAAAGCCAATCCATTTTCTTTTATGACTCTTTTGAAAATACCCAAATGTTTCCAATGTTGTATCACAGATTCTGAGAAGATAAGAATATCATCAATGTAAACAATAACAAACTAGGTGTAAGACGAGAAAATATTATTCATAATATTCTGAAATTCAGACGGAGCATTTTTCAATCCGAAAGGCATAACATTCCATTCATAATGCCCCATAGGAACGGTGAATGCAGTTTTATATCTATCTTCTTCTTTTATCTAAATCTGCCAAAATCCTTATTTTAAATCAAATTTTGAGAATACTTTGGCAATGTTTAACCTATTAAGCAAGTCCTGGATATTAGGTAATGGATACCTAATAGATTGTAAGACTTTGTTTAAAGGTTTATAGTTTATTACTAATCTTGGAACTCCTCTTTCAATTTCAACGGCTTTTTCAACATAAAATGCCGTACAGCTCCAAGGGGATTTGCTTTTTCTGATTAATCCTTTTTTTAGAAGATCATTAATTTCATCTTGGCAAAGCTTTAAATGAGCAGCATCCATTTGGGATGGACGAGCTTTAATATGAATATCTTTTTCATTAAAATCTTTTACATATGGTAATCCTACCATGTGTCTTTTTCTATTCCAAAAGGCTGATGGTAATTCAAAACAGCTTTCTTCTTCAATCTGTTTGGTGAATTCTTCTAATTTTGTTTTAAATTCTTTTTTCTCTAATTCTTTTGTTATTTGAATAGATTTAAGTTCATTTTTTAAACCTTTTAAGTAATCTTCTTTGTTGGAAATGATTTGATTTATTCTTTGGATTTTTGTTTCACAGGGGTCATCAATAAAGTCAAGATTTATATCTACCCCTTTAATTTTTGTAGAAATTCCCTCTGTGTTAATTGAGAAAGGTTGGATTAGAAGGATAAACGGGGATCCAAGAAGTACTTCATTAACAATATCTCGTGAAATAATGAAGGGTGTAGTAATACAAACTCCTTGGAAACAAACATGGACAATGGGAATTTTTCTTTCTATTGCCATACTGGTACCATTTGCTGCTGTCACAAATTGCTTAGATTCATCTGTGACTTCAATTGGAACAACACCGAATCTGATAACATCTAGATCAGCTCCAGTTTCAATAATAGCCTAGACTATTTTCTCAAAAAAATTTATCTTTATTTTAACTGGAATTCTCCATTGTTGATAAATACATCTTGTTGGGATAACAGAAGTAGAGATTTTACTAATTTCTCCTTTAATTCTTTGGACAAATTTTTCTTCATCGTATTTTTCAATAGCACCATCATTTTCCAACCAAGTTAACCTTTCATCAAGATCATTCTTTTTTTGGTTAACTCTATTCTTAATTCACGGAGTTCTCTCTTCTCATCATTTAATTCTATTTGTAAATCTGAGAGAGTTAAGGGTTTATTTATAATATGAATTTTTTCTGCTCTATTCATAAGGTCAATCATGGAATAGGTTGGTGTGTGAAATGTTTCTTTCTCTTTTTTCCTTTTTGGATTATGGTGTTTTATCACCATTTTCATCTTCTTCAAAGGATAGTTTTGGTTGTGAACTTTCTCCTTCTTCTCCTCCCCCCAATTTTGAAATTTGGTTTAAAAATTGAATTTTTTTCTCTAGATCGGGTATGTTATCAACCATTTCTAGAAGTAATTTTTGAGAGGCTGTAAGGACACGGATATGGATACCAAGATCTTCATTAGATGGTATCGACCATTCTCCATCAGATTCTTCATCATCTGAATGACATGTACATGATTGGAATTGTTTAATGAGCTGAACCTGGGGACTATTTTCCTCAATGTCAGTTGATGAATCAAATTCATATTCTTCTTCTTCTTCTGAGGAACTTGAATCAGATTGTTCTTTTCAGTATTTTCTTCTTCATTTTTGTTATTGATTTTTCTAAGTTTCTTTTTAGAGGAATGTTCTTTTTTAAAGCATTTATTTGAATAATGACCCTTTTTTCCCGCAAGTATAACAAGTTGGAACATTTTCTTTTATGTATTTCTTTTTGAAATATTTCCTTAATTTTCTTTTGAATGGGATGAGTTCATCGGATTTTCTCTGATTTTTATATCTTCCGGGTTTATATTTTCTTACCATTTTGTTTCTTCTATCCAAAGTAAATCTAGAACGCAAGGGTTTTCTCTTTGATTCAGGTGTTTGATCTAGACCAAATTGGAAACAAAAATCTCCTAATTCTTTATCTCCAGAATATTTTCTCATTTTTTCAACTTGTTTATTGATCTTTAAATCAGTGCAAAGAGTCATGCCAACTTTGTTAATTCTTTGTATAATTCCTCTGAACGTTAACATACTGTAATTAATAGTACCATGCATTTCTTATCTCAAGGAATTACGCACCTTTTCAGCAAATAAGGGTGGTAATCCTGAAATAAATCTTTCTTTCCAAATATCAGAATTACAATCATTTAGTTGGTAGACTTTTGATAAGAATACATCTCTATACCAATGAAATTCTCCTAAATTTCTACATCTTAAGCGATGTAATGGTTGTCTATTTTTCTCCTTGATAAGAGCAATTCCTCCAGTGAATTCATTGAGGGTGCAAAGAAGTAGGACACTAATACAATCAGATTGAGTTTCCCAATTATCAGGGATTTGACTAGTACCTGCTTCAAGCTTAATGTTGGGGTCTACTAAGTTTCCTGTGGTTTTGTCTCTGTAAAGGATTCTTTCAAATTCATCCATTTTGATAGCATTTTCTATTTCAAGTCTTTGGGCTCTAGTTAATCCATAATTCCACCATCCTCTTAATATTTTATTGAAAGAGGTGGTTATCATGAGAAAGATATTTCTTGGAGTATTTCCTCTAACTTCACAGGCATTACAATATATTAACATACTGTGAACTATTTGGACGATTTGATATTCTGTTAATCCATCTAAGTTCCATTCATATAAAGAATTTTCCGAATAGGTTAATTCTGAGGTGTAAGTGTATGGAGCCTCTTCGAGTTGTAGATCAACAGGGGTTGGTCTAGGATAATAATTCTTTGTTTCTGGCAATTTTACCTGGGGATTCCATTTCTTTAAACGATTTATTAATAAATTCTCTGAAGCAGAGACTCTTAGGATGTTAAATCATTTTCCTCCCATATTGAGGCTTTCCATCCTATTTGATAATTCTTTTTGCATTTCATCTGTCATTTTGAATGGTCCTTCTTGCAAAATAATCCCTTTAGGCAATTGTCTGGGAACATATACTGCATTGCCAGAGCTTTTTTCTAATTTTTTATCTTTATCTTTATTGAATTCAGGTTTTGATTTGATTGTTCTTTCTATTCGATCTGTTTGTTCTCTAATGGTTAATAGACATAGATTGGTGTAATTGTTTTGTTCAATCATATCTCCAATACCTATACCTATGTCTTTAGCACTTGGGTCTGATTTTGATTCATAAATAGATGCATTTTTTACAAGCATGGCATAATTCTTGGTTCCTGTATTAGGGACAGAAATATCAAGTTTCTTCCAAGGTGGCTGAGATTTATGAACTTCTTTTCCTTCAGTGTCTTTCCAGGTTCTTGTTGTTCTTCCTATAACTCTTATTTGTTTTGGGTTTTGAGTTTCTTCTTATTTGATTTTCCCTTTTTTAAAATATTCCATAAACTAGTCAAAGAAAGGTATATTTCTTTCTTCTTCCTCCATTTGGAAATACCATAATCCTCTCATCTTATCCTTTTCTTCTGTGTTAAACTTTTTAAAGAACCAATCTTTTAAAGGATGATTTTTCAAATTTTTTCTAAGATATGGTTTATCAATTTCAAAATTTTTGACAGGTATTTCTTTTGGCTTTTGAATGCTAACCATTCTTATGGCTCCTTGGAGAAAATCACTTTTATTTGGGTTGTAAGTTTTTTCCGATGAAGTTCTTTTATACACAGGGTGTTCAATTCCACTTTCTTTGTTTCTAAAAACCTTTTGATCCATTTCTGCTTTTTCACTACTCCTTTAGTCATCATCTATTTCTTCTAATTTAAAATTTTTTCTTCCTTCCGTGTAACCGGCGAAACTTCTCGTAGCTTTTTCCATTTTTTCTCCTAAAATTGATTTCAACATTACCATTTGGTAATTTGACTATACTTTGTAAATCATCTGTTATTTCATTTACTCCTGGAGTGACGTCTTCTATCTGCCAATTTCCATGGACAACAACTTCTTCTCAACTGATGACCTTTGGGATAAACACATTATTGTTAAAGTTTGTTTCCATAAGAACTGTAGTTTTTTCTTTATCAACTTTATCTCTATAGGCTATCATGGGAAAGACAGAGATCATAGATTTGTAGAACACACGATAAACTATAGCAAAAGGTTTACTTCTTGGACTCATCTTTAATCCTTTGCTTTGGAATCCAATGGTTGCACAATCAAGAACATCATCATCATGAGCATCAATTGTGATTTTAGGAAAACAGTTAAAATAAACAAGTCCATGACAGAGGCTTGATTCGACCATAGCATAAAGAGAATCATCAAACTCATCATGTCTCTGATCTGGTACATAAGCACACAGAGAAACATTTAATTCTAATCGAAACAGAGGTTGGATTCCTGTTGGTCAAGCTAGATTGTCCTAGAGGGGGGTGAATAGGACAATTACGGAATTTTAATTTTCTTTAAAACTTTGGTCAATTAAAATTGGGTCTTTACTAATTAATCCAATTGATCTTTCAAAATATTGAGATTTACAATAAATAATGAATGTGAAGTAAAATCTCAACAAACACAATTTCACCAAACAAGTGTGCTAGAAATATAGGAAATAAACACAAATGCACAAAGTAAAGTGAGGAGGTGAGAAGAAATGAAAAATCTTAACACAAGGATTTTTACGTGGTTCGGCAACCTTGCCTACATCCACGCCTCAAGTACACCACTTGAGGATTCCACTAACTTTCTCCTTCACGGGTGGAGAAGAAACCTATTACAACCCTTGATCTCCTTAACGGGTGGAGATCGAACCTTTACAACACTTGATCTTTTTCACTGGTGAAGATTTGACCGATGACACACAAGAGAACACCTCTCTTGAGATTTCACAAGGGTTACACCAACCCTTTACAATTTTCTCAATAAATAATGGAAAGAATAGTTTTTGAGAAATACCAAGAACACTAGCCTCGAGTTGCTTGAAGTAACTTCGGCGTGCTCTTGAATGTCCTTCTCTTTGCTATGCTCCTTGGTGATGAGTAGATGCTCCGTTGAATATCAAACCAAAGATTAGGAGAAGAGGTTTAGGGAAGATAAATGGTTTTCCTATGAGAACAATCTATCCCTAAAGGTTCTCTTAAATACACACTTAAGAGTGAGCCTAAGATGCTCAAGATTTGCCTATGAGAGCTTTGAGTGTGAATGAGATGGAGCTCAAGAACTTGGGTAATCTAACTATGGAGATTTAGTGCTCTTGAAATGATTTGGAGTCTTGGAGAAGTTAGAGAGGATTTTTCTCATCAAGAATCAACCTTTGAAATGCCCTAAGGTCATACATTTAAATCCCTCTTGAAGATATGGCCGTTGGAAGTCGAAATCAAAATAATAGAGCCGTTAAAAACTTCCCGTTGCGACTTCAGTCGACTGAACTGAAGATTCAGTCGACTGAAATTCCCAGAAATGACCGTTGAAACATCTGGGCATAATTCAGCCGACCGAAATAAGCATTCAGTCGACTGAAACATTTTCAGTCAACTGGAACATAAATTCAGCAGACTGAAACTCGTCTAAGGCCGAAACGACGAATATGCAACACATTCAGTCGACTAAAACATGAATTCAGCCGACTGAATCTCGGCAGTTTTGGTAGACCTCCACTAAAATGACCATAACTTGGGTTTCCAAACTCGGTTTTGAGAGTTCTTGGGTTCGTTGGAAAGATCATTGAGAGATATATCTAGTCACCAAATTTAGTCCAATTTGAGGTCCATTTGTTACCTCAAATAATTTCCCAAATTGAGGGTATATGACAAAACTGTTTTGATCTGTTTTGTACCCTTTCATTGAAATGCTCATAACTTGAGTTATACATTTCCAAATTCGGTATTCTTGGACTTTTTGAAAAGATCTTTTAGTGCTCCATCAAATTATTAAAATTTTACTAACACTTAGGAAAATTTGATGGAAGAAAAAACTTGCCCAAAATAGAGCAAAATTCACCTAACCTAAGAAATCCAAATTAGTCCAACAAAATTCTAAGTTATGGATTCTAAGGTTTGTCCCAATGGTAATTCTAGGTCTTCTAAGTCATTCCTAAGGTCTAAATACCTGTGTTGGTTGATATTCATGAAGTTCTTCCAATTTCGGTGCAGTACCTTCCAAATGACTTGTCTTCTGGAACTTCAAACTTGATTTGACTATATAGGTCTTCCAGAGGCACGGTCTTGACACCCGAACAAGGTCACGACAAGTCACACAAATTGACAACTCATGACTCAGTCGGACACAGTCACGGAATTGACAACTCAGTCTGACTCAGGAGAGGCAGATTTAACTTTTAGGCCAACAATTCCTACCTGAATTAATCCTATGTGCAGGTAGTTTTATTTAGTTCTGATTTGTTCAATAATTCTTCTTTCAAGGACTTTGATTGTTTGTTTTCCTCCAGAGAGGGAAACAGTTTTCTCAACAGTTTTAATGTGGTAATCATTTTGTTCTTCAAATGTGCCATTACTATATATTTCTGTTACAGGCAAGGCTGGGAACTTCCAGTTGGATATTGCTTGGTCAAAATTTTCATATATCATTTCTTCTGAATTTTTTGTTTTTTTTGAATTTTCTTTTTCTAAGCTATTACAGGGAAGACTAGTTAAAGCAGACTGGTAGGATGAAAAGACGAATAAGATCTATTAGAGGATGCTGAAATGATTTAAACCAATTCTTAAACACATCATCAACTAGGGTAGAAGTAGGGCGTTAGAACAACGCACCCAGTAGGTATTCCAGTTACGGCTAACACATGGTTAGTACAAAACATATATAATCATATCGTGATGTCAAAAACCATATAAAACCATGCCATGCAATAATGACAAATGTAATGAGTGCCACTCATCACATGTATATAAAGTACCCACCACATAGGTCTTTCGAACGCCCCGACGAAGTGTGGACCCTCCGGTTTCTTCCTGATGGAAAAGCACATCAACGTACCCCACATACGTTTTTCGGACGCCCCGACGGAGTGTGGACCCTCCGGTTACCAAATCCTTCACCCCATGGCATGCATGAGATGCCAATGAAACATTTGCTATTTTATAACATAAACATAGCATTTAAAATCATATTAAAACACATGTTATTTCCTCATATAACATAGCATTTAAAAATCATCATTTGAAACATATCCTTTGAAGCATAAATTCATCAAAAAAAATAAGATAAACACAATGTACATAAAACATGGTTTCAAAGAGGTGGAATCCTACCAAAGACCGCTATGTGTCCTTGCATCTTCCATCCGGTAACCGCTCACGATCATAAACATCTTGTGAGGCCCCTTTACCTTATAATATAACAATTAATCATAACCAAGTCCCACTTGATTTTCAATGTTCTAAGTCCATAAACAAAACCCCATGGCCTACCATTTTCACGCTTATTTACCAAATTGCCATTGGTCTATCATTACATAATCCAATCCTTTCAATCATTAAAAATTTCCTAAGTTCATGTTTGATCCACAAACCATCTCATGGGGTTCGGCCATACATCATGACTGAACCCATGATCTTTCAATTTAGGCGATATTTACAATTTTGCCACTACCTTAGGTTTATGTCTCCCCATTAATCCAATCGTCATATTAAATTCATAAAATCCATTCAACTTGATTCATGGGGTTCGGCCACACACCATGGCCGAACCCTATGATATCTTAATTCCATCTTAGGTCCATAAAATAAACCTCATGGGGTTCGGCCATACACCATGGCCGAACCCATGATCCTCCATTTTGGCCTTTATTACCAAATTGCCATTACCTAATTATTTCCATCCTTCCATTCATTAACACATAAACCTAAACCCATAGAATTAATTCATGGGGTTCGGCCAAGCACCATGGCCGAACCCTATGATGTCTAAGTCTCCTTTTTCCATCATCTTCCATTATTAGCCAATCCATAATTAGATAGTTTCCAAATTAATCATCCACCCTTCCATAATTAGAAGGTTTCTAACTTAATCATCAATCCTTCCATTATTAGAAGGTTTCCAACTCAATTATCCACCCTTTTATAATTGGAAGGTTTCCATAACTAAAAGTTTTCTAATTTAGCACCCTCCTTCCATAAATAAAAACTTTCCCATTTTAATCTCCTCCTTCTATTTTTAGAAGGTTTTCAAATTTAATAAACAACTCCATGGGGTTCGGCCATACACCATGGCCGAACCCTATGGTTCATACTCTTTAGAAATCATCTTCCATTTAATCCCTTTCCAAATTACATAACATTAACATCAAACTATTATTTAAAATTAACCAATCCAACTCCATGGGGTTCAGCCATACACCATGGCCAAACCCTATGGTTCTTTAATTTCTTTGGAAATCATACATTACCATTCATCCATTAATTTGTCCTTCCATGGATCTAAAACCTCAACCATACATCCATTTAAAAAAAAAAATCAATGTTCTTTCCATACGATTCATCCTTCAAAACCCATTAAACAAACCCAATGTTCCTCCATGGTTTTCAATCCTCAAAACCCATGAATTAAACATGTCTTTCCATGAGGTTCGGCCATGCACTATGGTCAAACCCTATGGTTCTTTCTTTCCATTAAAATTCATCAAACCATCTCCCAATCTTCTTCCATGGGGTTCGGCCAAACACCATGGCCGAACCCTATGGTTCTTGCCATGAATGAGAACTTGAGAGAGGGAGAGAGAGAGAGAAATAAAATTCGGCAATGATGGGTGTAATCGTGTGCCCTTGTCCTCCTCTCCTTTTATAATCTTCCCTTGGTCCCATATTTAGAAAGTGCTTAAGATAGCCAACCCCCTTTAGGGCCGTGCACCCCTTGTTTAATTTTAGTAATTGCCGACCTCCCTATCTTATTTAGACAATGCCGTGTAAACCTTTCCTTCCTCTTTTCTAGTTTCCAATTGATCCAAGCTATACTTAGATAATGCCAATATACAATTGTCGTGTATAATAATTCCCACTTTGGATAGTCCTAGATAAAATATGTCATGCGCATAATCATAGATATGCAACCTTGTAATCGGCCATGCTCAATTATCCCTTTCCTTATTTATTTAATATTGCAATAATAATTAAATTCAGCCCCATTTAGTTTTTATTGAAACCAATTCCAAAACCGTTGGGTCCTAATTGGACCAATGACCCAACTCTTTGTCCAATTAAAATCCATAACTAATATTCACAAATTAAATGGATAATTTTCATACAAAATAATAAATTGAAAATCCAGGGTGTTACAGTTTTGACAATATGATATTATTGTATGCATGTTTTGTACTAATCATGTGCTAACCCTAACTGGAGTACCTACTGGGCGCGTTGTTTAACGCCCTACTTCTACCCTAGTGGATGACACAGGAAATCAGGGGAACGATGAATGCAAGACGGGCCAGGCATAGGAGCTTGGATGATTTAGTTTATAGTTTTAATAAAGTTACGCATGGACTTGTATTTGAATAACTAGTTTCCAGAATGTAATAACTTAGATGGTTGGATGTTTATTTGGATAATTATGATATTTTAATTATGGTTAAGGACTTGACGTACTTTGCTATCTGAATGGAATAGAACTTGGTTCTATTATTATTCCGTATGTTATGATTCCGCAGTTATGATGTTATTCCGCATGTTCATATTGTATGTGTGAACAATTTGCATGGACTTAGTCTATGCACACACAGGGCTGGCCAGTTAAGGGTCGGACTTTAGAAATTCGAACTTAACTCGCGTCGTGACGTCCCGCTCTCTATCGCTCTAATCTGTTATAAAAAAAATAGACTCTGATTTACGGGAAGAAGCGAGTGAAAAAGGGCGGGGCGTTACATGGGATAATTGTTGCATGGCCGAAATTAAGATCTGCATATCCAAGAAGATTACTTATGGTCGTGTGTAGGGATTTCCAAATCCAAGGTTAGGTGCGTAAGATCATTGAAAAAGGGTATGCAAATTGTCTAAAATTAAATAAAGAAGATATCTAATTAAATAAATAAGTATATGGCCGTGTGTGATATTGCTAGATAGGAAGGCCGGCAACATCTAATTAAGGCAACAAGAGGGGCGCAAGGCATTAGGGAATTGTCTAAATTAAAAGATTGCTTAGGCCATGTATAGTGTTATGCGCATGGCACCTTCTAGGAGCACACGACAATGGAAAATTAAGCAAGGGTCGCACGGCCCTAAGGGGGTATTGTTATCTTAAGCACCTTCTAAGTTGGGACCAAGGGAAGGTTTTATAAAAAGAGAGGAGCAAGGGCGCACGGTACACACCATAGCCGAATTCTCCCTATCTCAATTCTCATTCTCGACAAAACAAAGAGGAAGAGAAGGCAGCCAGCAAGAAGAAAAGACCAAGGAAGAGAAAGATTGGAAGAGCAAGAACCAATCGGAGCAAAGGAAAACTGGAGGAGTCGAGGAACCGGTTAGTATTTTATAAATTTATTTAGGAACCATAGGGTTCGGCCAAGGTGTATGGCCGAACCCCATGGGAGAAGATTGGGAGAGGATTTTTGTAATTTTAATGGACGCATGAACCATAGGGTTCGGCCACAGTGCATGGCCAAACCCCATGAAAGAAGACATGGCTAATGTATGGATTCTTAATGACGAAAAACTAGGGGAGTTGGTTAATAAATTTATATGGTTTTAATGGATGCTTTTGGTGATTTTTAATGGAAGATTATTGGTTATATTTTAAGGGATGAAAACCATGGAAAGACATGGTTTAAATTATGGGTTTTTGGGTTGGAGACCATGGAATAAGATGAACCATAGGGTTCGGCCATGCCATGGAAAGGATATTAATAAATTTTAATGGATTTAAAATGATGGGAAAGGTTATTTATGTTTTAATTTTAAATGGAGACCATGGGAAAATATAGATGGATTTAATATGGTGATTGATTAAATGGAAGATGAATGTTTATTAATTTTTAGAAAGGAGAACATTATGAACCATAGGGTTCGGCCAAGGTGTATGGCCGAACCCCATGGAGTTGTATTGGTACGGTTAATGTATTGTTTTATGAATCAATGTATGGATCTGTTTTGGACTTACTTTGGTGATTGATTAAAATGAAGATCATGGAAGATGATTATTAATTTGGAAAGTTTCTAATTATGGAAGGAACCTTGAATTATGGATTCAAGAATGGAATTGCTAAATTTGGAAACTTTCTAATTATGGATTATTGATGAAAATGGAAAGTTAGACATCACAGGGTTCGGCTATGGTGCTTGGCCGAACCCCATGAACCAATTCTTATGGATCATGTTTGGATTAAGGATCGGTTTGGAATTGAACATGAGGTAATGGCAAATTGGTAATATTGGCTGAAAATGAAAGATCATGGGTTCGGCCATGGTGTATGGCCGAACCCCATGAATTTGGATTAGTGGGTTAATTATTAGCCTAAGTATATTGTAAATGAGAATAATGGGTTATATTAGCCATGGATGGCAATCTTGTAAATATGTGAAAATATTGGACGGGTTCGGCCATGGTGTATGGCCGAACCCCATGAACTATTGTATGGATTACTTTGGAACTTAAGCCTTATGAAAATAAGGAAGGTAAATGGCTATGGATATGTATAATGGCATTATTGTAATTAAGTGAATTAATGGACCATGGGTTCGGCCATGGTGTATGGCCGAACCCCATGGGAATTGTTTGGTGGACATAGGGACTCTGTTTGGCATATTAAAATGAAATATTAACTAAAGATTAGACCAATGGCAATTTGGTAAATAAGTGTGAAAATGGTAGGCCATGGGTTCGGCCATGGTGTATGGCCGAACCCCATGAGGATTATGTTTATGGACTTAAACAATATTGTAAATTAAACGAGACATGTTTTAATTGATTAATATGTTATAAGGTAACGGGACCTCACAAGGTGTGTACAATCGTGAGCGACTACCGGACGAAAGACACAAGGACACGTTAGCGGTCTTTGGTAGGATTCCACCTCTTTGAAACCATGGGTTGAATGTACAATGTTTTATCTTATTTTGTTGATTGTATATTGCAAAGGATAGGTTTCAAAATGTGAATTTTAAATGCTATGTTTATATGATAAAATAGCATGTGTTGAATATGTTTCAAAATGTGATTTTAAATGCTATGTTTAAATGATAAAATAACATGTATTTCATTGGCATCTCATGCATAGCATGGGATGAAGGATTTGTAACCGGAGGGTCCACACTCTGTCGGGGCGTCCGAAAAACCTATGTGGGGTACCTTGATGTGCTTTTCCATCAGGAAGAAACCGGAGGGTCCACACTCCGTCAGGGCATCCGAATGACCTATGTGGTGGGTACTTTTAGATACATGTGATGGGTGGGACTCATTGCATTTGTCATCATTGCATGACATGGTTTTATATGGCTTTTTGGACTATTATGTTATGATATATGTTTTGTACTAACCATGTGTTAGCCCTAATTGAAATACCTACTGGGCGCGTTGTTTTCACTCTCGGCATTATCAAAGGAAGAGAAGGCAACCAACAAGAAGGAAAGATCAAGAAGGAAAAGGATTGGAAGAGCAAGAACAACCGAGGGAAAATCGGAGGAGTTGCGGAAGTGGTAAGTGATTTGATATTTTGTTTAAAAATAAGGAACCATAGGGTTCGGCCAAGTTGTATGGCCGAACCCCATGGAAGAGAAATTAAAGGATGATTATGGTTAATTAATGGATTGATGAACCATAGGGTTCGGTCATGATAAAGGGCCGAACCCCATGGAGGAACATTGGATGATCACGATATTTAATTAATGGAAAGACATGGTTATTTATACGGGATGAAAACCATGGAATAATTATATGGTTTTAAAAGGGTTTAATTGATGTTCAAGAGGAAGCAAGGAACCATGTGGCCGAACCCCCATGGAAAGGATATTAATAATTTTAATGGATTTAAATGAGTGGATGAATATGTTGTTTTAATGATCATGGAGGATCAAGGATTAATAATTTAAAGAAAAAGGGGATTATGAACCATAGGGTTCGGCCATGGTGTATGGCCGAACCCCTGCAAGATGTTTTATTAGATTTACAAAGTTTCTAATTATTGAACTTATTTTGGTGATTGATTAAATGAAGATCAACAAGGTTGCATGCTAAATTTGGAAACTATCTAATTATGGAATGATGCATGCTAAATTTGGAAACTATCTAATTATGGAAGGATGCATGCTAAATGTGGAAATTATCTAATTATAGAAGGATGCATGCGAAATTTGGAAACTATCTAATTATGGCAGGATGCATGCTAAATTTGAAAACTATCTAATTATGGAAGGATGCATATGTATGCTTATGGATTATATAATTGGATTGAGGGTTTATTTTAAGAACGATGGAGATTAAATTAGTAAGTCTCTAATTATGAACCAATTAAGGGATCATATGGGTTTTATGGATCAGTTTTGGACATAAACCTAAGGATGGCAAAGTTGTAAATACTTGCTAAAATGGAAGGTTAGCCATGGATGGCATTTTGGTAATTAAGTGAAAATAAGGGACCATGGGTTCGGCCATGGTGAATAGCCGAACCCCATGGGGAAGGTTTGCTGGACTTAGATGTTTATGGATTTATGTTTTGAATCTAAACATGGGTGAATAAATGAAGGTGACTAACCATGGAAGGAATAATGACATTATTGTAATTAATTGAATTAATGGACCATGGAAATTATTTGGTGGACCTAGGGTCTATGAATGGTGGATTAAAATGAATGAAATATTAAATAAAGATTAGACCAATGGCAATTTGGTAAATAAGTGTAAAAATGGTAGGCCATGGGTTCGGCCATGGTGTATGGCCGAACCCCATGAGGATTGTGTTTATGGACTTAAACATTATTGTAAATCAAGTGGGACTTGGTTTTGATTGATTGTTCTATTATAAGGTAACGGGACCTCACAAGGTGTTTACGATCGTGAGCAGTTACCGGACGAAAGACGTAAGGACACGTTAGCGGTCTTTGGTAGGATTTCCACCTCTTTGAAACCATGGGTTTATGTACATTTTTTTTATCATGATTTGATGAATTTATATTGCAAAGGATATGTTTCAAAGTGTAAGTTTTAAATGCTATGTTTATATGATAAAATAGCATGTGTTGTATATGTTTCAAATATGAGCTTTTAAATGCTATGATTTGTATAATTGCATAGCATGTGGATATTTGCATCTCATGCATGGCATGGGAGGGATGAACGGTATCCGAAAACCCACACTCCATCGGGGCGGCTGTAAAACACTCGTGGGGGGATACCTTGATGAGGAGCATTCCATCAAGAGGATACCATGTTTGAAATGTAACCGGAGATCCACACTCCGTCGGGGCGTCCGTAATAGAATCGTGGGGGATACCTTGATGAGGAGCTTTCCATCAAGAGGTTACTCTGTGTTTGTGATGGGTGAGACTCATTGCATATGATAGCATGGCATGGCATTGAATCGGCATGATTATGAGCTTTATTATCATGCAAGGTTTCTGGTTTTTATCGGTATGATTGGCTCTCTATTATCATACACTGTTTTGGATACGATACTTTATAAGTATGGTATGATTTATTATAACTGGTTTTGATATATATTATATCTGGATTTTTAGTACTAACCCATGTGTTAGCCTTACTTGGAATACCTACTGGGCGCGTTGTTCTAACGCCCTACTTCTACCCTAGTGGATGATAAAGGAAATAAGGGGAACGAGGAAAGCGAAACGGGCAAGGCATAGGAGCTTGGTTGCTTTTAATTTATATTTTGTTTAAGATACTCATCGGTTTGTATTTTGAGTATCTAGAATTCGAATTGTAATAACTTAGATGAATTTGCTATGGTTAGATGTTTTATTGGATAATTGCGTTATGATAATAATGATTAAGGAATTGACGTACTTTGTTATCTGAATGGAATAGAATTGTGTTCTATTATGTTTCCGCATGTTATGATTTTTATTCCGCATGTTTATATTGCTATGTGCGAACAGTTTTCATGGACTGAGTCCATGCACACATAGGGTTGGCCAGTTAAGGGTCGGACTTTGGAAGTTCGGACTTAGCTCGCGTCGTTACGTCCCGCTCTCTATCACTCTACTCTGTTATAAAAAAAAAAAAAATAAACTCTGATTTACGGGAAGAAGCGAATGAAAAAGGGCAGGGCGTTACAGTTGGTATCAGAGCAAACCTGAAAATTGAATCTTTCGGAGTAAATTAATCCGGCTCTCGTGCATTAATTTACTTCGGTAGACTTAGACTGATGATAGCAAAGGAAGTATAGTCAAAATAATCGAATTTATCCAACATAGCAAAATAAGATATATATTCCCCGAAAACAAAGAAAAATCAAAGAGTACTAATTTGGCAATTTCCCCAAGGACAAGAAACACAAGATGTTTATTTGGCAATTTTCCCCAAACAAAGATTTAGTTTGATTAGAACTGATATTGGCATTGACATACTTCGGTTGTTGTGATACAGATATGTCAGGCAACACAGAGTATACAGAGTTGTGGGACAGAGGGACACCTAGTTGTCCGATAGATCTGGTTTCTTCGTCCGACAATTCCAGCGTACCAAACTTCATCAATGAAGTTGAAATCAGTCAGGAAATGGAAGTAGAATTGCCAGAGTACAACGTTGGGGTTGATCTAGCCTTTGTACCCGAAGAGGACGAGGAAGATGTCCCAAACTTAGAATAATCCGTAGGGGAGATAAGCTCGCCCGAGTATACTCTGGCTACTCCAACTTCGGATGAGTTGACAGATTATATGTGCGAATTATGTAATCAGGAGGGGCATAACAGTATTTATTGCCCCCATCCTATTGAGGTTATTTACCCTGTTTGTGGACTTCACTGTCACGGGAAGGAGAGGACTAACTATCCTTACATTGGCCGACCAGGAATAATACCCTGTCTGACTTGTGGAGTATTGGGGCACACGTCGACGACTTGCCCTGACAACTTTTTCGATTATTATGATGATGCAGGGTCTTCTACGGAAGGTTAGGCTAAGGAGTGGTAAGAGAATGTCGGGGAAAAGGGAAAGATTTTTGTAAGGGTTGTGGGTACGTTTTGAAGGGTTTATTTTAACCCTACCAACCCTTGTATTATGATGGAAGTTTGAATAAATTTCAATAAAGTATGGAAACTTAAGAGTTTATAAAGTCTTTGAAATTGAGATGTATGGGGTTACTTGATTTTATTGAGACGTGGTATGGGTACGTCCCTCACAGGATATTGATGAGATAAGTATATAGATTCTATGAGTATGGCTTAGAGTAGCTATGAGACTGTGGGAACCTCGATGAGAAATACAGAGACTTGGTCCCGTAGGATTACTGTTGAAGAGTGGGTCCTTCGCATGCTACGCGCTGGAGGGCTCTCTCATGGCTTTTTCGCACATTTGGCATGCGTGGATGCGCAGAGCTAGGTACTATTTTACCCCATGGGGGTGGTGCTAGCTTCGTTAGACTCGGTCCGACCACCTTAGAGCTTGACTGAATCACCCTTGGGGTGAAGGGATGCAGGGCGGGGTAGACATGATCACGTTGGACGTGGGTCTTCCACTTAGTAAGTCATGGGCTTTAAGTCTTGCTAGGGGTCGGGGTATATTTGTGAGTTGATATGGTTGCCACAGTCAGGTAGTGACTCATTCGAGTGTTGTTCTTACAGGATAGAATATCTCAGGGTAGATTATGTGCCCTGGATTAATTATGCCAAGGACGGATTAGTTATGCCCATGAATGGAATATACCCATAGGAGAGTTATATTCATGAATGCTTATTAATAATGGATAGATGGCACTCACTGATAGAGTGATACCAGGATGGATATCTATAACCGTGGTGGTTTGAATTGATGTCGAGTATCAGTACCATGGTAGACATGTTGGTAGTATGATGGACCTGTTGGTCTCATAGATGACATAGAGGTCTAATGATTAGGGACATGTTTCGATTTACATCCCATGTTATAAGAAAAAGGTATTAGTCGTATTACAACTTGTATCACAGGAAAGTTAGTGTTGAAAGATACTTGGTATCGAAGAAATTATAAATAAAAGGGTTAGTCACATGGTGACTTATGCGTAAATGAAGATATGTTTACTTTCGGAGATGTACTTAAGGGAAAAGTTAAGAGTCTAGTGAAACTCGAATGGGAAGCTATGGGCGACTGCTGAATTAGACTGGCCAGTTGACTCTGTAGTTAGCCGATGGAGTTCCAGGAGAGTGCAGCTAGAAACCTACTTAAAATGGAATCCGCAAAAGACTTGAGCATAGGCTCATATTGGCAGGTTACCTCACACAGAGAGTAGACGAATGAACGTATTGAGCAAGTACGTATGGAAAATACCTTGGTAGCAGGTAATGTGAAATAGAATACAGTGATCTATATAATATCGCAAATGGCTTCACGAGAAAAAGAGATAACATGAGACAGAGTAAATTCAGCGAGAAAGAAACTCATAGGTTGATATGAGTGAGTTTGATAGTACTTGACAAGATTGAACAGGAACAACGGATAGATCTGGAAATGGAAACACATCTCCATGGATTTTGTAACAGAGTTGTCAAGATCTTCAAAGGGTAACGATGCGATATGGGTCGTGGTAGACCGATTGACCAAGTTTGCACATTTCATTCCCATTAAGATGACAGACTCATCTGAGACTTTAGGTCGGCGGTATATCAGGGATATCATCAGATTGCATGGTATTCCTCAGACTATTGTGTCCGACAGAGTATGGCAGAGCATGCAGGGGACCATGGGAACAGACTTATTGACGAGCACAACATTCCATCCACAGACTGATGGGCAGTCTGAGAGGACAACACAGAACAAAGGGTATTATAGAATCGAGCGATCCAGTTTTTCAAAGTGGTATGGGATTGACATGGCATTGAGGAAGCCACATGGGAATTCGAGTCAGAAATGAGGACAGCTCATCCTGAGCTATTTATGTAAATATTTGAAACCATACTTCACTCGATTTTCGAGACGAAAATTTTAAAAAGAGAGTTGTATTGTAACACCCCGGATTTTCAAGTTATAACTATTTACGGAAATTATCCATTTAATTTATGAATTTTAGATATGGATCTTAGATGGGTAGAATGTTGGGTCTTTGCCCAGTTAAGACCCAATGATTTTGATAAATGGTTTCAAATAAATTTAAATGGGGTTGAATTTAAATGGTAATGAAACTTAATTATAAATAAGGGATATGGATTATGAATATGCGTAATCCATGAGGATAAGTGGGACTATATCTAAAAAGAGGTTTCTCCTTGGTTAAGAGTGAAATTAAGGGAATTGCTATCTTAGAGAGACAAAGGGGAGCATGGCACCTTCTAATATTGGATGGATGGAAAGATTTTAGGAATGACATATGCGCATGATGTGCTATAATATTTTTAAAAAGAGATTTGCTAAATGTAAGGGGCGCTTGCCATATTGCTAAATATAGAAGATATCTAAGATTAAAAATAGAGATGGTCTTAGCCGCATATAAGATATGCGCATGGGTTGGAGTCTCTAAGAAAGAAAGAGGTCTTTCCCTTAATTAAACACGGCACTAGACATTGCTAATCTAAAGAGATTTTGGCATCTTCTAATATTGGACTAATTGGAAGCATTATTAGAAGAGGGGCTCACGGCATTGTCTATAGATGAAATCAATTGGGAGTGTCTATATAAGAAAGACACAAGGGCACACGGCATTGTCTAAAGATGAAATCAATTGGGAGGGTCTATATACGAAAGACACAAGGGCACACGGCATTGCTAAACCAAGGGTTATGGCATCTTCTAATGTTGGATCAATTGGAAGTTTATAAAAGAGGCAACTACTAAATGGAAAGGTCGGCAACTTCTATGTATATTACATTGGCTGAAAAGGGAGAAAGACAAGGAACACACGCCAATGGCCATTTCAGCAAGGGGCACATGGTATTTAGGCAAGTGCTAAGTTAAAGGGTTTTGGTACCTTCTAAGTTGGGACCAATTAGAAGTAATAAAAGAAAGGCACCAAGGGGCACACGGCAACACACAATCTAGGGAAGGATTGACGCATTGTGCTCTTGGCAAGAAGGTGTTCTTAGTTTTGTGAAAGATCAAAGGGAGAAGGGCTCACGGCAATACACATACACCCAAGGCCGAATTCTCTCTTCCTCTCAAGTTTTCACTCTCGGCATTATCATAGGAAGAGAAGGCAACCAGCAAGAAGTAAAGATCAAGAAGGAAAAGGATTGGAAGAGCAAGAACAACCGAGGGAAAATCGGAGGAGCGCAGAACCGGTAAGTGATTTGATATTGGAACCATAGGGTTCGGCCAAGTTGTATGGCTGAACCCCATGGAAGAGAAATTAAGGGATGATTATGGTTAATTAATGGACTGATGAACTATAGGGTTCGGCCATGATGAAGGGCCGAACCCCATGGAGGAACATTGGATGATCATGATATTTAATTTAGTGGAAAGACATGGTTATTTATATGGGATGAAAACCATGGAATAATTATATGGTTTTAAAAGGGTTTAACTAATGTTCAAGAGGAAGCAAGGAACCATAGGGTTCGGCCATACCACATGGCCGAACCCCATAGAAAGGATATTAATAATTTTAATGGATTTAAATGAGTGGATGAATATGTTGTTTTAATGATCATGGAGGATCAATGATTAATAATTTAAAAAAAAAAAGGGATTATGAACCATAACCGGCCATGGTGTATGGCCGAACCCCTGGAAGATGTTTTATTAGATTTACAAAGTTTCTAATTATTGGACTTATTTTGGTGATTGATTAAATGAAGATCAAGAAGGTTGCATGTTAAATTTGGAAACTATCTAATTATGGAAGGATGCATGCTAAATTTGGAAACTATCTAATTATGGAAGGATGCATGCTAAATTTGGAACCTATCTAATAATGAATGCATATGTATGCCTATGGATTATATAATTGGATTGAGGGTTTATTTTAAGAATGATGGAGATTAAATTAGTAAGTCTCTAATTATGAACCAATTAAGGGATCATATGGGTTTTATGGATCGGTTTTGGACATAAACCTAAGGATGACAAAGTTGTAAATACTTGTTAAAATGGAAGGTTAGCCATGGATGGCATTTTGGTAATTAAGTGAAAATAAGGGACCATGGGTTCGGCCATGGTGTATGGCCGAACCCCATGGGGAAGGTTTTGCTGGACTTAGATGTTTATGGATTTATGTTTTGAATCTAAACATGGGTGAATAAATGAAGGTACTAACCATGGAAGGAATAATGGCATTATTGTAATTAATTGAATTAATGGACCATGGGAATTATTTGGTGGACCTAGGGTCTATGAATGGTGGATTAAAATGAATGAAATATTAACTAAAGATTAGACCAATGGCAATTTGGTAAATAAGTGTGAAAATGGTAGGCCATGGGTTCGGCCATGGTGTATGGCTTAACCCCATGAGGATTGTGTTTATGGACTTAAACATTATTGTAAATCAAGTGGGACTTGGTTTTGATTGATTGTTCTATTATAAGGTAACGGGACTTCACAAGGTGTTTACGATCGTGAGGGGTTACCGGACGAAAGACGCAAGGACACGTTAGCGGTCTTTGGTAGGATTCCAGCTCTTTGAAACCATGGGTTTATGTACATTGTTTTTATCATGATTTGATGAATTTATATTGCAAAGGATATGTTTCAAAGTGTAACTTTTAAATGCTATGTTTATATGATAAAATAACATGTGTTGTATTGTTTCAAATATGAACTTTTAAATGCTATGATATGTATAATTGCATAGCATGTGGGTATTTGCATCTCATGCATGGCATAGGAGGGATGAACGGTATCTGGAGACCCACACTCCGTCGAGGCGTCCGTAAAATACTTGTGGGGGGATACGTTGCTGAGGAGCATTCCATCAAGAGGATACTATGTTTAAAATGTAACCGGAGATCCACATTCCGTTGGGGCGTCCGTAATAGAATCGTGGGGGATACCTTGATGAGGAGCTTTCCATCAAGAGGTTACTATGTGTTTGTGATGGGTGGGACTCATTGCATATGATAGCATGGCATGGCATTGAATCGGCATGATTATGAGCTTTATTATCATGCAAGGTTTCTGGTTTTTATCGGTATGACTGGCTCTCTATTATCATACACTGTTTTGGATACGATACTTTATAAGTATGGTATGATTTATTATAACTGGTTTTGATATATATTATATCTGGATTTTTAGTACTAACCCATGTGTTAGCCTTACTTGGAATACCTACTGGGCGCGTTGTTCTAACGCCCTACTTCTACCCTAGTGGATGATAAAGGAAATAAGGGGAACGAGGAAAGCGAAACGGGCAAGGCATAGGAGCTTGGTTGCTTTTAATTTATATTTTGTTTAAGATACTCATCGGTTTGTATTTTGAGTATCTAGAATTCGAATTGTAATAACTTAGATGAATTTGCTATGGTTAGATGTTTTATTGGATAATTGCGTTATGATAATAATGATTAAGGAATTGACGTACTTTGTTATCTGAATGGAATAGAATTGTGTTCTATTATGTTTCCGCATGTTATGATTTTTATTCCGCATGTTTATATTGCTATGTGCGAACAGTTTTCATGGACTGAGTCCATGCACACATAGGGTTGGCCAGTTAAGGGTCGGACTTTGGAAGTTCGGACTTAGCTCGCGTCATGACGTCCTGCTCTCTATCACTCTACTCTGTTATAAAAAAAAATAGACTCTGATTTACGGGAAGAAGCAAGTGAAAAAGGGCGGGGCATTACATGCCTAACTTCAACTCTAAAAAAGATAACTGAAATCCATGTAGGAGGTGTTGATTTGGGCGAAGTGTGCTTTTCTAAAAGAACTTATAAAAAGTTTGGGGGGTTTTCAGAATATAGAAAAGGAATTCACTTCTTTTTTTCAGATTAAGCAAAAAGATTGGTGCTAGATATTATTTCTATTTTTTGAAATATTGCTACTTTTGGAAATTCCTATTTTAGGCTATTATTTAAAATTGGCAATTTCTATTTTCAGAAACTATAATTTTAGGAGGTTTCCTAAGTTTAAAAGTTTCGTTTTAAAATATTAGAAATTCTAAAATTTATATATATTTGGAAGTCTTTTTAAATTTAGAAACTTATAGAATTTAGAAATTTTAGAATTTTAGATATTATTTCTATTTTTTGAAATACTGCTACTTTTTGAAACTTTTATTTTAGACTTCCATTCAAAATTGGGAGTTTTTATTTTTAGAAACGACGACTTTAGATGGATACCTAATTTTAAAAGTTTCTTTTTAAAATAGTTGAAATACTAGAATTTATATAGGTTTGGAGGTCTTACTAAATTTAGAAACTTGTTGAATTTAGAAATTTTTATTTTTAGAAATTTTTATTTTTAGAAATTTTTATTTTTAGAAATTTTTACTTTTAGAAATTTTTATTTTTAGAAATTTTATAATTTTATAATTATTTCTATTTTTCGAAATACTGCTACTTTTGGAAATTTCTATTTTAGGCTATTATTTAAAAGTGACAGTTTCTATTTTTAGAAATTATAATCTTAGAAAGTTACCTAAATTTGAAAGTTTCTTTTCAAAATAGTAGAAATTCTAGAATTAATATGGATTTGGAGGTCTTATTAAATTTAGAAACTAGTTGAATCGAGAAATTTCTATTTTTAGAAATTTTATAATTTCAGATATTATTTCTATTTTTCAAAATACTGCTACTTTTTGAAATTTCTAGTTTAAGCTACTATTTTAAATTGGCAGTTTCGATTTTTTGAAACTACAATTTTAGAACTTTACATAAGTTTAAAGTTTCTTTTTAAAACAGTAGAAATTTTAGAATTTATATAGATTTGGACGTGTTATTAAATTTAGAAACACGTGGCATTAAGAAATTTATATTTTTAGAATTTTCTTAATTACAGATATTATTTCTATTTTTAAATAGATTTTCAATTCAAATTGTACTATAAAATTGTCAATTTCTAATTTTAGATGTTATTTCTATTTTTTGAATTTGTTTTCCATTTTAAGAAAGTTTCTACATTGAGTTACATTTCCAAGATTAGAGTTTTGATTTCTATATTTAGATTTATTTCCATGATATTGTAATGGCTTATACCACAATATCTCAATTGCATACATTTTGCTTTGGTCCGAGTGAGTTGGAACTCGCACTTCTGAAGCTATACTATTAATGGTTCGTCTGGTTGCGAAGATAAATTTCAAACACCATATCTTTACTGGCACAACAAGTTTTAGGCACTGTTGTCGGAGAGAAAACAAATATTTATTTTTAAATTTTGTATTTTGAGAAATACTGTTACTTTTGGAAATTTTAATTTTAGACAACTATTTAAAATTAGCAGTTTCTTTTTTTAGAAATTATAATATGAGAAAGTTGCCTAAATTTAAAAGATTCTTTTCAAATAGTAGAAATTCTAGAATTTATACAGATTTGGAAGTCTTACTAAATTTAGAAACTTGTTGAATTGAGAATATTCTAGTTTTAGAAATTAATAATTTCAGATATTATTTTTATTTTTCAGAATATTGCTACTTTTGGAAATTCCTATTTTAGGCTATTATTTAAAATTAGCAGTATATATTTTTAGAAACTATAATTTTAGAAGGTTACCTAAGTTTAAAAGTTTCATTTTAAATAAGTAGAAATTCTAGAATTTAAATAGATTTGGACGTGTTATTAAATTTAGAAACTTGTGGCATTTACAAATTTATATTTTTAGAATTTTTTTAATTGTAGATATTATTTCTATTTCTAATTGGATTTTCCATGCAAATTGGACTCCAAAATGTCAATTTCTAATTTTAGATATTATTTCTATTTTTTTGAATTCGTTTTCCATTTTAAGAAAGTTTCTACATTGAGTTCTATTTCCAAGACTAGAGTTTTGATTTCTATATTTAGATTTATTTCCATGATATTGTAATAGCTTATACCACAATATCTCAATTGCATACAATTTTGTTTTGTCCGAGTGGGTTGGAACTCACACTCCGGAAGCTATAGTATTAATGGTTCGTCTGATTGCAAAGATAAATTTAAAACACCATATCTTTAGTGACACAACAAGTTTTAAGCAGAGTTAATATTTATTTTTAAATTTTGTATTTTGAGAAATACTGTTACTTTTGGAAATTTCAATTTTAGGCAACTATTTAAAATTGGCAGTTTCTATTTTTAGAAATTATAATATGAGAAAGTCTCCTAAATTTAAAAGATTCTTTTCAAAATAGTAGAAATTCTAGACTTTATTTAGATTTGGAAGTCTTACTAAATTTATAAACTTTTTAAATTGAGAATATTCTAGTTTTAGAAATTTATAATTTCAGATATTATTTTTATTTTTCGAAATATTGCTACTTTTGGAAATTCCTATTTTAGGTTATTATTTAAAATTGGCAATTTCTATTTTTATAAACTATAATTTTGGAAGGTTACCTAATTTAAAAGTTTCGTTTTAAAATAGTAGAAATTCTCGAATTTATATATATTTGGAAGTCTTACTAAATTTAGAAACTTGTGGCATTTCCAAATTTATTTTTTTAGAATTTTTTTAATTGTAGATATCATTTCTACTTCTAATTGGATTTTCCATGCAAATTGGGTTCCAAAATTGTCAATTTCTAATTTTAGATGTTATTTCTATTCTTTGAATTTGTTTTCCATTTTTAGAAAGTGTCTACATTGATTTATATTTCTAAGATTAGAGTTTGATTTCTATATTTAGATTTATTTCCATGATATTGTAATGACTTGTACCAAAATAAATTGCATATATTTTGTAACACCCCGGATTTTCAATTTATTTATTTATGTAACGCCCCGCCCTTTTCACTCGTTTTTTCTCGTAAATTCAGTGTATTTTTTTTTTTAACAGAGTAGAGTGATAGAGCGCGGGACGTTACGACTCGAGCTAAGTCCGAACTTCCAAAGTCCGACCCTTAACTGGCCAATCCTATGTGTGTATGGATTCGGCCCAATAAAATAGTTCACACATAACAATACCGACTTGCGGAATAAAAATCATAACATGCGGAATCATAACATCCAATTTGCGGAATCATAATAGAACCAAGTTCAATTCCATTGATAGCAAAGTACATAGTCAAATAATCACATTAACCATTATCCAAATAAAACATCCAACCATAGCAAATTTATCTAAGTTATTACATTCCGAAATCTGGATACTCTAAATACTAATCCCTGAGTATCTTAAAAAAAATATAAAACTAAAAGCGTTCCAAGCTCCTATGCTTGTCCCTTTCCGCGTTCAGCGTTTTCCTCGTTTCCTGCATCATCCACTAAAGGGTAGAAGTTGTAACGCCCGCCCCTTTTCACCGAAAATCAGAGTCTATTTATTTACTTATTTTAAAATAAAAAGTGACAAAGGGCGCGGATGTCACGACACGAGTTAAGTCCGAGCTTCTAAAGCCCGGCCCTAAACTGGCCAACCCTGGAACGAAGTCCACGAGAATGATTCACACGTAGAAGTAAGCTCGAGGAATATTAAATTAAATACGAAATGACAATAGAGACTAACCTACAAATTTTAGATAGCAGGGAAGAACATTCATTTAATTACCAAAATATCTCAACATCACAATGTCCAAAATAAAAAGCAAAATATAGCAAGTAATCTAAAATATTACATTTCCGACAAGCTAGGCTACTCAAATACATTTCCAAAACAAATTTAAATAAATTAAATAGCCGCCTCCCCAAGCTCCTAAGCTTGGCTTCTGTCGCGCCCTTCCGCTGTGCCATCTCCTGCGTCATCAGCTAGGGTAGAAGTAGGGCGTTAGACAACGCGCCCAGTAGGACTCCGAGTAGGGCTAAGACATGGATTAGTGGTAACAAAGCATATAGATAATATTATAATGAAAAACCATAAAATGAATTGAAATCATCAATATTTCCCATGATTTTTCCTCATTTAAATCCCTTTAAAAATCACTCACATTCATTCATTTAAAGACTTAAAACCCTAAAATCATTTTCCATGCTTCCATTCTTATAAACCCTAATAAATTAATCAACCTCTACCATGGGGTTCGGCCATGCTACATGGTCGAATCTATGGCCCATGATTTCCTTCAAATCCTACCTACATCCATGCTTAAAAAACAATTCTCAATACCAATGTCCTTAATGTATTTATTTTTCCTTAACCTAATTTATCCACTTTGTTCATTTTTTCCATCCTTCCATGGGATGGATTTGAGATCCAAGGCCTATAATAATTTCGCCACCATTAAATCCAAGCAATGGATTTCATAATCTCTTAAACCCTAAAAAAAATCTAATCTCTTGTTTTAGAAATACTTACAATCCGACGGCTCCTCCGATTTTTCTTCCTCCTCTTGAACTCCTTGGCCTTCTTTCTTCTTCTTCTCCTTGTTTGATCGGCCAAAATGAGCTTAATCAATGGAAAAACATCATAGCTTGGGTCGGCCAAGATGGGGTGTACTTGAGAGAGTGAGAGGAGGAGATGGTGAGAAAGAAGATACCAAGCTTTTATCTTGGAGTGGTGGCCAACACTTGCACCTTTCTTCTCTCTTTCTTCTCTTCTTCTTCCAAGTTTTTCTTCTTCTTTCTTTCCTTGGTGTGGGACGGTGGTGAAGAGCAAGAGAGGAAGAGAATGAAAAGAAAACCATCTTATCCCAAGGCTTGCTTAAACTACACTTCACCCTTAATTTTCCCACCAACTACATAAGATATTTTTTATGCTTTTATGCTTTATGCTTTATGGTTTATGGTGGTTGGGATAAACTCCACCAAGCCAACGTTTTTGGCTTCTTAAGATGGAAAGGTTTAGTTTTCCATCTTTTGACCCCTTTGACCACCTTTTAAATAATTTAATCATTTAATTAATTAGTTAATTACCTTAGGTTAATTAATTCTCACTTAATCTAATTCCATTATTCTACCCATGGTTGATCAAGTCAACCATGGTGGCCGGCCCCACCAATCCTTGGTCCACACGCCACCTCATTTGATGAGGTGGAGGTGGGTCCCAATCGGCCATGTCACCTTGGTCAATTCATCACCAACTTAGGTTATTTAAATTTAATTAAATCCATTACTCTTATTGGATCACCATTAGGCCCATGGCCCAATTACATTCACCCTTACCCATTTACCTTAGAGCTTACATTATCTTGACCCATTGGGTCCCAAATGGGTATTGGGCCCAATTTGACCATCCTTAGCTCAATTGACCATCATTGACCAATGATTTTAAATCCAATCCATGGTCCATTGGGCCATACTTGGGCCTTTGTCCATATTTTGATCCATTCACCATTTATTCCATCAAACTTCCCAATTTCCACCATTAAAACAAATAATAGCCACATATATATTGATTTACAAATTTCGGGCCATTACAATACAATCCTCTTTTGAAATTTTCGTCCCAAAAATTCGAGCGAAGTAGAGGTTCAAAACATCTCATTCAAAGAGCTCCGAATGAGCGGCTCTCATCTCTGACTCAAGTTCCCAGGTGGTTTCTTTATTGCTATGTCGTTCCCATACCACCTTGACAAACTGAATGGCGCGGTTCCGCAGTACTCTTTGTTCGCTCCCGATCACTCTGATCGGTTTCTCCACATACGTCACGTCGCTTTGTACATCAACGTCTTGCATGTTCAATACATGTGAAGGGTTGAGATTGTGTTTCCTTAACATGGACACATGAAACATATTATGTAAAGATGATAACTGTGGAGGAAGTGCTAACTAAATAGGCCACCTCCCTCACCCTCTTCAGGATTGGGAACTGTCCCACAAATCTAGGCGACAACTTCCCCTTCTTCCCGAATCTCATGTGTCCCTTCTGCGGTGAGACTTTCAAAAACACCAAGTCTCCCATCTCAAACTCGAGGAACCTTCTCCTCTTGTCGGCGTAACTCTTCTGACGGCTCTGTGCAGTGAGTAAGTGTTGCCATATCAATTGGATCTGCGCCGTGGTCTCTACAACCAACTCCGGTCCAATCAGCGCAGGCTCACTGGCCTCTGTCCAACACACTGGTGATCTACAGGGCCTACCACATAAGGCCTCAAATGGAGCCATCTGGAGGCTTGCCTGGTAACTATTATTGTAGGAGAACTCCACCAGTGGCAAACGATCCTCCCATCCACCCTTGAAGTCCAGCATACATGCTCTTAGCATATCTTCCAATATCTGTATTGTCCTCTCCGACTGTCCATTAGTCTGTGGGTGGAATGCTGTGCATGTTTGCACGTCGGTCCCCATAACCGACTGCATGCTCTGCCATACTCTGCTAGTGAATCGACCATCTCTGTTGGATACAACAGTCTGGGGTACACCATTTAGTTTGATAATATCTCGGATGTACCGTCGACCCAAGGTCTCCGATGAATTTGTCGTCTTGACAGGAAGGAAATGTGCAGACTTGGTCAACCGATCCACTACGACCCATATTGCATCAGGGCCTTTGGAAGACCTTGGCAATCCTGTCACAAAATCCATGGAGATGTGCTCCCATTTCCACTCCGGCACTGGTAAGGGTTTGAGTAAACCCAGTGGCTCCTGATGTTCCACCTTAACCTGCTGAAAAGTTAGGCAGCGAACAACAAACTCTGCCACATCTCTCTTGAGTCAATGCCACCAATAGTGCCTCTTAAGATCATGGTACATCTTGGCACTGTCCGGATGGTTAGAGAGCTTGGTTTCGTGTGCCTCAACCAACAACTCCCTTCTACAGCTCTTAGGTACATATGTCCTACCTCGAAATAAAAGACCTTGTCCTGGTCGTAATTCCCATTCCGGTACCACCTCGCCTGTAGATATCTTGGTCCATATCTCCTCTATTTCTGGGTCTCTTCGCTGTTCTCGTTCAATCGTGTCAAGTACCTCTTAATTACATCAACATCACTCATATCAACCTATGAGTTTCATTCTTGCAGAATTTACTCTGTCTCACGTTACCTCTTTTTCTCATGAACCCATTTGTGATCTTATGCAGATTAATGTATTCTATTTCACTTTATCTGCTACCAAGACATTTCCCATACGTACCCATTCAACACGTTCTTTTGTCTACTCTCTGTGTGAGGTAGCCTGCCAGTACGAGCCTATGCTCAAGTCCTTTCCTGATTCCACTTCAACTAGGTTTCTAGCTGCACTCTCCTGGAACTCCATCGGTTAACTACAGAGTCAGCTAGCTAGACTAACTCGGCAGTCACCCATAGCTTCCCATTCGAGTTTCACTAGACTCTTATCCTTCCCATTAAATACATCTCCAAAACTTAGCACCTCTTCATTTGCACATAAGTCACTATGTGACTAACCCTTTTGTTCGTAACTTCTACGATACCAATACCTGACATCAATCCAAACCACCATGGGAACCCTCATCCATGGTTATACACATCCATGGTTAGTAACCATCCATGAATATAACTTCCATGAATATAACCCTCCTATGGGTATAATCCATTCATGGGCATAACTAATACCTTCGTAGGACTATTCTGTCTATCATAGGCTAACGGATCTAACATACGACCCATGCATCGACTATGAAATCAAATGTCTATCATAATGTTAATGTCCGGCATCAATCCAAATCACCATGGAAACCCCCATCCATGGGAAGATAGTATATATCCATAGAATTGTCGCTTTTACTATGGAACCGTTGTATCTATCGGGGGATCGACATACCCACCAATTGTCATCATCATCTACCAATAGGGAATACTATAGTAAGTGTAGTGGACATTTATTGTGCTAAAGTGCTAGTAATGGATGTGAAGGCAGTATATACAAGAGAGTGGAATGTTCCCAAATTAAATAATGCATAAGTATATGAACCACAAACTACTGCCATACCTTGAATCACCGAATGATCCATTGTCTTTGGAGGAGAAATCGTAGTATTCAGCTGTCCCGATTCTGTCGGAGTAGGTGCCCTTCTTGTCGGGTCATGTGCTCTGGGTCCCTGTGGCTGAGTTGATCAAGTTAGACGACGGCGAGAACCTCTGAAGTGCGAAGATCTATCGTTTTGAGGACACTCTCTTTTGAAATGCCCCTGCTGACCACACTGGAAACAGGAACTGCCAGTAGAGGCTGAAGGTCTCCAAAAGTTGGGTCTGAATCTCTTGTGAGGGCGAAATACATTTCCCTTACCCTGACCTCTTTGGTCCCGTGTTTCATTTCCGTTCAAGAGTTGTTGTAAAACCGTAGTGACTATAGCTTGCACTAAGTCTTATAGCTCGGGGGTTATCACCGGAATATTCACGCTATTCTGTGCTTCCTCCTGATGAGTTGGCTGTACCTCTTCCTCCGAATGAGGCTGTTGTAACTCTTCTTCCTCATATGGGTCTTGTCGGGCTCTTCTCTTCGGAGGCATTTTCCCTAAGTCATAAAAAAAAAAAAAAAAATTTACTGGCTTAGTTCCTTCATAAATTCGTAAGTTGCATACTTCCTTAAAAAGTCATTCAAACTTCTATCATAATACAAGGGTTGGTAGGGTTAAAATAAACCCTTCAAAATAACAAAATGTACCCACAACCCTTACAAAATAACCCTCTTTGAATGACCTTTCTTACTACTCCCCAGCCTAGTCTTCCGTAGAAGACCTTGCATCATCCTCAGACACAAAGGAACTGTCAGGGCACGACATCGACATGTGACCCCGTACTCAATATGTCAAACAAGGTATTATCCCTGATCCTCCAATATAAGGACAGTTAGTCCTTTCTTTCCCGTGTCCATGTAGTCCACAAACTGGGCATACCACTTCAAGAGGGTAGAGCAGTATGTGCAATTGTGCCCAACCTGGTTGCACAACTTACGCATACAATCGGGTTCTATTTTCCCCTACCGACTCTCTTATCATCAGAAAGTCTTCCATATTCTCTTCAGGAAGAGATGTTAAATCCTATTCATCTTCCTCGGGAGGTCCCTCCTAAAAGTCCATGCTAACTTCTATGCTGGAAGCAGATACCAAATCTATGGGACAGCTAGGGGTTCCCTTATTCCATAATTCCGTATACTCCACGTCACTTGACATATCTGTATCATAGAATACAAATAGAATACAAAAAACCATCGACAGCAGTTTCCAATAAAACCAATCTAGACTTTGGGGAATTTCTTATGTATAACACAATGTATTTTGGGGAAGATTTCCAAATTAGCACACTTAGTTTTGGGAATAGATTTCCTAAGTATCAATGTTTGTTCCATTTGGTGAGATCGGGGAAATTTTCCTACGTTTGATAAATCCATTACTGTTCCATCAATTGGGGAAAACTAGATTTGTTTTCTCAATTTGGGGGAAATCACCCAATAATCATAATTAATTTTGGGGAAATTTCTTACGCATAGTACAATATATTTTGTTTGGGGGATGTTGCCAAATAAGCACACTTGGTTTTCCTTTGTTTCGGGGGGGGGGGGGGGGGATCTCTAAATTCCTATCATTTATTGTTCAAATTTGGAAATACCGGGGGTAGTACATCCTATTTTGTTACATTTGATAAAGCTATCACTATTTCATCAATTCGGGGGAAAGATTTCTAAGTGAGTATACCTTGTTTTGGGGGAAAAATTTCCTAAGTATCAAGGTATCGTGTTCTATTTCTCGGGGGAAATAAGCCCTATCTTGCTATGTTTGATAAACCTAACTTAAAATGAATTTTTCATCCCTTGCTATCATTCCTTTTCGTCGAACGTTGTTCTCAGATTGAATACTTCAGTTTGAGTCAATCGAAGTAAATTAACCCGGCCCCCGTGCAGCGGACTCCGAAGAGTCGGTCAGTTGGGATTCTTAGCTGCCAGTGAGACATACAACCGTCTTAATCTTATTTCGAGAGATTCATTCTTCCAATTTCGCTCTGATACCAACTGTAATGCCCGCCCCTTTTCACTGAAAATCAGAGCCTATTTATTTATTTTTTTTAAAATAAAAAGTGACAAAGGGCACAGACGTCACCACGCGAGTTAAGTCCGAGCTTCTAAAGCCCAGCCCTTAACTGGCCAACCCTACGTGTACGTGGAACGAAGTCCACGAGAATGATTCACACGTAGAAGTAAGCTAGAGGAATATTAAATTAAATGCAGAATGACAATAGAGACTAACCTACAAAATTTTAGATAGCAGGGAAGAACATTCATTTAATTACCAAAATATCTCAACATCACAATGTCCAAAATAAAAACCAAAATATAGCAAGTAATCTAAAATATTACATTTCCGACAAGCTAGGCTACTCAAATACATTTCCAAAACAAATTTAAATAAATTAAGTAGCCGCCTCCCCAAGCTCCTAAGCTTGGCTTCCGTCACGCCCTTCCGCTGCGCCATCTCCTGCGTCATCGGCTAGGGTAGAAGTAGGGCGTTAGACAACGCACCCAGTAGGACTCCGAGTAGGGCTAACACATGGATTAGTGATAACAAAGCATATAGATAATATTATAACGAAAAACCATAAAATGAATGCTATGCCATGGGCGTCTGTGTTATGAATTCCACCCATCATCCATACCATCATGATATCATATCCCCCTTGACGGCAAAACCTCGTCAAGATATAAACAATCACAAATCATCCCCCTGGACGGCAAAACCTCGTCCAGATATAAACAATCACAAATCATCCCCCTTGACGGCAAAACCTCGTCAAGATATAAACAATCACAAATCATCCCCGGGATGGCAAAACCTCGTCCAGATATAAACAATCACAAATCATTCCCCTTGACGGCAAAACCTCGTCAAGATATAAACAATCACAAATCATCCCCCTTGACGGAAAAACCTCGCCAAGATATGACCAATCACAAATTATCTCCCTTGACGGCAATGCCTCGTCAAGATATAAACAGTCACACATCATCCCCCTTGATGGAAGAACCATCATCAAGGTATCATAATTACATACAACATCCCTGATAAATCAAACACATTAAAATATCCCCATATCTGTTTATCGGTCGCCCCGACGGAGCGTGGACTCCGGTTTCATTTCATCCTTCCCCTATCATATCCCTCCCATGCCATGCATGAGATGTAGATGCCATATGCCATATAATATATGTAAATCATAGTCATAAAACCCCTCTTAAAACAATCACATGATTATCAAATAAATCAAAGGGAAACCATCACATAATACTTAATCCAAAACCCATCTTCAAACATTCACATGATTTCCAAAATAAATTAAAGGGAAAACATCACATAATACTTAATCTAAAACCCATCTTAAAACATTCACATGATTTTCAAAATAAATTAAAGGGAAACCATCACATAATACTTAATCCATGGCTTACAAAAAGGTAGGAATCCTACCAAATATTGACTAGCATCCTTTTCCATTTCCGTCCGATAATCTGGTCACCGATACGCGCACCGCTTGCGACGTCCGATACCTTATTACATATGAATAATCAGCCCATATTTTAAATCATATCCATGTCCCTAACATATGTCTTAGTGGGTTCGGTCATACATCATGGCCGAACCTCACTATGCAGTCTTGTGGGTCCCATTTAATCTATCAAATATTTAAATCACATGAACCTAAAAATCAGCCACCCTAGGCTTTATTTAACCATACCTAAGTTTATTACTTAGAGCCCCTAAGTCCATGATCATCTTCCATGGGTTCTTGAATTTGGCCATTAATTACGGTTTTGCCACTACCTTTCCCATGGTTAGACATTCACTTAACCATATACATTTTTTTTGTCCATAATTGATCCATAGACTTGGATCCCTTAATGACTCCTTAGTCATGACACAACATCATAAAAAATCAGCCACTACCCCCATGTCGGGGTCTGCACTTTAAATCTGGCCATTACTCCCATTTCAAGGCCTATCATCACTCGTTATATGTCATAACACAAATCTCTTCACTTGGGTCATGACAAATTGTCAAGCCACAAGTCATCACCAATATAAAAGCCATTTCTAAAAACCATTGTACCATCCCCTAAGTATACCCATATATCACATTATCAAACACTCCCCACCCTTTTTATCCACATTTATCTCACTCATAAACATATGCAACATATAACCCACATCAAAAGTTCATGCCTCTTATCATCATTTGACGCATGTAGTTCATCATTGTACATTTTTACATACTCTTTCCTCACTTAATTAGTATGATCATAACTATTAGTCTTTTCTCATTTCATCACCTCATACACTCAACAACAAGAATTCAATTCATGTATATTCACATGCACTCACAATACAAGTATGCTTGTGCAATTTAATATCACATAATATCATCGTTCCTTAATCATATTTAAGTCCATTAACTTAGCCACATTCCCATTACAACTATCAACATTAGGTTCACTTTGGTTCATCAATACCACCAATATTCCCCATTTATTTTTCCATTATTTTACATCCACTAAATCCACTATTTCATCACCATAGGGTTCACTTTCATCCACCATTTTTGAGGCCATTGAAATCACCAATATTTCCCATGATTTTTCCTCATTTAAATCCCTTTAAAAATCACTCACATTCATTCATTTAAAAACTTAAAACCCTAAAATCATTTTCCATGCTTCCATTCTTATAAACCCTAATAAATTAATCAACCTCTACCATGGGGTTCGGCCATGCTACATGGCCGAATCCTATGGCCCATGATTTCCTTCAAATCCTACCTACATCCATGCCTAAAAAACAATTCTCAATACCAATGTCCTTAATGTATTTATTTTTCTTTAACCTAATTTATCCACTTTGTTCATTTTTTCCATCCTTCCATGGGATGGATTTGAGATCCAAGGCCTATAATAATTTGGCCACCATTAAATCCAAGCAATGGATTTCATAATCTCTTAAACCCTAAAAAAAAAAAAAATCTAATCTCTTGTTTTAGAAATACTTACAATCCGACGGCTCCTCCGATTTTTCTTCCTCCTCTTGAACTCCTTGGCCTTCTTTCTTCTTCTTCTCCTTGTTTGATCGGCCAAGATGAGCTTAATCAATGGAAAAACATCATAGCTTGGGTCGGCTAAGATGGGGTGTACTTGAGAGACTGAGAGGAGGAGATGGTGAGAAAGAAGATACCAAGCTTTTATCTTGGAGTGGTGGCCAACACTTGCACCTTTCTTCTCTTCTTCTTCCAAGTTTTTCTTCTTCTTTCTTTCCTTGGTGTGGGACGGTGGTGAAGAGCAAGAGAGGAAGAGAATGAAATGGGAGAGAATGAAAAGAAAACCATCTTATCCCAAGGCTTGCTTAAACTACACTTCACCCTTAATTTTCCTACCAACTACATAAGATATTTTTTATGCTTTTATGCTTTATGCTTTATGGTTTATGGTGGTCGGGATAAACTCCACCAAGCCAACGTTTTTGGCTTCTTAAGATGGAAATGTTTAGTTTTCCATCTTCCCTTTGACCACCTTTTAAATAATTTAATCATTTAATTAATTAGTTAACTACCTTAGGTTAATTAATTTCCACTTAACCTAATTCCATTATTCTACCCATGGTTGATCAAGTCAACCATGGTGGCCGGCCCCACCAATCCTTGGTCCACACGCCACCTCATTTGATGAGGTGGAGGTGGGTCCCAATCGGCCATGTCACCTTGGTCAATTCATCACCAACGTAGGTGATTTAAATTTAATTAAATCCATTACTCTTATTGGATCACCATTGGGCCCATGGCCCAATTACATTCACCCTTACCCATTTACCTTAGAGCTTACATTATCTTGACCCATTGGGTCCCAAATGGGTATTGGGCCCAATTTGACCATCCTTGGTTCAATTGACCATCATTGACCATTTAAATGATTTTAAATCCAATCCATGGTCTATTGGGCCATACTTGGGTCTTTGTCCATATTTTGATCCATTCACCATTTATTCCATCAAATTTCCCAATTTCCACGATTAAAGCAAATAATAGTGACATATATATTGATTTACAAATTCTGGGCCATTACAGAAGTAGGGCGTTAGTACAACACGCCCAGTAGGTATTCCAGTTACTGCTAATATATGGTTAGTACAAAACATATATTATAGCATAATATATAAAACCAGGTAAAATCCACGCCATGCAATGATGACAGATATGTAATGAGTCCCACCCATCACATGTACATAAAGTACCCACCACATAGGTCTTCTGGACACCCCGGTGGAGTGTGGACCCTCTGGAAATCTTCTTGATGACAGATATGCAGTGAGTCCCACCCATCACATGTACATAAAGTACCCACCACATAGGTCTTCCGGACGCCCCGGCGGAGTGTGGACCCTCCGGAAATCTTCTTGATGACTGATATGCAATGAGTCCCACCCATCACATGTACATAAAGTACCCACCACATAGGTCTTCCGGACGGCCCGGCGGAGTGTGGAGCCTCCGGAAATCTTCTTGATGGAAATCACATTAATGTGTTGCACATAGGTTTTTCGGACGTCCCAACTGAGTGTGACCCCTCCGGTTATAAATCCTCCACCCCATGCCATGCATGAGATGCCAATGAAACACATGCTATTTTATAACATAAAAATAGCATTGAAAATCATCATTTGAAACCACATACAATACATGCTCATTATATAAATAAACTTAGCATGTAAAATCATCCTTCGGCCATATGGCCGAACCCATGGCTTACCATTTTTCATACATATTTACAAAATTGCCATTGTTGATAACCCTAGCCCCTTTTCTTTGCTTAGGTTCCAAGTCATCCATTCATGCTTCCAAAGCACATAATCCCATAAAATAATTCATGGGGTTCGGCCATACACCATGGCCGAACCCAATGTCCAATATTCTCTCATATTTACAAAAATGCCATTGGTTTCCTCTTTCTTTTAAATCTTCCATAATTAGACCTTATAAATTTCTCTAACCAAATAAGTCCATCAAACACAACTCATAAGGTTCGGCCATACATCATGGCCGAACCCATGGTTCTCCACTTTGGTGTTTAATTACATTTTTGCCATTCCTTTCTCCATCAATTCCTAACATACATTGTATCCTTTATTTTATTTTAAAACTACACATAACCTAACTCATGACATAGGTTCATAATCTGATTCATAAATCAGTCCTTAAACCATGAATTAAAGATGCCATTAATCCCTTAATTTGGACCATGGGGTTCGGCCATACACCATGGCCGAACCCTATAGTGTATAATTTCCAACTATGACATTAAATTCATACCATCCATCTCCTTTGATTCAATTATACATGAGCCTAAACCATATATTTAATTCCATAATTAAATAGGTTTTCAAAAACTAAACCTTAGTGGGGTACGGCCATACACCATGGCCGAACCTCACTCATGGCATCCAATCCATTTATTTAATCCAAGTTCCATAATCAAACCCCACTTTCCATTCTTGGATAGTTTCCATAAATAATCTTCATAGTCAATAAGTAGATATTTTCTAATTTTAATATCAACTTCCAAGAATAGAAACTTTCTTAATATTCAATCCTCCTTTCCATAATTGGAAACACTTTCTAAAAATATATTGTTTCCAAAAATAACCACCTTCCTTCCATTTTTAGATTGCTTTCCAAATTTAGCAATCCTTACCATACTTAGATGTTTTCTAGTTTTAGAAATACTAAGCATATTTGGAACCTTTCCATATTTGGATTGCTCTCCAAATTTAGCAACCATTTTCCATCTAACATTCCAAACTTAACCCATGGGATTCGGCCATACACCATGGCCGAACCCTATGGTTCATGATCTTGGCCATTGGTTTAGATCCAAATCAAAACCGATCATCAATCCATAAAATGTTTGGTGGGGTTCGGCCATACACCATGGCCGAACCTCACCTCTTCCTTTCATTACTTTAGATCCAATAACTTAGCAATCTAGAAATCATGGTTCAGCCATACCAAGGCCGACCCACATCTCTATCCAATTCTCCCTTTAAAATTATCCAAATTTTCCATGGATTTCCATCATTCAAATTTGTAAATTTAAACCATACATCCCCATGGTTTTTTATAATGAAATCACCATGTCTTTCCATGTTCCAAAATTTAAGAACATAAACCCAATGAAATAAATCCAATCTCTCCATGGTTTTCAATCTTAAAATCAACAATTAAATAAAATCATTCCATGGGGTTCGGCCATGCACTATGGCCGAACCCTATGGTTCTTTCTCTACATTTAACCCATTAATCCAACTCTTAATCTTTCTCCATGGGGTTCGGCCAACCACCATGGCCGAACCCCATGGTTCTTGTGTTTCAAACATAAAATTATAATTTTTTCCCCTTTGGTTTCTTGCTCTTCTAATTTTCTTTCTTTTCCCTTTGTTTTTCTCCAAACAAGAACTCCTTGTTGCTGCCCTTTCTAAAACTCTACTACCCTAAAACGCTAAACCCTACCTGAAACACTAAACACTAAAACCCAAATACCCTAAACCCTAAACTTTAAAACCCTAAAACCCTAAACCCCTAAAACCCCAAAACCTAAACCCTAAACCTTAACCCCTAAAACCCTAAAACCCTAAACCCTAAAACCTAAACCTTAAAACCTAAACCCTAAACCCTAAACCCTAAACCCTAAAACCCTAAAACCCTAAACCCTAAACCCTAAACCCTAAACCCTAAACCCCTAAAACCCTAAACCCTAAAACCTAAACCCTAAACCCTAAACCCTAAACCCCTAAAACCCTAAAACCCTAAACCCTAAAACCTAAAATCTAAACCCCAAACCGAAACCCTAAACCCTAAAACCTTAAACCCCTAACCCAAAAATCGTACCTAAAACCGTAAAACCCTAAAATCCTAAACCCTAAAACGCAAATCACTAAACCCTAAACCCCTAAAACCTTAAAACCCTAAACCCTAGAACACTAAATACTAAAAGCCTAAACCCTAAAACCCTAAACCCTAAACACTAAAACCCTAAAACCGTAACCCCAAAAAACCCAAAACCCTAAAACCATAAAACCATGAACCCTAAAACCCTTAACCATAAAACCCTAAACCCCCAAAAACCCAAAACCCTAAAACCATAAAACCCTAAAACCCTAAACTCTAAACCCTAAACCCTAAACCCTTAAGCCCAAAAACCTAAAACCCTAAAACGCTAATCCCTGAACCCTAAAACGCTAAACCCCTAAAACCCTAAACCTTAAAACCCTAAAACCCTAATACCATAAACCCAAAACCTTAAAACTTTAAAACCTTAAAACCCTAAAACCTAAAACAATAAACCCCTAAAACCTTCAAACCCTAAACCCTAAAACCCTAAAACACCAAAACCCAAAACCCTAAACTCT
Organism: Chimonanthus salicifolius; assembly: GCA_013350335.1. Taxonomy (NCBI): domain Eukaryota; kingdom Viridiplantae; phylum Streptophyta; class Magnoliopsida; order Laurales; family Calycanthaceae; genus Chimonanthus; species Chimonanthus salicifolius. The sequence continues at coordinate 55,888,753 of CM023533.1, read as the reverse complement.
AAACCCTAAACCCTAAACCCTAAACATTAAATCCTAAGCCCTAAACCCTAAAACCCTAAAATCGTAAATCCTAAACCCTAAACCCTAAACCCTAAACCCCTAAAACCTTAAAACCGTAAATCCTAAAACCTAAATCCTTAACCCTAAACCCTAACCCCTAAACGCCTAAAATCCTAAAACCCTAAACCCTAAAACCTAAACCCTAAACCCTAAAACCCTAAACCCCTAAAAGCCCTAAAACCACAAAACCCTAAAACCCTAAAACCCTAAACCCTAAAACCCTAAAACCCCAAAACCCTAAACCCTAAACCCCTATTACCCTAAAACACTAAACCCTAAACCTAAGCCCTAAACCCTAAACCCTAAAACCGTAATGTAACGCCCGCCCCATTTTCATTGAAATCAGAGTCTATTTTTTTTTTTTAAAAGTGACCACGGGCACAGACATCACGACGCGAGTTAAGTCCGAGCTTCTAAAGCCCGACCCTTAACTGGCCAACCCCACGCGTGCGCGGAACTAAGTCCACGAGAACAATTCACGCGTAGAAAGTAAACTCGCGGAAACTAACTGAATGTGGAACATGATAATAGAGTCTATCCTACCGGTTATTAGATAGAAGGGAAGATACAACATTAAATTACCAACATTATGAATATAGGGGTATTTTGGTAATTTAATGTTGTATCTTCCCTTCTATCTAATAACCGGTAGGATAAACTCTATTATCATGTTCCACATTCAGTTAGTTTCCATGAGCTTACTTTCTACGCGTGAACTATTCTCGTGGACTTAGTTTCGTGCACGCGTGGAGTTGGCTAGTTAAAGGTCGGGCTTTAGAAGCACGGACTTAACTCGCGTCGTGACGTCCGCGCCCGTTGTCACTTTAAAAAAAAAAATAGACTCTGATTTCGGTGAAAATGGGGCGGGCGTTACACGTAAACCCTAAAACCTAAACCCTAAACTCTAAACCCTAAACAATAAACCCCTAAAACCCTTATACCGTAAACCCAAAACCCGAAACCCGAAACCCTAAGCCCTAAACCGTTGAACCCTAAACCCTAAACCCTAACCCTTAAACCCTAAACCCTAAAACCCTAGACACCTACAACCCTAAAACCCTGAAACCCCAAACACTAAAACCCAGAAACCCTAAACCCTAAAACCCTAAACCTTAAACCCTAAACCCTAAAACTCTAAACCCCTAAAACTTTAAACCCTAAAACCCTAAATCCTTCACCCTAAACCCTAAAATCCTAAACCCCTAAAACCCGTAAAACCCTAAACCCTAAAAGCCTAAAGCCCTAAACCCAAAATCCTAAAACCCTAAAATCCTAAACCCTAAACCCTAAACCCTAAAACCCTAAAACCCTAAATCCTAAACCCTAAACCCCTAAAACCAAAAAATCCTAAACACTAAAACCCTAAAACCACAAAACCCTAAACACTAAAACCCTAAAACTACAAAACTCAAAAATCCTAAAACCCTAAAACCCTAAATCCCTAAAGCCTAAACCCTAAAACAACAAACCCCTAAAACCCAAAATCCTAAAACCTTAAAAACGTAAAACTCCAAAACCCTAATCCCTAAACCTTAAGACCGCAAAACCCTAAAACCCTAAAACGCTAAACCCTTAACCCTAAAACCCTAAAACCCAAAACCCCTAAAACCTTAAACCCAAGACCAGCTCAGGCGTGACAGTGAATTTTTCTCGATTGGAGAATTTGACAATGAGGGAATGAGAGGGACCGTCAAGAGATTAATGGATGGAGGAGTACATGCCCTTCACCATAGAGGGATAGGCATTGCCACCCCAACTCAGAATGTTTTCCCAGCCAACTTTCTGAAGTACTTTGAATGTACTGTATTTTTCAAGATCTGGAAGATAGCAGGTACGCTCGAGATTAAATTTTTTGAAGAAATGTTCCTTCGGGACAGACCTGAAAAGCCTAGCACGTGGAGGATCAGAAGGGGGTGAAGATGTAATGGCCCGAAATTTTTAAATCAATAAATATGTGGTTATTATTTATTTTTAATGGTGGAAATGGGAAATTTGATGGAATAAATGGTAAATGGACCAAAATTTGGACAAAGGCCCAACTAGGGCCCAATGGATTATGGATTGGATTTAAGTTTACTTAAAGGGTCAACGGTGGTCAATTGGGCCAAGGATGGTCAAATTGGGCCCAATACCCATTTGGGACCCAATGGATTAAGATGATGTAAGCTTTAAGGTAAATGGGTAAGATGAAAATGTAATTGGGCCATGGGCCCAATGGTGATCCAATTGGAATGAATTGAATGGGTTCAATTCACCTAAGTCAATTTGAAGTTGACCAAGGTAACATGGTCCAATGGGACCCACCTCCACCTCACCAAGTGAGGTGGCGTGTGGACCAAGAATTGGTGGGGCCGGCCACCATGGTTGACTTGGTCAACCATGGGTGGCTTTTATGGAAGAAATTTAATGGAATTAAATTAAATGGGAATTAACTTAACCTAATTATCTAATTACTTAAATGTTTAAATAATCATAAAGGTGGTCAAAGGGGTCAAAGAGGTGGAAGACCCAAGCCATTCAATCTTATCTCAAAAGCTAAAACACGTTGGGCTCGGGTGGTGGTTGTTCCAACCACCACCATTAAAGCAAAAAAGGAAAAAAAGATCTCATGGGTTGGTGGGAGGAATTAATTACTCCACCCAATTGAGATAAACCTTATCTCTTTTACCCATCTTTTTCCCATCGATGCTCTTTCACTCTCATTTCATTTTTCCCATGTTGCTCTCCACCACCGTCCCACACTCCAAGAAAAGAAGAAGAAAATTAAGAAAGGAAGAGGAGAAGAGAAGAAAGAAGAGAAGAGGTGCAAGCATGGTCCACCATTCTAAGGTCAAGATCTACCATCTTCTTCTCATCATCTCCTCCTTTCCCTCTCTCAAGCAAACCCTACCTTAGCCGACCCTAAGCTTGGAGGTTTTCACCATTGATCAAGCATCTTGGCCGACCAAAGATCAAGAGGAAGAAGAAAGGAGGCTAAGGAAGCCGACGGGAGTGGCGAAAGTCGGAGGAGCCGTCGGATTGTGAGCATTTTTTAAACAAGAGGTTTGGATTTTTCTTAGGGTTTAAGAGGCTATGAAATCCATTTCTTGGATTTAGAAGTGGCCAAATCATGGCCTTGGATTTCAAATCCATCAATTTGAAGGATGGAAAGTGGACAAAACCCTAATGGGTAAATTAGGGTTAGTTTAAGGAAAAATAAATGGATTAAGGAATGTAATGTAATTAAGTTATTACGCATGGAATTATGTGGAATTGGAAGGAAATTGTGAGCCATAGGGTTCGGCCATGTAGTATGGCCGAACCCCATGGTGGGTGATTAGGTAATGTGTGATTTTCTTAGGGTTTTAAGGAATGGAGGACATTGTGTAGTTTAATTAATTAAGAATGGAAGCATGGAGAATGGTTTAGAATTTTAAGTGCTTAATGATTAAATGTTGCAAATTTTAAAAGAATTATGAGGGAGTTTATGAATGATGTGAATGATTTGGTGGCCTTAAAAGGCATGAATGGATAATGAACCCTATGGTGATCCAATGGTGGATTAATGTTTATGAATTATGGAAAAATAAATGGAAAATGTGGGTGGTGTTGATGGACCAAAAGGGACCCAATGTTATTAGTTGTAATGGGAATATGGCTAGGTTTATGGACTTGAATGTGATTAAGAATGATGATTTAAATGTATAAATTAAACCCTTCATGGAAGGGCTTATGATGGGTGCAAATGTGTAAATAGGCCAAAGAAAAAAATGGGTATTTGGTTAAGTAGAAAGGGTTGATTTTTAATGAACCCATGACCCATTGTTATGAGCCACTTAATGGTCTAAGTATGGGGTTATATAATTATGTTTTAAATAAATGGAGGTTAGGTTAATTAAGTGGTTAATTGCTAATGTTCTTATGTCATGGTTAATGAGACATCAATGGACCCATTTTTGTGAACCAATGGATAGGCTAAGATTAAAGTCTATGGATATGCTTTAGCTAATGGGGATTAGGTTAAGATGTGGTTGTATCTCATGATTGGTAAGTGTATGGATCAATTATGAATAAAGGGAATGAGTGGATAATGGACTCATTGTGGTTTAAATGCATGATGTAAACCCCATGGAAAGATTTGATGAATTGGGTATTTTGAACCTATGATCCATTAGCCATTTAAAGGGTTAAGTATGGGGTTTTGTATGGGTTTAAAGGAATAAGGATTAGGTCAATAAAAGGACTAATTTTATGATCACATGATATGGTTGCTGGGTCATTAACGGACCTAAGTTATGGACCATTAATGGGTCTAAGTTATGGATCCATTATAGACCATAATGTATATGGAAGAGGGAATGAATTATCCATGGAAGGGTAATGGCAAAACCGTAAATATTGGCCAAAATCAGGAAAACCCACTAAGACATGATGTATGGGCTTAGAAATGGTTAAAGCATGGACTAATTGTTAATATGTAATAAGGTACCAGACATTGCAAGCGGTGCATGATCCGCGATCGGATTATCTGACGGAAGCGAGAAAGGAATTTAGTCGGTATTCGGTAGGATTCCTACCTTTTTGTAAGCCATGGATTGAGTGATGGTTTCTTTGAATTATTTTGGAAATTATATGGTTTGTTTTTAAGATGGGTTTGGATTTTGGTATTATGTGATGAGTTTCCTTTGATTTATTTTGATAATCATGAGATTGTTTTAAGATGGGTTTTATGAGTATGATTTACATATATATTACATGGCATATGACATCTACATCTCATGCATGGCATGGGAGGGAGATGACAGGGGGATACTTGTGTTGATGTTACCTTGATGAGTGTTTTGCCGTCAAGGGGAATACTTGTGTTGATGTTACCTTGATGAGTGCTTTGCCGTCAAGGGGGATAGTAAGGATGATGGGTGGGATTCATAACACAGACACCCATGGCATGGCATTCATTCTGTGGCTTTTCGTTATATTATTATCTGTATTGCTTGTTATCACTAATCCATGTGTTAGCCCTACTCAGAGTCCTACTGGGCACATTGTCTAACACCCTACTTCTACCCTAGCTGATGACGCAGGAGATGGCGGAGTGGAAGAACGAGACGGGAGCCCAGCTGAGGAGCTTGGGAAGGAGGTCTAGCTAGTTTTCTAATGTTTATTTTGAATAATGTAATTTGAAGTAGTTTAACTTGTTGGAAATGTAATAAGTTTAGATTATTTGTTATGTTTTGGAATTTACATTGGACATTATGAATTTTGAAGCACTTTAGTAGTTTAATGACTGTCATCTTCCCTGCTATCTAAAAGTTGTAGGTTAGCCTCTATTGTAATTTCCGCACTTAGGGTAGTATTCCTTGAGCTTACGTCTACGTGTGAACCGTTCTTCGTGGACTTCGTTCCACGCACACGTAGGGTTGGCCAGTTAAGGGCCGGGCTTTAGAAGCTCGGACTTAACTCGAGTCGTGACGTTTGCGCCCTTTGTCACTTTGCATTTTAAAAAAAAAAAAGTAGACTCTGAATTTTGGTGAAAAGGGGCGGACGTTACAGAAGAGGCATCAGACCCTTCAAGAAAGATATCCGATGAAAGGGAATGTCTGGAGGAGCTGGGAGAGGGACAAGTAAAAGGGTGAAGGAGTTTGGACAAGGGTGTCCTGAGGAACAGCCTCTGGTTCTTCATCGGAAGAGGAGACCGTCACAGACACTGATGGGAGAACCCGATCGGGGTTTTTATATGTCTGGATTTTCTTTTTTCTTGGCGGTGGAGGAGGAGACCGAGTGAGGGCGGACGATGAAGCATCGTCACTCCTCAAGGATTTGCGAGTATGGTGTCTTTTGACAACCGCAGATTTTCTAGTCATGTTTACCGATAAAATCGAAACAAAGAACAAACGAAAGAGGGCTAAATCAGAGGTGCAAGAGTACCTGAAACGAAAAATCGAAGGATCAAGACTCCAAAAGAGAAGATGATGACCGGAAGTAGAAAGCACCAAAAGCCCCTTTCCTTTTCGCACGATGCCGACTGTGGAAACCCTAGTTCTAACGAAACTCCCGAAAGGGACTTAAGTGAAGTTTAAAAAATAGGGGACCACACGAAGAGCAATGGTGAGGGCTCGAGTGAAGTAACGAGGCTCGCTGATGGTGATGTTAAGCCAAACCGAAAACGGAAGAAAAGAACTCGACCATGAGGGCTCCAGGGATAGCATGAGGGCTCGCTGACGGTGGTGTTAAGGCAACCCGAAAAATGACGAATAGAACTTCAACCACGAGGAATGGCACGAGGGCTCACTGACGGTGGTAGTGAAAGTGAAATACAGAGCCGAGAATACAGAACTAAACACCCATCCTTATTTTTTATTTTGAAATATTATCTCCACTGACTGATCATAGTATTAGAAATGTTTAGGATACAATACACACCCCAATTGATTTTCTCAGAGCAAGAAAACGAATTCAGTCAAGTGGTTTTGTCATTATATCAGCCAATTGATTATCAGTGGAAAATATTCGAAATCGATGGTTTTCTCTTCAACTAACTCTCGAATGAAATGATGTCTAATGTCTATATGTTTAGTTCGAGAGTGCTAGACAAAATTCTTAGAGATATTTATGGCACTTGTATTATCACAATGGAGAGTCATTGTTCCTACTGTCATGCCATAGTCGACGAGCATTTGTCTCATCTAGACAAGTTGAGTGCAGCAACTTGCTGCGGCTATATATTCAGCCTCTGCAGTCGAAAGAGATACGGAAGATTGTTTTCGACTATGCCAAGCAATCAGATAGTTTCCAATGTAAAAACAACCCCCACTTGTAGATTTTCTATAGTCTAAGTTTCCTGCCAAGTCCGCATCGGTGTACCCCGCAATATGAAATGATGTATCAAATGGGTACCAAATTCCATATAAACATGTTCCCGATACATACTTTATGATACGTTTTACTGCTTTTACTTGTGATTCTTTAGGATTGGCTAGGAACCGTGCACATGCACCTACACTAAAGGAAATATCGAGTCTACTCGCAGTCAAATACATGAGACTACCTATCATATTCCTGTACATGCTAGGATCAACATCTTTTCCGTTTTCATCTTTTGATAATTTAACAGTAGTACTCATGGGAGTGTTTGAGTGCTTACTGCCTTCAAGTCCAAATCTTTTAACAAGATCTTTGGCATACTTGGATTGTGAAATGAAGAACCTATCATAAAGTTGTTTTATTTGTAAACCAAGAAAATAATTTAGCTCTCCAACTATGCTCATTTCAAACTCAGATTTCATAAGATTGGAAAAACTAATAGCAGCTTGTTCATCAGTGGATCCAAACACAATATCATCCACATATATTTGAGCTATCAGTATAGCTTCATTGGATTTTCTAATAAACAGTGTTTTGTCAAGACTTCCTCTTTGAAAATCATTATCCAATAAAAACTGTGTAAGTCTTTCATACCAAGCCCGAGGAGCTTGTTTAAGGCCAAACAATGCCTTCTTTAATTTGTAGACATGACTAGAGTGTTTTGGATCCATAAACCCTTTAGGCTGCTCTACATAGACTTCTTCATTTAATAAGTCATTCAAAATGCACTCTTGACATCCATTTGAAAAAGTTTAAATTTCAAACAACATGCAATGGACAATAAAATACGTATATACTCAATACGTGCTACAGGTGCAAACGTCTCATCAAAATCTATTCCCTCAATTTGTGTATACCCTTGAGCAGCAAGACGGGCCTTATTACGAATTATTGTCCCATTTTCATCCATTTTATTTTTGTAGATCCATTTGGTACCTATTACATTTGTATTTTTTGGTCTTGGTACCAAATCCTGTACATCATTTCTTGTAAATTGAATCAGCTCTTCTTGCATAGCATTTACCCAATCTTCATCCAACGATGCTTTATCAATATTCTTGGGTTCTAATTGTGAGGTGAAGCAAAAAGAGCTAGATATGTTTTCTAGTTGCTTACTAGTTTTTACTCCCGTCATGGGATCCCCAATGATGTTTGACATAGGATGTTTTTTATTTAGTTTTAGTTCAATGGATGTCGAAGACGACAAAGGGAGATTGTCAATTTGATTTGAAGATTGATCCGCCTCATCTATGGGTTCATGTACATCCGAAGACTGGTCATCAATGACCACATTAATGGATTTCATTATGGCACCGGTTCTAAGATTTTTAACTTTATAGGCTCGGCTAGTGTTAGAGTATCCTAGAAAAATTCCTTCATCACTTTTCGCATCGAATTTTTCCAAGTTTTCACGATCTCTAAGAATATGGCATTTACTTAGAATATGGCATTTACTACCGAAAACCTTAAGATACGTACAATTTGGCTTCCTACCTGTCCATAATTCAAATGTTGTTTTATCTAGGCTAGCTCTTAGATAAACTCTATTTATGATATAGCAAGCGGCATTTATAGCCTCGGCCCACAAATTTTTCAGTAATTTCTTACAATCTAGCATGACCGTTGCCATATCTTGGAGAACCCTATTTTTCCTTTCAGCCACCCTATTTTGTTGGGGTGTCTTAGGAGCTGAGAACTCATGATGTATACCATGTTTTTCACAATATTTTTGAAAACAATGATTTTCAAATTCAACCCCATGATCACTTCTAATTCTATTTATGGGTGTTTGTTTTTCAATCACAATTCGTTTTGTAATAATTTTAAATTCATGATAAGCATCAGATTTTTCTCTAAGATAACCTACCCATGTGTATCTAGTGTAGTCATCAACAATAACCATGAAATACATCTTTCCTCCTACACTCATATTTTGGGTTAGTCCAACTAAATCCATATGTAGAAGCTCAAGAGGTCTAGTGGTAGTCACAACATTTACTTTCTTATGGGCTGCTCTCACTTGTTTACCCTTTTGACACTCACCACAAAATGTTTAAGTTGATCTACTTATCTTGGGCAGTCCTTTAATGTGTTCACTCAATTTAGACAGATCTTTGAAATTTACATGTCCTAGTCTCTTGTGCCATAACTCAGCTTCATTAAGTTTAGACAAGTTACAATGATTTTTCTTAGGAGTTGGACAGTTTTCAAGAGCATAACACTGATCAGAAGTTTTCAACCCTTTAAAGACAGCTTCACCTTCATTATTATAGATTTGACAGTCATTCTTATGGAAGGTAACATAATGGTCTTTCTCACATATTTGAGATATGCTTAAGAGATTGTGTTTAAGACCATCAATTAACAACACATTATCTAAGGTAAGGGAATCATTTAATTCTAAGGTCCCTTTCCCTACAATTTGAGCCAGATTTCCATCCCCAAAAGTAACCGAACCACCATTGAAATCTACAAGGTTGACATATATGTTTTATCACCAGTCATGTGCCTTGAACAACCACTATCAGGATACCATTTTAATTGGTTTTCAACCTTCAGTGTTGTATATACAATTAGGTTTTTGTACTTGATGACCCACTTGAATGTGGCTGTGTTTTTTAAATTTCTAGGGACTGATTCTTGAAGATTATATCCGAATTTTTTGCTAATTTTTTCATTTAATGTTTTGTTCAATTTATTAGCTAAATTTTTACGGTTCCCTAAAATCTAAAACCTAAACCCTAAAACCATAAAACCCTAAAACCCTAAAGCTCTAAACCCAAAACCTTAAAACCCTAAAACCCTAAACACTAAATGCACAAACCTTAAAACCCTAAAACACTAAAACCCCAAAACCCTAAAACCCTAAAACCTTAAATCCCTAAAAACCCTAAAACCCTAAACCCTAAAACCCTAAACCCCTAAAACCCTAAACCCTAAAACCCTAATCCACAAACCTTAAATCCCTAAAACCCTAAACCGCTAAACCCTAAACCCTAAAACCCTAAACCCAAACCCCTAAAACCCTAAACCCCTAAAACCCTAAACCCTAAAACCCTAATCCCTAAAACCCTAAACTCTAAAACCCTAAAACCCTAAACCGCTATACCCTAAACCCTAAAACCCTAAATCCTAAAACCCTAAACCATAAAATACTAAAATCCTAAAACCATAAACCCAAAAACCCAAATCCCTAAAACCCTAAAACCCTAGAAAACCTTAAACCTAAACCATAAACGCTAAACCCTAAACCCTAAACAATAAAACACTAAACCCTAAACCCTAAAACCCCAAAACCCTAAAACCTTAAATCCCAAAACCCTAAAACCATAAAACCCCAAAACCCTAAATCCTAAACCCCTAAGCCCTAAAGCCTAAAACCCTAAAACGCTAACCCTACCTGAAACATTAAACCCAAAAGCCGTAAACCCTAAACCCTAAAACCCAAAAACCCTAAACCCTAAACCCCTAAAACCGTAAAACCCTAAACCCTAAACTCTAAACCCCTAAAACCTAAACCCCTAAACCCTAAGCCCTAAAATCCTAAATCCTAAAACCCTAAACCCTAAAACACTAAAATCCTAAAAGCCGAAACCCAAACCCAAATATCTAAATCCCTAAAACGCCCTAAATTCAAAACCCTAAAACCTAAACCCCTACAACCCTAAAACCCCAAACCATAAAACCAAAACCCTAAACGCTAAACCCTAAACTGCTAAAATCCTAAAACCCTAAAATCTTAAAAGGCTAAACCCTAAACCCTAAAGCCCTAAAACCCTAAAACCTTAAACCCTTAAAACTCTAAGCCCTAAAATCCTAAAACCCTAAACCCTAAAACCCTACAACCCTAAAACCCTAAAACCCTAAACACTTAAAACCCTAAAACCGTAAACCCTCAAACCCAAAATACTAAACACCAAAACCCAAAATCCCTAAACCCAAAACCCTAAGACCCCAAACCAAAAAACCTAAACCCTAAACCGCTAAAACCCTAAAACCCTAAAAACCTAAAAGCCTAAACCCTAAACCCTAAAACCCTAAACTCTAAACCCTAAACGTAAACCGTAAAATCGTAAAACACTAAACCTAAATCCTAAAATGCAAAACATCAAAAATCTTAAACCCTAAAACCTAAAACCTTAAAACCCTAAAACCCTATACCCTACAACTCTAAAACCTGAAAACACTAGACCTTAAAACCCAACCTAAAATCCTAAAACCCTAAAACCCTAAACTCTAAAACCCTAAACCCTAAAATCCTAAAGTCTCAAAAGCCTAAACCCTAAAACCGCAAAACTAAACTCCTAAAACCCTAAAACCCTAAACCCAAAAACCCAAAAACCCTAAATCCTAAACCCTAAACTCTAAAACCCTAAACCCTAAAATCCTAAAACCGTAAATCCCTAAAAGCCTAAACCCTAAACCCAAAACCCTAAAACCCTAAAACCTAAAACCCAAAACCTAAACCCTCAAACCCTAAACCTCTAAAATCTTAAACCCTAAAACAATAAAACCCTAAAACCTAAACCCTAAAGCCTTAAACCCCTAAAACCCTAAACCCTAAAACCCTAAAACACTAAAACCCGAAACACTAAACACTAAAACCCTAACTAAAATCCTAAAACCCTAAAACCCTAAACTCTAAAACCCAAAACCCTAAAACCCTAAAATCCTGAAGTCCAAAAACCCTAAACCCTAAAACCCTAGACCCTAAAACCCTAAACCCCTAAAACCCTCAACCCTAAAATCCTAAACCCCTAAAAACCCAAAACCCTAAAACCATAAAACCAAAAAACCCTAAACCCTAAACCCCTAAGCCCTAAAACCTAAAACCCTAAACGCTAATCCCAAAACCCAAAAACCCTAAACCCTAAACTCTAAAACAATAAACAGCTCAAACCTTCAAACCCCTAAGCCCAAAACCCTAAACCATAAAACCCTAAAACCCCAAATCCCCAAAACCCCAAAACCCTAAACCCTAAACCCTAAACCCTAAACACTAAACCCTATGCCCTAAACCCTAAAACCCTAAAACCGTAAACGCTAAACACTAAACCCTAAACACTAAACCGCTAAAACCCTAAACCCTAAACTCTAAACCCTAAAACCCCAAAACCCTAAAACCCTAAACCCTAAACTCTAAACCCTAAACTGTAAAACTCTAAAACCCTAAACCTAAACCCTAAAACCCTAAACATCTAAAATCTTCAACCCTAAAACACTAAAACCCTAAAACCTAAACCCTAAAATCCTAAACCCTAAAACCCTAAAACCCTAAAAACCCAAAACCCTAAAACCATAAAACCCTAAAACCCTAAAATGGTAATCCCTAAACCCTAAATCCCTAAACCATAAACCCTAAACCCCTAAAATACTAAACCCAAAGACCCTAAAACCATAAACCCAAAACCTTAAAACGCTAAAACCCTAAAACCCTAAACCCTAAACTCAAAAACAATAAACCCCTAAAACCTTCAAACCCGAAACCTCAAAACCCTAAAACCTCAAAACCTCAAAACCCTAAATCCTAAGCCTTAAACCCTAAACACTAAACCCTAAGCCTTAAACCCACCCTAAACCCTAAACTGCTAAAACCCTAAAACCCTAAATCCCTAAACCCAAAACCCCAAAACCTTAAAACCCTAAATCCTAAACCGTAAAACTCTAAAACCCTAAAACCCTCAACATCTAAAATCTTAAACCCTAAAACACTAAAACCTTAAAACCTAAACCCTAAAACCTTAAACCCCTAAAACCCTAAACCCTAAAACCCTAAAACCCAAAAACACTAAACCCTAAAACCCTACCTAAAATCCTAAAACCCGAAAACCCTAAACCCTAAAATCCTAAAGTCCTAAAGCCCTAAACCCTAAAACTCTAAACCCTAAAACCCCAAAACCCTAAAATCCAAAAACCAAAAACCCTAAACTCTAAAACCCTAAACACTAAAAACCTAAAATCATGAAGTCCTAAAACCCTAAACTTAAAACCCTAAAACCTAAAACCCTAAAACCCTAAAACCCTGAAACCGTAAACACTAAACCCTAAAACCCTTAACATCTAAAATCTTAAACCTAAAACACTAAAACCTTAAAACCTAAACCCTAAAACCTTAAACCCCTAAAACCCTAAACCCTAAAACCTTAAAATCCAAAAACACTAAACCCTAAAACCCTACCTAAAATCTTAAAACCCAAAAACCCGAAAACCCTAAACTCTAAAACCCTAAACCCTAAAACCCTAAAATCCTGAAGTCCTAAAGCCCTAAACCCTAAAACTCTAAAACCTAAAACCCTAAAACCCTAAAACCCAAAAACCAAAAACCCTAAACTCTAAAACCCTAAACACTAAAACCCTAAAATCATGAAGTCCTAAAACCCTAAACCTTAAAACCCTAAAAACTAAACCCCTAAAACACTAAAACCCTGAAACCGTAAACACTAAAACCCAAAAATCCTAAACCCTAAACCCTAAACCCCGAAAACACAAAACCCTAAAACCCTACCTAAATTCCTAAAACACTAAAGCCCAAAAATCCAAAATTCTAAAACCCTAAAACCCTAAACTCCTGAAGTCTTAAAACCCTAAACTCTAAACCACTAAAACCTAAACCCCTAAAACCCTAAATCCTAAAACCCTAAAACACTAAAATCCTAAAACCGTAAACCCAAACCCTAAAACCTAAACCCCTAAAACCCCCTAAACTCAAAACGCTAAAACCTAACCCCCTAAAACCCTAAAACCCCAAACCATAAAACCAAAACCCTAAACGCTAAACCCTAAACCGCTAAAATCCTAAAAGGTTAAACCCTAAACCCTAAAGCCCTAAAACCCTAAAACCCTAAACCCTTAAAACTCTAAACCTAAAATCCTAAAACCCTAAACCCTAAAACCCTACAACCCTAAAACCCTAAATCCTAAACCCTAGAACCCTAAACGCTTAAAACCCTAAAACCCTAAAACCGTAAACCCTCAAACCCAAAACACTCAACAACAAAACCAAAAATCCCTAAACCCTAAACCCCTAAAACCCCAAACCAAAAAATCGAAACCCTAAACCGTAAACCCTAAATAGCTAAAACCCTAAAACCCTAAAATCCTAAAAGCCAAAACCCTAAACCCTAAAATCCTAAAACCCAAAAACCCTAAAACCCTAAACTCTAAACCCTAAACCCTAAAACCCAAAATCCCTAAATCCTAAACCCCTAAAACCCCAAACCAAAAAATCGAAACCCTAAACCGTAAACCCTAAACAGCTAAAACCCTAAAACCCTAAAATCCTAAAAGCCAAAACCCTAAACCCTAAAACCCTAAAACCCTAAACTCTAAACCCTAAACCCTTAAACCCTAAACGTAAACCCTAAAACCCTAAACATCTAAAATCTTAAAACCTAAAACACAAAAACCTTAAAACCCTAAAACCTAAAACCATAACCCCTAAAACCCTATACCCTACAACCCTAAAACCCTAAAACCTGAAAACACTAAACCCTAAAACCCTACCTAAAATCCTAAAACCGTAAAACCCTAAACTCTAAATCCCTAAACCCTAAAACCCTAAAATCCTGAAGTCCCAAAAGCCTAAACCAAAAAACCGTAAAACTAAACCCCTAAAACCCTAAAACCTTGAAACCCTAAACCCTAAAACCCAAAAATCCTAAACCCTAAACCCTAAACCCTAAACTCTAAAACTCTAAGCCCAAAAATCCAAAAATCCTTAAGTCCTAAAACCCTAAACCCTAAAACCCTAAAACCTAAACCCCTAAAACCCTAAAATCCTAAACACTAAAACCCAAAAACCCAAAACCCTAAACCCTAAACTCTAAAACCCTAAACCCTAAAATCCTGAAGTCCTAAAACCCTAAACCCTAAAACCTAAACCCCTAAAACCCTAAAATCCTAAACACTAAAACCCAAAAACCATAAACCCTAAACCCTAAACCCTAAAACCCTAAATCCTAAACCCAAAACGCTAAAATCCTAAACCGCTAAAACCCCTAAAACCCTAAACCCTAAACCCAAAACGCTAAAATCCTAAACCGCTAAAACCCCTAAAACCCTAAACCCTAAAACCCTGCAACCCTAAATCCTATATCCTAAACCTCTAAAACCTCTAAAACCCTAAATCCTAAAACCTTAAAACCACAAAACCCTAAAACCCCAAACCCTAAACCTTAAAATCCTAAAACCTAAACCCTAAACCCTAAACCCTAAAACACCAAACCCCTAAATCACTAAACCCTACACACTAAACACACAAACCCAAAAGCCCAAAACCCTAAAACCCAAAACCCTAAAATCCTAAAATGTTGAAGTCCGAAAACCCTAAACCCTAAAACCCTAAAACCTAAACCCCTAAAACCCTGAAACCCTAAACACTAAAACCCCAAAACCCTAAACCCTAAACCTTAAACCCTAAAACCCTACAACCCTAAATCCTAAACCCTAAATGTTAAAATCCGAAACCCCTAAAACCCTAAACCCTAAAGCCCTAAAACCTGAAAACCCCTAAAACCCTACAACCTTAAAACCCTAAACCTTAAAATCCAAAAATCCTAAACCCTAAACCCCAAACTCTAAAACCCTAAACCCTAAAATCCTAAAATCCTGAAGTCTTAAAATCCTAAACCCTAAAACCTAAACCCCTAAAACCCTAAAACCCTGAAACACTAAACACTAAAACCCAAAAACCCTAAACCCTAAACCCTAAACCCTAAACCCCAAAACCCTAAACCCTAAAACCCTAAATCCTAAACCCTAAACGCTAAAATCGTAAACCCCTAAAACCCCTAAAACCCTAAACCCTAAAACCCAAAAACCCTAAACTCTAGAACCCCTAAAAACCTGTAACCCTAAAACCCTAAATCCTAAATCCTAAACCCCTAAAACCACAAAACCCTAAACCCTAAAACCCTAAAACCACAAAACCCTAAAACCCTAAACCCTAAAGCTTAAAACCCTAAAACCCTAAACCCTAAAACACCAAACCCCTAAATCACTAAACCCTAAACACTAAACGCACAAACCCAAAAGCCCAAAACCCTAAAACCCTAAAACACTCAACCCTAATACTCTAAACCCTAAAACACTAAAATCCTAAAACCCTAAACCCTCAACCCTAAAATCCTAAAGCCCTAAACCCTAAAACCCTACAACCCTAAAACCTTAATCCGTAAACCCTAAAACCCTAAACCCCCTAAAAAACTAAAACCCTAAAACCGTAAACCCTAAAACACTAAAATCCTAAAACCCCAAACCCTAAACCCTACAACCCTAAAACCCTAAACCCTAAACCATACAACCCTAAAACCCTAAACCCTAAACCCTGAAGCCCTAAACTTACAACCCTAAAACTTTAAACCCTATGTAATGGCCCGGAATTTGTAAATAGATATATATGTGGTTATTATTTATTTTAAATGGTGGAAATTGGAAATTGGAAATTTTATGGAATAAATGGTGAATGGATCAAAATATGGACAGAGGCCCAAGTATGGCCCAATGGACCATGGATTGGATTTAAAATCATTTAAATGGTCAATGATGGTCAATGGGGCCAAGGATGGTCAAATTGGGCCCAATACCCACTTGGGACCCAATGGATCGAGTTGGTGTAAGCCCTAAGGTAGATGGGCAGGAGGAAAATGTAATTGGGCCATGGGCCCAATGGTGATCTAATAAGAGGAATGGATTGAATTGGAAATTTAAATCATCTAAGTAAATGTTAATTGGACCTAAGTGACATGGCCGAATGGGGCCCACCTCCACCTCACTAAGTGAGGTGGCGGGTGGACCCAGAGATTGGTGGGGCCGGCCACCATGGTTGAATTGGTCAACCATGGGTGTATGTATGAAGGCAAATTTAAGTAGATGGGATTAAGTTAAAGTGGGAATTAATTAACTTAACCTAATGATTCAATTAATTAATTAGTTAATTAAGCTAAGTTAAAAGAATGGTCAAATGGTCAAATGGGAAGACCAAACAATCCATTCCAAACATGAAAAAAAACGTTGGCTAGTGTTGGTTGGGCCAAAAAGCATGAAAAATATCTTGTGTGGTAGATGGAGGAGTTAATTACTCAACCAAATGAGATAACTCTCATCTCATTCTCCAACCCCTCTTTCATTACACGTTCTCCCTCTTGTTCCATCTCAAGACCGTCCCTCACCCAAGGAAGGAAGAAGAAGAAAAACCAAGAGAAAGAAGAAGAAAACTTGGAAGAAGAAGAGAAGAAAAGAGAGGGAAGTGCAAGGATAAGCCACCACATCAAGGTCTACTATCTTCTTTTCTCATCTCCATCCTCTCCCATCTCTCTCTCAAATCAAACCCTACTATGGCCAAACCCAAGCTTGGAGGTTGTCACCGTTGATCAAACATCTTAGCCGATTAAACAAGGAGAGGAAGAAGAAAGGAGGCCAAGGAAGCCGACGGGAGTGACGAAAGTCGGAGGAGGCGTCGGATTGTAAGTAATTCCTAAACAAGAGATGTGGATTTTTAGGGTTTAAGTTTTGGGATCCATTCTTGTTAAATTTGATGGTGGCCAAATAATCATAGGCCTTGGATCTCAAATCCATCAAATGGAAGGATGGAAAAGTGGATAAATTAGGTTAAGGAAAAATAAATATATTAAGGACATTATGTAATGAAATTTATTTAAGCATGAAATGTATGTGATTTTTGGAAGGAATTATGGTGAGTAATTAATTAAGCTTAAATGGGGTTTTTAAGATCAAAACCATGGAAGGGGGATTTATGATTTTAAAATGTTAATGAATAAATGTTAGTGAAGTTAAAGAGTTTTAATGAGGAAAAAGAATGGAGGATGATTTAGGGTTTGTAAGTGTTTATTGATTAAATGTGGTAGTTTTTTTTAAAGGGATCTTGAATGAAAATCATGGAAAGATGTTTTATGTTTTTTTTTTAAGGTGCTAATGATTAAATATGGTGATTTGTAAAGGGTTGTTAAATGAAGAAATTCATGGAAGGAATGATTATGATGATTAGGGTTTCTAGTGATTAAATATAGGAAATTTTTAAAGGGGCTTAAATGAGGAAATGCATGGGAGGTGTGAATGGTGTTGGTAGCCTTAAAAGGCATGGGGAAACTTTGATGAATTAAGTGTTTTAGAAACCATGAAAAGAATGGGAAGTATGGCATGACTAAATGAGTCATTAATGGACTCAAGAAAATGTACCAAAATGATCTTAATGACCTCAAAAAGAATGGTAGAGGGGGATGAACCCCATGGTAGATGATTGAATTAATTTAGTAGGGTTTGTAAGAATGGAAGCATAGAGAATGGTTTAAGGTTTTAAGTGCTTAATGATTAAATGTAGGTAATGTTTGAGGAGGTTTATTATGATGGAATCCATGAATAAAAGTAAGTGTCTTTATGGTCTAAAAAGGCACCAATGGAATGATGGATCATGAACCATGGATTCGGCCATGGTGTATGGCTGAACCCTATGGTGGTATAGTGATGGATTTAATGGGTGTGGAATTATGGAATCATAATGGTTTCAAATGTGTTAGCCCTACTCGGAGTCCTACTGGGCGCGTTGTCTAACGCCCTATTTCTACCCTAGCTGATGACGCAGGAGACGGAGGAAACGAAGGATGAGACGGGAGCCAAGCGTAGGAGCTTGGGAAGGCGTGCTAGATAGTTTACTAATGTTTATTTTGGAAAATGTGAATTGAGTAATTTAGTTTGTCGGAATGTAATAATTTAGCTTACTTGCAATGTTTGGATGTTATTTTGGACATTATCAGTTTAAGGTATGTTAGAAATTAAATGAATGTATCTTCCCTGTTATCTCAAATTTGTAGGTTAGTCTCTATGGTAATTTCCGCACTTAGTTAATATTCCACAAGCTTACGTCTATGTGTGAACTGTTCTCCGTGGACTTTGTTCCACACACACGTAGGGTTGGCCAGTTAAGGGCCGGGCTTTAGAAGCTCGGACTTAACTCGCGTCGTGACGCCCGCGCCCTTTGTCACTTTTTATTAAAAAAAAAATAGACTCTGATTTTTGGCGAAAAGGGGTGGGCGTTACACCCTAAACCCTGAAACCCTAAACCCCCGAAAACATTAAACCATAAAACCGTAAACCCTAAAACCCTAAAACCCAAATCACTAAACACTAAAACCTTAAATCCCTAAACCCTAAACCCTAAACCCCTAAAACCATAAAACCCCAAACCAAAAGACCTAAACCCTAAACCCTAAAACCCTAAGCCCTAAACCCTAAAACGCTAAACCCTAAAACCCTAAGCCCTAAACCCTAAAACGCTAAACCCTAAAACCCTAAACCCTAAACCCCAACCCTAAAATCATAATCCCCTAAAACCCTAAACCCTAAAACCCTAAAACCCTAATCCACAAACCTTAAAACCCCAAACCCTAAAACGCTAAACCCAAAAATCTAAAACCCAAAACCCTAAAACCCTAAATCCTAAAACCCTAAACCCTAAAACACTAAAATCCTAAAGCCCAAAACCCTAAACCCTAAAAACCCTTAACCCTAAACCATAAACGCTAAACCCTAAACCATAAACCCTTAAGACCCTAAACCGTAAAACCCTAAAACCCTGAACCCTAAAACCCTACGACCTAAAACCTAGACCCTAAACCCTAAAACTCTAAACACCTAAAACCCTCAAACCCTAAAACCGTAAACCCTAAAAACACTAAGACCCAAAACACTAAACTCTAAAACCCTAAATCCCTAAACCCAAAACCCTAAAATCCTAAAACCCTAAAACCCAAACCATAAAACCTAAACCCTAAACCCTAAACCGCTAAAATCCTAAAACCATAAAACCCTAAAAACCTAAACCCTAAACCCTAAAACCCTAAAAATCTAAACCCTAAAACCCTAAACCGTAAAACCCTAAAACCCTAAACCTAAACCCTATAACCCTAAGCCACGAAAATCTTAAACCCTAAAACACTAAAACACTAAACCCCTAAACCCTAAACCCTAAAACCCTAAACCCCTAAAATCCTAAACCCTAAAACCCTAAACCCCGAAAACACTAAACCCTAAAACCCTACCTAAAATTCTAAAACCCTAAAACCCTAAAATCCAAAAGTCCTAAAACCCTAAACCCTAAATCCTAAAACCCTAAAAATTAAACCTCTAAAACCCTAAAACCCTAAACCCGAAAACCCAAAAACCCAAAAACACTAAACCCTAAACCCTAAACTCTAAACCCTAAACCCTAAAACCCTAAAATCCTGAAGTCTTAAAACTCTAAACTCTAAACCCCAAAAACTTAAACTCCTCAAACCCTAAAACCTTGAAACCCTAAACACTAAAACCCGAAAACCCTAAACCCGAAACACTAAACCCTAAATCCTAAAACTCTAAACCCTAAAACCCTGAACCCCAAAAACCGTAAACCCCTAAATTCTAACCCCTAAACCCCTAAAACCCTAAACCCTAAAACCCTAAACCCCGAAACCCTAAAGCCCTAAATCCCTAAAGCCTAAACCGTAAAACAACAAACCCTTAAAACCCTAAACCCTAAAACCGTAAAACCCGAAAACCCCAAAACCCTAATCCCTAAATCTTAAAGCGTAAAACCCCAAAACCCTAATCCCTAAAATTTAAAACCGAAAAACCCTAAAGCCTAAACCCTAAAACAACAAACCCCTAAAACCCGAAAACCCTAAACCCTAAAACCCTAAACCCTAAATACCCCAAAACCCTAAACCCCTAATACCCTAAAACCCTAAACCCTAAACCCTCAAACCCTAAAACAGTAAACCCTAAAACCTAAACCTTAAACCCTAAACCCTAAACACTAAACCCTTTAAACCCTAAAACCGTATACCCTAAACCCTAAACCCTAAACCCTAAACCCTAACCCCTAAACCCTAAACCCTAAACCCTAACCCTAAAACCCTAAACCCTAAAACCCTAAACCCCTAAAACCCTAAACCGTAAAACCATAAAACCCTCAGCCCAAAACCCTAAAACCCTAAAACCCTAAACTCTAAAACCCTAAACCCTAAAACACTAAAATCCTGAAGTCCTATAATCCTAATACCGTAAAACCCTGAAACCTTAAACACTAAAACCCTAAACACTAAACCTTAAAACCAAAACGCTAAAACTCTAAACCCTAAGCCCGTAAACCCTAAACCCTGAAACCCTAAAACCCTAATCCCTAAACCTTAAAGCTGTAAAACCCAAAACCCTAAACCCGAAAACATAAAACCGTAAAACCCTAAGACCCTAAACCCTAAAACCATAAAATGCTAAACCCTTAACCCTAAAACCCTAAACCCAAGACCCTAAAACCCAAAACCCCTAAAACCCTAAAACAAAAAACCACTAAAACCCTAAAACCCTAAACCCTAAAATCCTAAAACCCCAAAACCCTAATCCCTAAACCTGAAAACCGTAAAACCCAAAACCCTAATCCCTAAAACATAAAACCGTAAAACCCTAAAACCATAACATGCTAAACCCTTAACCCTAAAACCCTAAACCCTAAACCCTAAAATCAAAAACCCCTAAACCTAAACACTTAAAACCTTAAAACCCTAAAACCTAAACCCTACAACCCTAAAACGCTAAACCCATACCCTAAAACCCTAAACCCTAAACCCTAAAAGCCAAAATCCAAAAACCCTAAACCCTTAAGACCTTAAAACCCTAAAAACTAAACCCCTAAAACCCTAAAACCCAAAAACCCTGAACACTAAAACCCAAAAGCCCTAAACCCTAAATCCTAAACCCTAAAACCCTAAAACCTAAAACACTAAGAACCTAAAGCCCTAAAACCCTAAACCCAAAAACCTACATCCCTAAAACCCTAAAACCCTGAGACCCTAAACACTAAAACGAAAAAACCCTAAACCCTAAACAATAAACCCTAAACCCTAAAACCCTAAACCCCTAAAACCATAAACCCCTAAATTCTAAACCCTAAACCCTAAAATCCTAAGCGCTTAAAATCCTAAACCCCTAAAACCCTAAACGCTAAAACCCTAAGCCCCAAAACACTAAAACCCTAAACCCTAAATCTTAAAACCCTAAAACCCTAAATTACTAAAGCCTAAACCCCAAAAGAACAAACCCCTAAAACCCTAAAACCCGAAAACCCCTAAAACTAAAAACCGTAAAACCCCAAAACCCTAATCCCTAAAACTTAAAACCGTAAAACCCAAAAGCCTAAACCCTAAAACAACAAACCCCTAATACCCTAAAACACTAAACCCTAAGCCCTAAGCCTTAAACCCTAAACCCTAACCCTAAAACCCAAAACCCCTAAAACCCTAAACCCTTAAAACCTTAAAACCCTAAAACCAAAACCCCTACAACTCTAAAACCCTGAAACCCTAAACCCTAAAACTCAAAAACCCTAAACCCTAAACCCTAAACCCTAAACCCTAAAGCCCTAAACCCTACAACCCTAAAACCCTAAATCCTAAACCTAAACCCTAAAATCCTAAACCCCTAAATCCTAAACCCTAAACCCTAAAATTCTAAACCCCTAAAACCCCTAAAACCCTAAACCCTAAACCCTAAAACCCTAAACCCTAAACCCAGAATCCCTAAAACCCTACAACTAGGCCTGTAATCGGACCCTTCCCAGGCCGCGCACTGTCCGGTCCGAATCCTAGTATCCATTAGTGAGCCGGACTCTTGAGTCCGATAAGGTCTCGCGGACAGGTCCGGAAGAGTCCGATAAGGATTCCAGCGGGCTGTGGATTGTTAGTGGACAGTCTGCGTGTCCGATGAATTATTGAAATTTTTTAGGGCTTTTATCGTCTCTTCTCATTTGCCAACTGCGTCCACATCAACTCCTCCCCCCTCCCAAAAGAAAAGAATGGTTTCTTCTGCTCATCACGAGAAAAGCCGCTGCAGAGATCTTTCCTTTTTCAATCTGTGGTCGTATCTGAAGCTAATATTCTCCCCCAAGAAAGCGTCTGACGCGGAACCCCTGCCCTGCATCCGTGTCGATCATGTCCATCCTCTCTCCTCGCCGCAGAACTCCTTCCTGTCTCCCCGAATGATCCTATCCACTCCCACTCACAGGCGCAAGAGGTCCTCATGTGGGTCCTTCACAGAATCCGAAATCTGCGCCGATCTGCAGCCAAGCGTCTCTCCTCCTCCTTCTCTGCCTCCACTAGTGGTAACGGAAACGGAAACGACAGTGCCATTCTCCCGTGTCCCACATGCGGAGAGGTCTTCCACAAGTCCTCACGCCTCGAACAACACCAGCCCACCAAACAAGCCTTGACGGAGCTCCTGTACGGAGATTCAGGTAAGAACATCGTCCGAATCATCTTCCAGACGGGGTGGAATGGGAACAACAAGGGGCCTCTATTATCGTTTCAGGTTGATTTTACTTTTTATAAAAGTTATCTCAAAAATCCATTGACAAACCCATCTCCACTGAGTGAAAACTCTCTCCGATATGTGTGATTTAAAAAAGTAGTTCATTTTCTTATGGGTTCATCTTAGAGGATAATGACGATAGAGTAATTAAAGATGTTGATGCCATTAGTGATAATGATGTTCATTAGAGTAATTATACAGATAAATTATTATTAGGTTGTTGTCTCATTTGATTTGTTGCTAAAAAATATCTCATAGGTACAAAAATCAGTGGGCAAGATCCAAAATTCGAGTGTCTATTTTTTAATGATATATCTTGATTGGCTTGGTTATCATCTGGACCAATAGTGTATAATGTTGGTGTTTTTTTGTGGTGGGTTAGCTAAGATCCAACCCATCACCACAAAAATTGGGTCACATCCCTTTTTTTCTTCAGATCTCTGTCTGGTCCACAACTCTTTTTGGAAGAGACAGAGAAAACCCATTGGGCCATTATTGTTATTCTAATATATAAAAATAGAGGTCTGTCGAATGCTACTCAGGTGATGAAGAACATGAAAATAGAGGCAACAATGAAGATGAGAAAATGGAATAGTTAATACAGCCCTTAGAAGTACATAGGTTTTGTGAAATCTGTTATTTAGGTTGTGGATTTGTTTATATTTTCCCAACATCATCTGCCATTTTACATATTTGTAGCCCAAGGATGGCGTTTTGAAGATGGAAATGATTATTTGTCTAGCTTCTGTCCTGGATTTTTTGCATGTGTCATTCATACCGAGTGAATGTTGTAATCTTCTATGAATAAACTTGGTCTACTTTGCTGTAATTTTGTTCATTGTCTGCATTTCCTGATTTATAATTTTCTTGAGCTGTTCCCTTGTGTATTAATTAAGCATTTCTTATTTTTCACAAAATCTGCCAAATCACCATAGCTGCTGTTGGCTAAAAAAATTCTATCACTGATGTGCCACTGTATTAAGATTTTGAAATCTGCAACCTCATAGTATGCTATGCTGGATTTGAATTGCAAATTGCAAGTAGAATCTCATTGCCGTAGATGTCCAAGTACTGTCCTGTCCATTTCAGATTCAGTAATGCATCGTTTTGATGCTTGTACTCTAAATTGAAGTGCAAACTGTATTTTTCTAGTGAAAATTTATAGAAGGGCATGCTTCATTGTCTGTGTTTGTGTTTTTCAATACAATCTTTTGTGAATTCTATGTCATGTCCCACATTAGAAAAGTGAATATGTTCAACTGATGTTTAGCTGAAATTATTATAGTGGAATGATGCTTTATAGTGGAAAGAGTTTGGCCTTGCTTGAAGCTGGACTTAGTAATATGAACTTGGGTTCTATGTGTACTGATGAGTGGTAATCCTTTATGTTTTAAATACATTTTACCGATTAATGTCATCTAATTTTGTTTAACTCTATTATATTAACAATGATTATCCAATGTTTGAACTCCTCCTTAACATTATTGTTTACTTATTTTATGGGATGCAGGATTTTGACATGGATCCTCTTGGATAGGTTGGTTGAAAAGGTCTTTTGCTTGAAAATGTTTCTTTTAAAGTGTGAGAATTCCTGTGTTTTCTGTGACCATTAGCCATGGAGTTTGTGACTATATTGTGAAGTCAGGTTTTTGAATTTAAATCATAATTCATTTCAATACAAAGTTGAGTCACTTTTTATTAAGAAGAGATTGTGTATTTATTATATGAAGTAATCTGAAAATTTATGTGGACTTTTGTCTGTTGTTTTGTACGTGAATAGCATCTGAAGAGTAGGATAAATTTGTTTTATGGTGGAGGGAGTGTGGGACTGATGGGCTTGATCTCTCAAACACTTTATAAATGAGGTCGACGCAGTTGATCAGCAATTGGCACAGGTGATACCAGCCCTCTTTTTGAAGCTGATCAGCTTCAGCATGCATTTTATTTGAGTTTGATTTCAATGGATTGTAAAATAGTATTATCATGTATTTGTCTATCTCATGGAGGTTATAGTGTAAAAGCGATCCGGACCTCATTCGAAGGAAATGATGCGAATTAGAATTTTCTTTTTTAAATTTGAATAATCAAACATTGGGAAAAAGAAACAATTGAAAAAAAAATCAATTGAAAAGTACAAATTTATATTCATTTTTTCTTTAAAATTATTTTAGGGAGATGCGCCTTTTAATCCAATTTTTGTTTAAAATTTAAAAAAACTTAACTGATTTAGTTAGAGTTAATTTGATTGAAAGTTGAGCAATTTAAGAGTTATTTTAATTTTGTTAAAATTATAGAACAATTAAATCAAGTTTGAATTTCAAAATTTCAAACTCTAATTTAGATTATAATAAAATATTTGATTTATTGGGCTTATTCTGAAAAAAAATGAAGTAAAAAAAATTGATTTTAGATTAGGTAGCATAATGGGTCGAAACAGACAAATGGGCTTTTATCGGGCCGCGGACGGTCCGGTAGCCCTATTGGGTCGGGCCGGACTCAATATTATATGGAGCCTGTATTATCGGGCCGGTCAGCGAGACGGTTCCATTACTGTTCGAGCCGGGCCGGATCCTGTCGGCCCAGGCCAGATCAGGGTCCAATTATAGGCCTACCTACAACCCAAAAACCTTAAATCCTAAATCCTAAAGACCTAAAACCACAAAACCCTAAACCCTAAAACCCTTAAACCCCAAAACCCTAAAACCCTAAACCCAAAATCCCTAAATCCTAAACCCTAAAACAACAAACCCCTAAAACCCTAAACCCTAAAACCCTAAAATCCCAAAATCCTAAACCCTAAACCCCTAACACCCTAAAACACTAAACCCTCAACCCTAAGCCCTAAACCCTAAAACCCTAAAACCTAAACCCTAAATCCCAAACCCTAAATCCTAAATACTAAACCACTAAAACCCTAAAACCGTAAACCCTAAACCCTAAACCTTAAAACCCTAAAACCCTAAAACGTAAACCCTAAAACCTTAAACCCTCAAAACCCTAAACCCCAAAACCCTAAAACCGAAAAACACTAAACCCTAAAACCCTAAACCCTAAAACCCGAAATTCTTGAAGTCTTAAAACCCTAACACCGTAAAACCCTGAAACCCTAAACACTAAAACTCTAAAACCATAAACCTTAATCCTTAAAACACAAAATGCTAAAACCCTAAACCCTAAACCATTAAGTCCTAAAACCCTAAAACCCAAAACCCCTACAACCCTAAAACCCTCAAACTTTAAACACTAAAACCCGAAAACCCTAAACCCTAAACCCTAAACCCTAAAACTCTAGACCCTAAAACCCTAAACCCCTAAACCCCTAAAACCCTAAATCCTAAAATCCTACACCCCTAAAAGCATAAAACCCTAAAACCATAAACCCTAAACTCTAAAACCCTAAAACCCTAAAACCTAAATCCTAAGCCCTAAACCCCTAAAACCACAAAACCCTAAACACTAAAACACTAAAACACCAAAACCCTAAAACCCAAAACCCTAAACATTAAAACCCTAAAACCCTAAAACCCTAAATCCCTAAAGCCTAAAGCCTAAAACAGCAAACCCCTAAAACCCTAAATCCTAAACCCGAAAACCCGAAACCCTAATCCCTAAACCTTAAAACTATAAAACCCTAAACCCCTAAACCCTAAAACCCTAAAACCATAAAATGCTAAATACTTAACCCTAAAACCCTAAACTCCAAACCCTAAAACCCAAAACCCCTAAAACCCTAAACCCTTAAAACCTTAAAACCCTAAAACCTAAACCCCCACAACCCAAAAACCCTAAAACGCTAACCCTAAACTGCAAAACCCAAAACCCCTAAAACCCTAAACGCTTAAAATCCTAAAACCTAAACCCCTACAACCCTAAAACCCTGAAACCCTAAACACTAAAAACCAAAAACCCTAAACCCTAAACCCTAAACCCTAAAAACCTAAACCCCTAAAACCCTAAACTCAAAAATACTAAACCCCTAAAACCCATAAAACACTAAACCCTAAAACCCTAAACGCTAAAACCCTAAAACCCTAAATCCTAAACCCTAAACCCCTAAAACCACAAAACCCTAAAACGCTAAAACTCCAAAACCCTAAAACCATAAACCCTAAACCTTAAAACCCTAAAACCCCAAATCCCTAAAACCTAAATCGTAAAACAACAAACCCCTAAAACCCTAAAACCCTAAAACCCTAAAATCCCAAAACACTAAAACCTAAACCCCTATTACCCTAAAACACTAAACCCTAAACCTAAGCCCTAAACCCTAAAACCGTAAAACCGTAAACCCTAAAACCTAATCCCTAAACTCTAAACCCTAAACAATAAACCCCTAAAACCCGTATACCGTAAACCCTAAACCCTAAACCCTAAACCGCTGAACGCTAAACCCAAAACCCTAACCCTTAAATCCTAAAACCCTAAAACACAAAAACACTAAACCCTAAACCTAAGCCCTAAACCCTAAAACCCTAAAACCGTAAACCCTAAAACCTAAACCCTAAACTCTAAACCCTAAACAATAAACCCCTAAAACCCGTATACCGCAAACCCTAAACCCTAAACCCTAAACACTAAAACCCTAAAACCCAAAAACCCTAGACACCTACGACCCTAAAACCCTGAAACCCCAAACACTAAAACCCAGAAACCCCAGAAACCCTAAACCCTAAAACCCTAAACCCTAAACCCTAAAACTCTAAACACTAAAACCTAAACCCCTAAAACCCTAAAGCTCTAAACCTTAAAACCCTAAATCCTATACCCTAAACCCTAAAATCCTAAACCCCTAAAACCCTAAACCCTAAAAGCCTAAAGCCCTAAACCCTAAACCCTAAAATCCTAAAACCCTAAACCCTGAACCCTAAACCCTAAACCCTACAACTCTAAAACCCTACAACCCTAAAACCCTAAAACCCAAACCCCTAAAACCACAAAACCCTAAACACTAACCCTAAAACCACAAAACTCTAAACACTAAAACCCTAAACCACAAAATCCGAAAATCCTAAAACCCTAAAACCCTAAATCCCTAAGGCCTAAACCCTAAAACAACAAACCCCTAAAACCCAAAACCCTAAAACCTTAAAACTCCAAAACCCTAATCCCTAAACCTTAAAACCGCAAAACCCTAAGACCCTAAAACGCAAAACCCTTAACCCTAAAACCCTAAAATACAAAACCCCTAAAACCATAAACCCTTAAAACCTTAAAACCCTAAAACTTGAACCTGTACAAACCTAAAACCTTAAAACGCTAAACCCTTAACCCAAAAACCCTACACCCTAAACCCTAAAACCCAAAACCCCTAAAACACTAAACCCTAAAACCCTAAACCCTAAAACCCTACACCCTAAACCCCTAATACCCTAAACCCTAAAACCATAAAACCCTGAACAATAAACCCTAAAACCCTAAACTCTAAAACCCAAAACCCTAAAACCCGAAATTCTTGAAGTCTTAAAACCCTAACACCGTAAAACCCTGAAACCCTAAACACTAAAACTCTAAAACCATAAACCTTAATCCTTAAAACACAAAATGCTAAAACCCTAAACCCTAAACCATTAAGTCCTAAAACCCTAAAACCCAAAACCCCTACAACCCTAAAACCCTCAAACTTTAAACACTAAAACCCGAAAACCCTAAACCCTAAACCCTAAACCCTAAAACTCTAGACCCTAAAACCCTAAACCCCTAAACCCCTAAAACCCTAAATCCTAAAATCCTACACCCCTAAAAGCATAAAACCCTAAAACCATAAACCCTAAACTCTAAAACCCTAAAGCCCTAAAACCTAAATCCTAAGCCCTAAACCCCTAAAACCACAAAACCCTAAACACTAAAACACTAAAACACCAAAACCCTAAAACCCTAAACACTAAAACACTAAAACACCAAAACCCTAAAACCCAAAACCCTAAACATTAAAACCCTAAAACCCTAAATCCCTAAAGCCTAAAGCCTAAAACAGCAAACCCCTAAAACCCTAAATCCTAAACCCGAAAACCCCGAAACCCTAATCCCTAAACCTTAAAACTATAAAACCCTAAACCCCTAAACCCTAAAACCCTAAAACCATAAAACGCTAAATACTTAACCCTAAAACCCTAAACCCCAAACCCTAAAACCCAAAACCCCTAAAACCCTAAACCCTTAAAACCTTAAAACCCTAAAACCTAAACCCCCACAACCCAAAAACCCTAAAACGCTAAACCCTTAACCCTAAACTGCAAAGCCCAAAACCCCTAAAACCCTAAACGCTTAAAACCCTAAAACCTAAACCCCTACAACCCTAAAACCCTGAAACCCTAAACACTAAAAACCAAAAACCCTAAACCCTAAACCCTAAACCCTAAACCCTAAAACCCTAAACCCCTAAAACCCTAAACTCAAAAATACTAAACCCCTAAAACCCATAAAACACTAAACCCTAAAACCCTAAACGCTAAAACCCTAAAACCTTAAATCCTAAACCCTAAACCCCTAAAACCACAAAACCCTAAAACGCTAAAACTCCAAAACCCTAAAACCATAAACCCTAAACCTTAAAACCCTAAAACCCCAAATCCCTAAAACCTAAATCGTAAAACAACAAACCCCTAAAACCCTAAAACCCTAAAACCCTAAAATCCCAAAACACTAAAACCTAAACCCCTATTACCCTAAAACACTAAACTCTAAACCTAAACCCTAAACCCTAAACCCTAAAATCGTAAAACCGTAAACCCTAAAACCTAATCCCTAAACTCTAAACCCTAAACAATAAACCCCTAAAACCCGTATACCGTAAACCCTAAACCCTAAACCCTAAACCGCTGAACGCTAAACCCAAAACCCTAACCCTTAAATCCTAAAACCCTAAAACACAAAAACACTAAACCCTAAACCTAAGCCCTAAACCCTAAAACCCTAAAACCGTAAACCCTAAAACCTAAACCCTAAACTCTAAACCCTAAACAATAAACCCCTAAAACCCGTATACCGCAAACCCTAAACCCTAAACCCTAAACACTAAAACCCTAAAACCCAAAAACCCTAGACACCTACGACCCTAAAACCCTGAAACCCCAAACACTAAAACCCAGAAACCCCAGAAACCCTAAACCCTAAAACCCTAAACCCTAAACCCTAAAACTCTAAACACTAAAACCTAAACCCCTAAAACCCTAAAGCTCTAAACCTAAAAACCCTAAATCCTATACCCTAAACCCTAAAATCCTAAACCCCTAAAACCCTAAACCCTAAAAGCCTAAAGCCCTAAACCCTAAACCCTAAAATCCTAAAACCCTAAACCCTAAACCCTAAACCCTAAACCCTACAACCCTAAAACCCTACAACCCTAAAACCCTAAAACCCAAACCCCTAAAACCACAAAACCCTAAACACTAACCCTAAAACCACAAAACTCTAAACACTAAAACCCTAAACCACAAAATCCGAAAATCCTAAAACCCTAAAACCCTAAATCCCTAAGGCCTAAACCCTAAAACAACAAACCCCTAAAACCCAAAACCCTGAAACCTTAAAACTCCAAAACCCTAATCCCTAAACCTTAAAACCGCAAAACCCTAAGACCCTAAAACGCAAAACCCTTAACCCTAAAACCCTAAAATACAAAACCCCTAAAACCATAAACCCTTAAAACCTTAAAACCCTAAAACCTGAACCCGTACAAACCTAAAACCTTAAAACGCTAAACCCTTAACCCAAAAACCTTACACCCTAAACCCTAAAACCCAAAACCCCTAAAACACTAAACCCTAACACCCTAAACCCTAAAACCTTACACCCTAAACCCCTAATACCCTAAACCCTAAAACCATAAAACCCTGAACAATAAACCCTAAAACCCTAAACTCTAAAACCCAAAACCCTAAAACCCGAAATTCTTGAAGTCTTAAAACCCTAACACCGTAAAACCCTGAAACCCTAAACACTAAAACTCTAAAACCATAAACCTTAATCCTTAAAACACAAAATGTTAAAACCCTAAACCCTAAACCATTAAGTCCTAAAACCCTAAAACCCTCAAACTTTAAACACTAAAACCCGAAAACCCTAAACCCTAAACCCTAAAACTCTAGACCCTAAAACACTAAACCCTCAACCCTAAGCCCTAAACCCTAAAACCCTAAAACCTAAACCCTAAATCCCAAACCCTAAATCCTAAATACTAAACCACTAAAACCCTAAAACCGTAAACCCTAAACCCTAAACCTTAAAACCCTAAAACCCTAAAACGTAAACCCTAAAACCTTAAACCCCCAAAACCCTAAACCCCAAAACCCTAAAACCGAAAAACACTAAACCCTAAAACCCTAAACCCTAAAACCCGAAATTCTTGAAGTCTTAAAACCCTAACACCGTAAAACCCTGAAACCCTAAACACTAAAACTCTAAAACCATAAACCTTAATCCTTAAAACACAAAATGTTAAAACCCTAAACCCTAAACCATTAAGTCCTAAAACCCTAAAACCCTGAAACCCTAAACACTAAAACTCTAAAACCATAAACCTTAATCCTTAAAACACAAAATGCTAAAACCCTAAACCCTAAACCATTAAGTCCTAAAACCCTAAAACCCAAAACCCCTACAACCCTAAAACCCTCAAACTTTAAACACTAAAACCCGAAAACCCTAAACCCTAAACCCTAAACCCTAAAACTCTAGACCCTAAAACCCTAAACCCCTAAACCCCTAAAACCCTAAATCCTAAAATCCTACACCCCTAAAAGCATAAAACCCTAAAACCATAAACCCTAAACTCTAAAACCCTAAAGCCCTAAAACCCAAATCCTAAGCCCTAAACCCCTAAAACCACAAAACCCTAAACACTAAAACACTAAAACACCAAAACCCTAAAACCCAAAACCCTAAACATTAAAACCCTAAAACCCTAAATCCCTAAAGCCTAAAGCCTAAAACAGCAAACCCCTAAAACCCTAAATCCTAAACCCGAAAACCCCGAAACCCTAATCCCTAAACCTTAAAACTATAAAACCCTAAACACCTAAACCCTAAAACCCTAAAACCATAAAACGCTAAATACTTAACCCTAAAACCCTAAACCCTAAACCCTAAAACCCAAAACCCTTAAAACTCTAAACCCTTAAAACCTTAAAACCCTAAAACCTAAACCCCCACAACCCAAAAACCCTAAAACGCTAAACCCTTAACCCTAAACTGCAAAGCCCAAAACCCCTAAAACCCTAAACGCTTAAAACCCTAAAACCTAAACCCCTACAACCCTAAATCCCTGAAACCCTAAACACTAAAAACCAAAAACCCTAAACCCTAAACCCTAAAACCCTAAACCCCTAAAACCCTAAACTCAAAAATACTAAACCCCTAAAACCCATAAAACACTAAACCCTAAAACCCTAAACGCTAAAACCCTAAAACCCTAAATCCTAAACCCTAAACTCCTAAAACCACAAAACCCTAAAACGCTAAAACTCCAAAACCCTAAAACCATAAACCCTAAACCTTAAAACCCTAAAACCCCAAATCCCTAAAACCTAAATCGTAAAACAACAAACCCCTAAAACCCTAAAACCCTAAAATCCCAAAACACTAAAACCTAAACCCCTATTACCCTAAAACACTAAACCCTAAACCTAAGCCCTAAACCCTAAAACCGTAAAACCGTAAACCCTAAAACCTAATCCCTAAACTCTAAACCCTAAACAATAAACCCCTAAAACCCGTATACCGTAAACCCTAAACCCTAAACCCTAAACCGCTGAACGCTAAACCCAAAACCCTAACCCTTAAATCCTAAAACCCTAAAACACAAAAACACTAAACCCTAAACCTAAGCCCTAAACCCTAAAACCCTAAAACCGTAAACCCTAAAACCTAAACCCTAAACTCTAAACCCTAAACAATAAACCCCTAAAACCCGTATACCGCAAACCCTAAACCCTAAACCCTAAACACTAAAACCCTAAAACCCAAAAACCCTAGACACCTACGACCCTAAAACCCTGAAACCCCAAACACTAAAACCCAGAAACCCCAGAAACCCTAAACCCTAAAACCCTAAACCCTAAACCCTAAAACTCTAAACACTAAAACCTAAACCCCTAAAACCCTAAACTCTAAACCTTAAAACCCTAAATCCTATACCCTAAACCCTAAAATCCTAAACCCCTAAAACCCTAAACCCTAAAAGCCTAAAGCCCTAAACCCTAAACCCTAAACCCTAAAATCCTAAAACCCTAAACCCTGAACCCTAAACCCTAAACCCTACAACCCTAAAACCCTACAACCCTAAAACCCTAAAACCCAAACCCTAAAACCGCAAAGCCCTAAACACTAAAACCCTAAACCACAAAATTCGAAAATCCTAAAACCCTAAAACCCTAAATCCCTAAGGCCTAAACCCTAAAACAACAAACCCCTAAAACCCAAAACCCTAAAACCTTAAAACTCCAAAACCCTAATCCGTAAACCTTAAAACCGCAAAACCCTAAGACCCCAAAACGCAAAACCCTTAACCCTAAAACCCTAAAATACAAAACCCCTAAAACCATAAACCCTTAAAACCTTAAAACCCTAAAACCTGAACCCGTACAAACCTAAAACCTTAAAACGCTAAACCCTTAACCCAAAAACCCTACACCCTAAACCCTAAAACCCAAAACCCCTAAAACACTAAACCCTAAAACCCTAAACCCTAAAACCCTACACCCTAAACCCCTAATACCCTAAACCCCAAAACCATAAAACCCTGAACAATAAACCCTAAAACCCTAAACTCTAAAACCCAAAACCCTAAAACCCGAAATTCTTGAAGTCTTAAAACCCTAACACCGTAAAACCCTGAAACCCTAAACACTAAAACTCTAAAACCATAAACCTTAATCCTTAAAACACAAAATGCTAAAACCCTAAACCCTAAACCATTAAGTCCTAAAACCCTAAAACCCAAAACCCCTACAACCCTAAAACCCTCAAACTTTAAACACTAAAACCCTCAAACCCTAAACCCTAAACCCTAAACCCTAAAACTCTAGACCCTAAAACCCTAAACCCCTAAACCCCTAAAACCCTAAATCCTAAAATCCTACACCCCTAAAAGCATAAAACCCTAAAACCATAAACCCTAAACTCTAAAACCCTAAAACCCTAAAACCTAAATCCTAAGCCCTAAACCCCTAAAACCACAAAACCCTAAACACTAAAACACTAAAACACCAAAACCCTAAAACCCAAAACCCTAAACATTAAAACCCTAAAACCCTAAATCCCTAAAGCCTAAAGCCTAAAACAGCAAACCCCTAAAACCCTAAATCCTAAACCCGAAAACCCCGAAACCCTAATCCCTAAACCTTAAAACTATAAAACCCTAAACCCCTAAACCCTAAAACCCAAAAACCATAAAACGCTAAATACTTAACCCTAAAACCCTAAACCCCAAACTCTAAAACCCAAAACCCCTAAAACCCTAAACCCTTAAAACCTTAAAACCCTAAAACCTAAACCCCCACAACCCAAAAACCCTAAAACGCTAAACCCTTAACCCTAAACTGCAAAGCCCAAAACCCCTAAAACCCTAAACGCTTAAAACCCTAAAACCTAAACCCCTACAACCCTAAAACCCTGAAACCCTAAACACTAAAAACCAAAAACCCTAAACCCTAAACCCTAAACCTAAACCCTAAAACCCTAAACCCCTAAAACCCTAAACTCAAAAATACTAAACCCCTAAAACCCATAAAACACTAAACCCTAAAACCCTAAACGCTAAAACCCTAAAACCCTAAATCCTAAACCCTAAACCCCTAAAACCACAAAACCCTAAAACGCTAAAACTCCAAAACCCTAAAACCATAAACCCTAAACCTTAAAACCCTAAAACACCAAATCCCTAAAACCTAAATCGTAAAACAACAAACCCCTAAAACCCTAAAACCCTAAAACCCTAAAATCCCAAAACACTAAAACCTAAACCCCTATTACCCTAAAACACTAAACCCTAAACCTAAGCCCTAAACCCTAAAACCGTAAAACCGTAAACCCTAAAACCTAAACCCTAAACTCTAAACCCTAAACAATAAACCCCTAAAACCCTTATACCGTAAACCCTAAACCCTAAACCCTAAACCGCTGAACGCTAAACCCAAAACCCTAACCCTTAAATCCTAAAACCCTAAAACACAAAAACACTAAACCCTAAACCTAAGCCCTAAACCCTAAAACCCTAAAACCGTAAACCCTAAAACCTAAACCCTAAACTCTAAACCCTAAACAATAAACCCCTAAAACCCGTATACCGCAAACCCTAAACCCTAAACCCTAAACACTAAAACCCTAAAACCCAAAAACCCTAGACACCTACGACCCTAAAACCCTGAAACCCCAAACACTAAAACCCAGAAACCCCAGAAACCCTAAACCCTAAAACCCTAAACCCTAAACCCTAAAACTCTAAACACTAAAACCTAAACCCCTAAAACCCTAAAGCTCTAAACCTTAAAACCCTAAATCCTATACCCTAAACCCTAAAATCCTAAACCCCTAAAACCCTAAACCCTAAAAGCCTAAAGCCCTAAACCCTAAACCCTAAAATCCTAAAACCCTAAACCCTGAACCCTAAACCCTAAACCCTACAACTCTAAAACCCTACAACCCTAAAACCCTAAAACCCAAACCCCTAAAACCACAAAACCCTAAACACTAACCCTAAAACCACAAAACCCTAAACCACAAAATCCGAAAATCCTAAAACCCTAAAACCCTAAATCCCTAAGGCCTAAACCCTAAAACAACAAACCCCTAAAACCCAAAACCCTAAAACCTTAAAACTCCAAAACCCTAATCCCTAAACCTTAAAACCGCAAAACCCTAAGACCCTAAAACGCAAAACCCTTAACCCTAAAACCCTAAAATACAAAACCCCTAAAACCATAAACCCTTAAAACCTTAAAACCCTAAAACCTGAACCCGTACAAACCTAAAACCTTAAAACGCTAAACCCTTAACCCAAAAACCCTACACCCTAAACCCTAAAACCCAAAACCCCTAAAACCCTAAACCCTTAAAATCCAAAACCTAAACCCCTACAACCCTAAAACCCTAAACACTAAAGCCAAAAAACCTTAAATCCTAAACCCTAAAACCTAAAACCCTAAACCCCTAAAACCCTAAGACCCTAAATCCTAAACCCTAAAACCTAAAATCCTAAACCCCTAAAACACTAAACCCTTAACCCTAAGCTCTAAATCGTAAAACCCTAAAATCGTAAACCCTAAAACCTAAACCCTAAACCCAAAACCCTAAACCCTAAACCGTTAAAATCCTAAAACCCTAAAAGCCTAAGTCCTAAACGCTAAAATCCTAAAATCCTAAAACCCTAAAAACCTAAACCATAAATCCTAAAATCCAAAAGCCCTAAACCCTAAACCGTAAAACCCTAAAACCCTAAACCCAAACCCTAAAATCCTAAAACTCTAAAATCTTAAACCCTAACACACTAAAACCCTTAAAACCCTAAACCCGAAAACACTAAACCCTAAAACCCTACCTAAAACCCTATTACCCTAAAACCCTAATCCCTAAAACCCTAAACCCTAAACCCCTAAAACCATAAACCCTAAAACCCTGAAACCCTTAACCCTAAACCCAAAACCCTAAAACCCTAGACCATAAACCCTAAACCCTAAAACCATAAAACCCGAAACCTACACCCTAAAACCCCAAACCTCTAAAATCTTAAACCCTAAAACAATAAAACCCCTAAAACCCTAAACCCTAAAACCTTAAAACCCGAAAACACTAAACCCTAAAACCCTACCTAAAACCCAAAAACCCTAAACCCTAAAACCCTAAAACCTAAAACCCGAAAACACTAAACCCTAAAACCCTACCTAAAACCCTAAAACCCAAAACGATAAAACCCTAAACCCTAAACCCCAAAAACCCTAAAACCCTAAACCCTAAAGCCCTAAACCCTAAAACCCTAAAACCTTGAACCCTAAACCCTAAAACCCTAAACCCTAAAACTTAAAATCCAGAAGTCTGAAAACCCTAAAACCGTAAAACCCTGAAACCCTAAATACTAAAACCCTAAAACCATAAAACCTTAACCCTAAAACCCAAAACGTAAAACTCTAAACCCTAAACCCTAAACCCTTAACCGCTAAAACCCGAAAACCCTAAATCCTAAAACCCAAAAACCCTAAAACCCTAAACCCCTAAAACCCGAAAACCCTAAAACCTAAAACCTAATAACCCTAAAACCCAAACCCTAAACCCTAAATCCCTAAAACCCTAGACCCGAAAACCCTAAACCCAAAAAACCCTAAAACCTGAAAATACTAAACCCTAAAACCCCACCTAACACCCTGAAACCCTAAACCCCTAAACCCTAAACCCTAAACCCCTAGAACCCTAAACACAAAAGCCCTAAAACCCTAAACCCTAAACCCTAAAACCCTAAAATCCTGAAGTCCTAAAACCCTAAACCCTAAAACCTAAAACCTTAAACCCTAAAACCTTAAACCCTAAACCCTAAACCCTAAAACCTAAAACCTTAAACCCCTAAAACCCTAAATCCTAAAACCTGAAAACCCGAAAACACTAAACCCTAAAACCCTACCTAAAACCCGAATCAATAAACCCTAAAATCCTAAACCCTAAACCCCTAAAACCCTAAAACCCTAAAACCATAAAACCTGAACCCTAAACCCTAAAACCCTCAACTCTAAAACGCTAAACCCTAAAATCCTAAATCCTGAACTCCTAAAACCCTAACACCGTAAAACCTGAAACCCTAAAACCATAAACCCTAAACCCCAAAGCCCAAAACGCTAAAACCCTAAACCCTAAACCCTTAAGCCCTAAAGTTCTAAAACCCAAAGCCCTAAATCCCGAAAACCCTAAAACCCTAAAACCCTAAACCCTTAAGCCCTTAAACCCTAAAACCCTACAACCCTGAACCCCTAAAACCCTAAAACCCTGAACCCCCAAAATCGTAAAACCGTAAAACACTAAACCCTAGACCTTAAACCGTAAAACCCTAAAACCCTAAATCCTAAACTCTAAACCTTAAACCCTAAACTCTAAACCCTAAACTCTAGACCCTAAAACCCTAAAACCCTAAAACTGTAAATCCTAGAACCCTAAAACCCAAAACACTAAACATAAAACCCTCAATCCCTAAACTTTAAACCTCTAAAACCCTAAAATGCTAAACCATAAAACCTAAACCCTAAACCTCTAAAATCCTAAAACTCTAAAACCCTAAAAGCCTAAACCCTAAATACTAAAATCCTAAAACCCTAAAACCCTAGATACTAAACCCTAAACCGTAAAACTCTAAAACCCTAAAACCTTAAACCTAAACCCTAAAACCCTAAACCTCTAAAATCTTAAATCATAAATCCTAAAACTCTAAACCCTAAACCCCTAAGCCCTAAACCCTAAAATCCTAAAACCCTAAAACCCAAAAATGCTAATCCCTAAAACCCTAAATCCTAAATTCTAAAACCCTAAACCCCTAAAACCCTAAAATCCTAATCCACAAACCTTAAAACCCTAACACCCTAAAATCCTAAAACGCTAAACCCTAAACCCTAAAACCCTAAATCCTAAAACCTTAAACCCTAAAAGACTAAAATCCTAAAACCCTAAACCCTAAACCCTAAAACCATAAAAACCCTTTACCCTGAACCATAAACGCTAAACCCTGAGCCCTTAAAATCCTAAATCCTAAAACCCTAAAACCATAAACGCTAAAACCCTACCACCCTAAAACCTAAACCCTAAACCCTAAAACCCTAAACCACTAAAACCCTAAAACCCTAAACCTTAAAACCTTAAAACCTAAACCCTAAAACGATGAAACCCCAAAACCTTAAAACCTTAAATGCCTAAACCCTAAAACCCCACAACCCTCAACCCTAAAACCCTAAACCCCTAAAAATCCAAAACCCAAAACCATGAAACCCTAAAACTCTAAACCCTAAACCCCTAAGCCCTAAACCCTAAAACACTAAAACTCTAAAACCCACAAACGCTAATCCCTAAACCGTAAAACCCTAAAACCCTAATCCACAAACCTTAAGACCCTAAAACCCAAAAATCCTAAAACGCTAAACCCTAAACCCGAAAACCCACAAACGCTAATCCCTAAACCCTAAAACCCTAAAACCCTAATCCACAAACCTTAAGACCCTAAAACCCAAAAATCCTAAAACGTTAAACCCTAAACCCTAAAACCCTAAACCCTAAAGCCCTAAATCCTAAAACCCTAAACCCTAAAACACTAAAATCCTAAAACCCAAAACCCGAAAACCCTAAAAACCCTTTACCCTGAACCATAAACGCTAAACCCTGAGCCCCTAAAATCCTAAACCCTAAAACCCTACAACCCTAAACCCTAAAACCCTACCACCCTAAATCCCTAAACCCTAAACCCTAAACCACTAAAATCCTAAAACCCTAAAACTGTAAACCCTAAAACCGAAAACACTGAAAACTAAAACTCTAAATCCTAAACCCTAAACCCCTAAAACCATAAAACCCCAAACCATAAAACCTAAACCCAAAACCCAAAACCCTAAACCGCTAAAATCCAAAACCCTAAAACCCTAAAAGCCTAAACCCTAAAACCTAAAACCATAAAACTCTAAAACCCTAAACTGTAAACCCTAAACCCTAAACTGTAAAACCCTAAAACCCTAAAACCCTACCCCTCTAAAATCTTAAACCCTAAAACACTAAAACCCTAAAACCGTAAAACCTAAACACTAAAACCTTAAACCCCTAAAATCCTAAACCCTAAAACCCTAAAACACGAAAACACTAAACCCTAAACCCTAAACCCCTAAAACCCTAAAACCCTAAAATCCTGAAACCCTAAACCCTAAAACCCTAAAACCCTAAAACCCTAAAACCGTACAACCGTAAAACCCTAAACCCTAAGTCCTAAGCCCCTAAAACCACAAAACCTTAAACCCTAAAACCCTAAACCCTAAAACCCTAAAACCCTAAAACCCTAAAACCTAAACCCCTAAAACACTAAAATCCTAAAACCCTAAACCCTAAAATACTAAAATACTAAAATCCTAAAACCCTAAACCCTAAAACCCTAAAAACCCTTTACCCTGAACCATAAACGCTAAACCTTGAGCCCTTAAAATCCTAAACCCTAAAACCCTAAACCCCTAAAACTCTAAACACTAAAATCCTAAAACCCTAAAACCCTAAACCAAAACTTTAAAACGCTGCAACCCTGAAACCCTAAACCCTAAACCCTAAAACAATAAACCGCTAAAACCTTCAAACCCTAAACCCTAAAACCCCAAAACCCTAAACCCTAAACCCTAAACCCTAAGCCCTAACCCCTAAACCCCTAAAAACTTAAAACCCTAAATCCTAAACCCTAACCCCTAAACCCCTAAAACCTCAAAACTGTAATGGCCCGGAATTTGTAAATCAATATATAGGTGGATGTTATTTATTTTAATGGTGGAAATTGGAAGTTTGATAGAATAAATGGTGAATAGATCAAGATATGGGCAAAGGCCCAAGTGTGGCCCAATGGACTATGGATTGGATTTAAATTCATTTAAAGGGTCAATGATG
Organism: Chimonanthus salicifolius; assembly: GCA_013350335.1. Taxonomy (NCBI): domain Eukaryota; kingdom Viridiplantae; phylum Streptophyta; class Magnoliopsida; order Laurales; family Calycanthaceae; genus Chimonanthus; species Chimonanthus salicifolius. The sequence goes on along the minus strand of CM023533.1, from coordinate 55,847,899 downwards.
GTCAATTGGGCCAAGGGTGGTCAAATTGGGCCCGATACCCATGTGGAACCCAATGGATCAAGATGATGTAAGCTCTAAGGTAAATGGGTAAGAGCAAAATGTAATTGGGCCATGGGCCCAATGGGGATCCAATAAGTGGAAATGAATTGAATGGGTTTAAATCACCTATGTTAATTTGAATTAGGCCAAGGTGAGGTGGCCAATTGGGACCCACCTCCACCTCATCAAGTGAGGTGGCGTGTGGACCATGGATTGGTGGGGCCGGCCACCATGGTTGACTTGGTCAACCATGGGTGGATTTCATGGAAGAAATTTAATGGAATTAAATTAAATGGGAATTAATTAACCTAAGGTAATTATCTAATTAATTAAATGATTAAATTATTCAAATGAGAGTCAAATGGTCAAAAGGTGGAAAACCAAAAGCCATCTTATCTTAAGGCATCAAAAAACGTTGGGTAATGGTCGTTGGGTCATAAAGCATGGAAAATATCTTGTTGGTTGGTGAGAAATTAATGGTAAAGTGTATCTTAACCAATTAAAAGGAGATGACTTCATTTCATGTAACGCCCGCCCCTTAATCAGAGTCTATTTTTATTTTTTTTTTGAAAATAACGAGTGACAAAGGGCGTGGACGCCACGACGCAAGTTAACTTCGAGCTTCTAAAGCCCGGGCCTTAACTGGCCAACCCTACGTGTGCGTGGAACGAAGTCCACGGAAAATAGTTCACACGTAGAAGTAAGCTTGCGAAAAGTGAAATTAAATGAGGAACAATAATATAGCCTATCCTACCAATTTTAGATAGCAGGGAAGATGACATTCATTAAATTACTAAAGTGCTTCGAAATTCATAATGTCCAACGTAAATTCCAAAGCATAACAAGTAATCTAAACTTATTACATTTCCAACAAGTTAAGCTACTTCAAATTACATTATCCAAAATAAACATTAGAAAACTAGCTAGACCGCCTTCCCAAGCTCCTCAGCTTGGCTCCCGTCTAGTTCTTCCGCTCCGCCATCTCCTGCATCATCAGCTAGGGTAGAAGTAGAGCGTTAGACAACGGGCCCAGTAGGACTCCGAGTAGGGCTAACACATGGATTAGTGATAACAAGCATACAGATAATCATATAATGAAAACTAGAAGGTGAATGCCATGCCATGGGTGTCTTATGTCATGTATCCCACCCATCATCCTTACTATCATGATGCCATATCCCCCTTGACGGAAAAACCTCGTCAAGATATAACCAATCACATTGTATTCCCCTTGACGGCAAGGCCTCGTCAAGGTGTAACCAATAACATTGTATCCCCCTTGACGGCAAGGCCTCGTCAAGGTGTAAACAATCACAAATCATTCCCCTGGACAGCAAAACCTCGTCCAGATATAAACAATCACAAATCATTCCCCTGGAAGGCAAAACCTCGTCCAAATGTAAACAATCACACATCATCCCCCTTGACGACAAAACCTCGTCAAGATATAAACAATCACAAATCATTCCCCTGGACGGTAAAACCTTGTCCAGATATAAACAATCACAAATCATTCCCTTGGACGGCAAAACCTCGTCCAGATATAAACAATCACAAATCATTCCCCTTGATGGAAAAACCATCATCAAGGTATCATAATTACATACAACATCCCTGATAAATCAAACACATCAAAATATCCCCATGTGTGTTTATCGGTCGCCCCGACGGAGCATGGACTCCGGTTTTATTTCATCCTTCCCCTGTCATATCCCTCCCATGCCATGCATGAGATGTAGATGCCATATGCCATGTAATATATGTAAATCATAGTCATAAAACCCATCTTAAAACAATCCCATGATTATCAAAATAAATCAAAGGAAACCTATCACATAATACCAAAATCCAAACCCATCTTAAAAACAAACCATATAATTTCCAAAATAATTCAAAGAAACCATCACTCAATCCATGGCTTTTGTAGTTTCAGCTCCCAACTCCCATTCATCCTCCCTCATTTAATTTTGTTAAAACCGATGGGGCATTGGGTGTTAACCAAGACACCCCTTGGTGCCAAACGTTGCACCCCTTGGTAATGGAACAATGCATCCATTCAATGGATAGGTGCCGCCCAACCTTGGTGTCTTTTGGCTTTGCCAAAGCACCCCTTCATACCAACGGCTGAGATTGATTCTGATCAAGTGTTGTGTGAGATTACAACTCATTTCCATCTCCTCTTGACTCACTTAACTCGGAATATTTTTATTCTAAACCAACTCATCCAATTCATCACATTTAATGTTCCATATTTGAGTCAACTCTTTTCCTAAATCAAACACATTTCAAATCAGTCTAACTCAAGCTGAATTAACTCACACTTGAGTTCAATTGAGGGCCCACACGGTCATCCGTGGTCAAACTAGTCAACCCGACCCGTTGGGTCCCCCTTTAGCTCCTTGACCCGTTTTTGACTCCATGACCCAATTATGGGTATTTTGGTCACCTGTAATTGGTTTTCACTTGTGTTTCAAGCCTACCCATTTTTGCTATAACTGATTTCCTATCAGTTCAGCTTGACCTCATTTAATTTGATCTTACACAATGGTCAAATCATCCATTTTGACCCATTGGGTCCAATTGGGCCCTTTTACCTATTTAGCCATTTTCGACCCAATTGGTGTTCATTACCCATCCAATCAAACTTGACATTTATAATGTGCTCATATGACCTTAATTTGAGAAATGGGCCCCACCATTTCCTTATTTACAATCATATTTATTGAATTCACCAATCCAGGGGCATTTTCGTAATTATTCCAATCATTGAGAATTCTTTGACCCAATTAACTATTTTGACCCAATTTGATGTACATTACCCATCCATTATAATTTGACCCTTATAATATGTTCATAGGATCTTAGTTTGAGCAATGGGCCCCACTATTTTCACATTTAACATCATAATTATTAAATTCACCAAATCCAGGGGCATTTTCGTAATTATCCATTTCATTGAGAAATTGGGGTGTTACATGCCATGCATGAGATGTAGATGCCATATGCCATGTAATATATGTAAATCATAGTCATAAAACCCATCTTAAAACAATCCCATGATTATCAAAATAAATCAAAGGAAACCTATCACATAATACCAAAATCCAAACCCATCTTAAAAACAAACCATATAATTTCCAAAATAATTCAAAGAAACCATCACTCAATCCATGGCTTTTGTAGTTTCAGCTCCCAACTCCCATTCATCCTCCCTCATTTAATTTTGTTAAAACCGATGGGGCAT
>CM023533.1:55503906-55844516 GCA_013350335.1 Chimonanthus salicifolius | reverse complement strand
TAAGGTTTAGGATTTAGGGCGTTGGGGTTTAGGGTTTTAGGGTTTTAGGATTTTAGGATTTACTGTTAAGGGTTTAGATTATAGGGTTTAGTGTTTAGGAATTTACAGTTTTAGGTTTAGGTTCTAGGGTTTAGGGTTTAGGGTTTTAGGGTTTTAGGGTTATAGGTTTTAGGATTTTTGGCTTTAGGGTTTAGGGTTTTAGGCTTTTAGGGTTTCATGGGATTAGGGTTTATGGTTTAGGGTTTAGGGTTTAGGGTTTTTGGGTTTTAGGGTTTTATGGTTTAGGGCTTAGGGTTTAGGGTTTCAGGGTTTCAGGGTTTCAGGGTTTTAGGTTTTAGGGTTTAGGGTTTAGCATTTCGGGTTTAGTGTTTAGGGTTTTAGGCTTTTTGGGGTTTAGGGTATAGGGTTTAGGGTTTCAGGTTTAGTGTTTAGGGTTTTAGTGTTTTTCGGGTTTACAGTTTGGGGTTTAGTGTTTAGGGTTTTAGGGGTTTAGGGTTTAGGGTTTATGTTTTAGGATTTTAGGTGTTTTAAGGGTTTAGGGTTTAGGGTTTATGGTTTAGGGTCTAGGATTTAGGGTTTTGGTTTTAGTGTTGTGGGGTTGTTGGGGTTTAGGATTTAGTATTTAAGGTTTAGGTTTTTGGGTTTAGGGTTTTAGTGTGTAAGGGTTTTAGGGGTCTAGGTCTTTTGGGTTTTAGGGTTTAGGGTTTTGGTTTTAGTGTTTTAGGGTTGTAGGGGTTTAGGATTTAGTATTTAAGGTGTTTTAAGGGTTTAGGGTTTAGGGTTTTAGTGTTTTTGGGGTTTAGGGTTTAGGGTTTAGGGTTTAGGGTTTATGGTTTAGGGTCTAGGATTTAGGGTTTTGGTTTTAGTGTTGTAGGGTTGTTGGGGTTTAGGATTTAGTATTTAAGGTTTAGGGTTTTGGGTTTAGGGTTTTAGTGTGTAAGGGTTTTAGGGGTCTAGGTTTTTTGGGTTTTAGGGTTTAGGGTTTAGGGTTTAGGGTTTAGGATTTAGAGTTTAGGGTTTAGGGTTTTAGGCTTTTAGGGTTTAGTATTTAGGGTTTAAGGTTTAGGGTAGGTTTTTAGGGTTTAGGGTTTACGATTCTAGGGTTTAGAGTATTGGGTTTTAGGGTTGAGGGTTTAGGGCTTAAGGTTTTAGGGTTTAGGTTTGAGGGTTGTAAGGGTTTTGGATTTTAGGGGTTTAGGATTTAGGGTTAGGTTTTTAGGGCTTACGATTTTAGCGTTTAGGGTTTAGGGTTTAGGGTTATAGGGTTTCGGGTAAAAGGTTTAGGGTTTTAGGGTTTTAGCATGTTAGGGTTTAGGGTTTAGGGTTTAGATGTTTGGGTCTAGGGTTAAGGGTTAGGGTTTAGGCTTTATGGATTAGGGTTTAGGGTTTAGGGTTTCGGGTTTAGGGTTTAGGGTTTAGGGTTTAAGGTATAGGGTTTTATGGTTTTAAGGTTTAGGAGGGTTTTAGGGTTTTTGGGTTTTCGGGGTTTAGGGTTTTGGGGTTTTTGGGTTTTTGGAGTTTAGGGTTTTTGGGTTTTATGGTTTACGGTTTAGGGTTTAGATTTTAGGGTTTAGGGTTTAGGGTTTAGATTTTAGGGTAGGGTTTTAGAGTTTAGGGTTTACGATTCTAGGGTTTAGAGTATTGGATTTTAGGGTTGATGGTTTTGTATTTAGGGTTTTAGGGTTTAGTATTTCGGGTGGTAGGGGTTTAGGGTTTTAGGGGTTTAGGATTTAGGGTTAGGTTTTTAGGGTTTACGATTTTAGCGTTTAGGGTTTAGGGTTTAGGGTTTTAGGTTTCAGGTAAAGGGTTTAGCGTTTTAGGGTTTTTGCATGTTAGGGTTTAGGGTTTAGATTTTTGGGTCTAGGGTTAAGGTTAGGGTTTAGGCTTTATGGATTAGGGTTTAGGGTTTAGGTTTTTAGGGTTTTAAGGTTTTAGAGTTTAGAATTTAAGGTTTAGGGTTTTACGGTTTTAAGGTTTAGGAGGGTTTTAGGGTTTTAGGGTTTTTGGGTTTAAGGGATTAGGGTTTAGGGTTTTGGGGTTTTGGGGTTTTAGGGTTTTAGGGGTTTAGGGGTTTAGGGTTTTTGGGTTTTATGGTTTGCGGTTTAGGGTTTAGATTTTAGGGTTTAGGGTTTAGGCTCTAGATTTTAGTGTAGGGTTTTAGGGTTTAGGGTTTACGATTCTAATGTTTAGAGTATTGTGTTTTAGGATTGAGGGTTTAGGATTTTGGGTTTTAGGATTCAGTGTTTCGGGTTTTAGGGGTTTAGGGTTGTAGGGGTTTAGGATTTGGGGTTTAGGGTTTAGGGTTTAGGGATAGGTTTTTAAGGTTTACGGTTTTAGCGTTTAGGGTTTAGGATTTAGGGTTTTAGGGTTTAGGGTTAAGGGTTTGGGGTTTAGGGTTTTAGGGTTTTGGGTTTTTAAGGTTTTAAAGTTTAGAATTTATGGTTTAGGGCTTTACGGTTTTAAGGTTTAGGTGGGTTTTAGGGTTTTGGGGCTTTATGGTTTTAGGGGTTTAGTGTTTGGGGTTTTGGGGTTTTATGGTTTCAGGGGTTTAGTGTTTGGGGTTTTGGGTTTCGGGTTAGGGTTTAGGGTTTAGGGCTTCAGGGTTTAGGGTTTTAGGGTTTAGGATTTAGGGTTTAGGGTAGGGTTTTAGGGTTTAGGGTTTAGGGTTTAGGATTTTAGGGTTCACGGTTTTAGCGTTTGGAGTTTAGGGTTTAGGGTTTAGGATTTTAGGGTTTAGGGTTTCGGGTTTAGCTATTAGGGTTTTGGGTTTTGGGTTTTAGGGTTTAGGGTTTTAGGGTTTTATGGCTTTTGGATGTCAGGGGTTTTGGGTTTAGGGTTTAGATTTTTGGGTTTGGGGTTAAGGGTTTAGTGTTTAGGGTTTATGGTTTAGGGGTAAGAGTTTAGGATTTAGGGTTTAGATTTTTGGGTTTGGGGTAAGGGTTTAGTGCTTAGGGTTTATGGTTTGGAGTTTAGATTTTAGGATTTAGCGTTTAGATTTTTGGGTTTAGGGTTAAGGGTTTAGTGTTTAGGGTTTTAGGGGTTTCGGGTTTAGGGTTTTAGGGGTTTAGGATTTAGGGTTTGGGGTTGAGGATTTTATGTTTAGGGCTTTAGTTTTTAGGTTTTAGGGTTTAGGATTTAGGGTTTAGGTAGGGTTTTGGGTTTAGGGTTTACGATTTACAGTTTTAGCGTTTTAGGGATTTAGGGTTTTGGATATAGGGTTTAGGGTTTTGGGGGTTTAGAGTTTTAGGCCTTAGGGGTTATAGGGTTTTAGGGTTTTCGGGTTTACGCTTTAGGCTTTTAGGGTTTAGGGTTTAGGGTTTCAGGGTTTTTGGCTTCAAGGTTTAGGGTTTAGGGTTTAGAATTTTTGGTTTTAGGGTTTTAGGGGTTTGGGTTTTTAGGATTTTAGGGTTTAGAGTTTAGGGTTAAGGTTTTAGAGTTTAAGGTTAAGGGTCTAGTGTTTCGGGTTAGGGTTTAGGGTTTTAGGGTTTTAGGATTTTGGCTTTAGGGTTTAGGAGTTTAGGGTTTTCGGGTTCAAGTTTTAGGGTATAGGGATTTAGGCTTTATGGTATAGGGTTTTAGGGTTTTGGCTAAGGTTTAGGATTTTGGGTCTTAGGGTTTTAGGATTTATGGTTTTAGTGTCTAAAGTTTAGTCTTTAGGATTTTGGGGTTTTAGGTTTTACGGTTAAGGGTTTACATTTTACGGTTTAGGTTTTAGGTTTTAGAGTTTAGGGTTTTGGGTTTTAGGGTTTTACAGTTTTAGTGTTTCGGTTTTAGGGTTTTATGGTTTAGGGTTTAGGGTTTTAGGGTTAGAGGGTTTTAGCATTTTTGGCTTTAGGGTTTAGGGTTTAAGGGTTTTTGGTTTTAGGGTTTAGGGTTTTAGGGTTTTTGGATTTAGGGTTTAGGGTTTTTGGTTTTAGGGTTTAGGGTTTAGGGTTTTGGGTTTAGTGTTTAGGGTTTTTGTAACGCCCGCCCCTTTTCACTGAAAATCAGAGTCTATTTTTTTTTTTTTTTGAAACAACAAGTGACAAAGGGCGCAGACGTCACGACGCGAGTTAAGTCCGAGCTTCTAAAGCCCGGCCCTTAACTGGCAATCCCTACATGTGAGTGGAACGAAGTCCACAGAGAAACGGTTCACACGTAGAAGTAAGCATCGGGGAACATTTAAACCAAGTGCGGGAAAATTATAATAGAGTCTAACCTACAAATTCGTAGATAGCAGGGAAGTTACATTCATTCAATCACCAAACATCCTCAAAATCATAATGTCCATAGTAATTTCCAAAACATAGCAAGTAATCTAAACTTATTACATTTCCAACAAGACTTCAAATTACATTATCCAAAATAAACATTAGAAAACTAGCTAGACCGCCTTCCCAATCTCCTCAGCTTGGCTCTCGTCTCGTTCTTCTGCTCCGCCATCTCCTGCGTCATCAGCTAGGGTAGAAGCAGGGCGTTAGACAACGCGCCCAGTAGGACTCCGAGTAGGGCTAATACATGGATTAGTGATAACAAAGCATATAGATAATAGTATAACGAAAAACCATAAAATGAATGCTATGACATGGGTGTCTGTGTTATGAATCCCACCCATCATCCATACTATCCCGATGCCATATCCCCCTTGAAGGCAAAGCACTCATCAAGGTAACATCAACAAGTATCCCCCTTGACGGTAAAGCACTCATCAAGGTAACATCAACACAAGTATTCCCCTTGATGGCAAAGCACTCATCAAGGTAACATCAACACAAGTATCCCCCTTGACGGCAAAGCACTCATCAAGGTAACATCAACACAAGTATTCCCCTTGACGGCAAAGCACTCATCAAGGTAACATCAACACAAGTATCCCCCTTGACGGTAAAGCACTCATCAAGGTAACATCAACACAAGTATTCCCCTTGAGGGCAAAGCACTCATCAAGGTAACATCAACACAAGTATCCCCCTGTCATATCCCTCCCATGCCATGCATGAGATGTAGATGCCATATGCCATGTAATATATGTGTAAATCATAGTCATAAAACCCATCTTAAAACAATCCCATGATTATCAAAATAAATCAAAGGAAACTCATCACATAATACCAAAATCCAAACCCATCTTAAAAACAAACCATATAATTTCCAAAATAATTCAAAGAAACCATCACTCAATCCATGGCTTACAAAAAGGTAGGAACCTACCAAATACCGACTAGCGTTCTTTCTTTCGTTTCCGCTCGATAAACCTTGTCGCCGATCTGCGTACCGCTTGCGATGTCCGGTACTTTATTACATATTAGCAATTAGTCCATGCTTTAACCATTTCTAAGCCCATACATCATGTCTTAGTGGGTTTTCCTCATTTTGACCAATATTTACGGTTTTGCCATTACCCTTCCATGGATAATTCATTCCCTCTTCCATATACATCATGGTCTATAATGGATCCATAACTTAGACCCATTAATGATCCATAACTTAGGTCCATTAATGACCCAGCAACCATATCATGTGATCATAAAATTAGTCCTTTTATTAACCTAACCCTTATTCCTTTAAACCCATACAAAACCCCATACTTACCCTTTAAATGGTTAATGGATCATGGGTTCAAAATACCCAAATCATCAAATCTTTCCATGGGGTTTACATCATGCATTTAAACCACAATGAGTCCATTATCCACTCATTCCCTTTATCCATAATTGATCCATAAACTTACCAATCATGAGATACAACCATATCTTAACCTAATCCCCATTAGCTAAAGCATATCCATAGACTTTAATCTTAGCCTATCCATTGGTTCACAAAAATGGGTCCATTGATGTCTCATTAACCATGACATAAGAACATTAGCAATTAACCACTTAATTAACCTAACCTCCATTTATTTAAAACATAAATATATAACCCCATACTTAGACCATTAAGTGGCTCATAACAATGGGTCATGGGTTCATTAAAAATCAGCCCTTTCTACTTAACCAAATACCCATTTTTATTCTTTGGCCTATTTACACATTTGCACCCATCACAAGCCCTTCCATGAAGGGTTTAATTTATACATTTAAATCATCATTCTTAATCACATTCAAGTCCATAAACCTAGCCATATTCCCATTACAACTAATAACATTGGGTCCCTTTCGGTTCATCAACACCACCCACATTTCCCATTTATTTTTCCATAATTCATGACCATTAATCCACCATTGGATCACCATAGGGTTCATTATCCATTCATGCCTTTTTAAGGCCACCAAATCATTCACATCATTCATAAACTCACTCATAATTCTTTTAAAATTTGTAACATTTAATCATTAAGCACTTAAAATTCTAAACCATTCTCCATGCTTCCATTCTTAATTAATTAAATTACACAATGTCCTCCTGTCCTTAAAACCCTAAGAAAATCACACATTACCTAATCACCCACCATGGGTTCGGCCATACTACATGGCCGAACCCTATGGCTCACAATTTCCTTCCAATTCCACATAATTCCATGCTTAATAACTTAATTACATTACATTCCTTACTCCATTTATTTTTCCTTAAACTAACCCTAATTTACCCATTAGGGTTTTTTCCACTTTCCATCCTTCAAATTGATGGATTTGAAATCCAAGGCTGTGATTTGGCCACCTCTAAATCCAAGAAATGGATTTCATAGCCTCTTAAACCCTAAGAAAAATCCAAATCTCTTGTTTAAAAAAATACTCACAATCCGACGGCTCCTCCGACTTTCGCCACTCTCGTTGGCTTCCTTAGCCTCCTTTCTTCTTCCTCTCTGATCTTTGGTCGGCCAAGATGCTTGATCAATGGTGAAAACCTCCAAGCTTACGGTCGGCTAAGGTAGGGTTTGCTTGAGAGAGGGAAAGGAGGAGATGATGAGAAGAAGATGGTAGATCTTGACCTTAGAATGGTGGACCATGCTTGCACCTCTTCTCTTCTTTCTTCTCTTCTCCTCTTCCTCTCTTAATTTTCTTCTTCTCTTCTTGGAGTGTGGGACGGTGATGGAGAGCAAGATGGGAAAAATGAAATGAGAGTGAAAGAGCATCGATGGAAAAAGATGGGTAAAAGAGATAAGGTTTATCTCAATTGGGTGGAGTAATTAATTCCTCCCACCAACCCATGAGATCCTTCTTCTTTTTTGCTTTAATGGTGGTGGTTTTAAGGTTTAGGAGGGTTTTAGGGTTTTTGTGTTTACGGGGTTAGGGTTTAGGGTTTTGGGTTTTGGGCTTAGGGTTTAGTGTTTAGGGTTAGGGTTTAGGGTTTACGGGTTTAGCGGCTAGGGTTTTAGGGGTTTCGGGTTTAGGGTTTAGGGTTTAGGGTTTTTGGGGTTTAGGGTTTAGCGGTTAGGGTTTTAGGGGTTTCGGGTTTAGGGTTTAGATTTTCGGGTTTAGGGTAGAGTTTTTGGGTTTAGGGTTTAGGGTTTTAGGGGTTTAGGGTTTCGGGTTTTTGGTTTAGGGTTTAGGGTTTTAAGGTTTTGGGTTTTGGGGGTGTAGAGTTTTAGGCCTTAGGGTTATAGAGTTTTAGGGTTTTCGGGTTTACGCTTAAGGCTTTTAGGGTTTAGGGTTTAGGGTTTAGGGTTTTAGGGTTTTCGGCTTGAAGATTTAGGGTTTATGGTTTAGGGTTTAAGGGTTTAGAGTTTAGGATTTAAGGTATAGGGTTCAGTGTTTAGGGTTTTATTGTTTTTGGGGTTTAGGGTTTAGGGTTTTAGGGGTTTCGGGTTTAGGGTTTTAGGGGTTTAGGGTTTAGGGCTTGGGGTTGAGGGTTTTGTGTTTAGGGCTTTAGTTTTTAGGTTTTAGGGTTTAGGATTTAGGGTTTAGGTAGGGTTTTAGGGTTTAGGTTTTAGGATTTAGGGTTTAGGGTAGGGTTTTAGGGTTTTGGGTTTACGGTTTACGATTTATAGTTTTAGCGTTTTAGGGACTTAGGGTTTTGGATATAGGGTTTAGGATTTTAGGGTTTAGGGTTTAGGGTTTGGGGGTTTAGAGTTTAGGGGTTATAGGGTCTTAGGGTTTTCGGGTTTACGCTTTAGGCTTTTAGGGTTTAGGGTTTACGGTTTAGGATTTTAGGGTTTTCGGCTTGAAGATTTAGGGTTTGTGGTTTAGGGTTTTAGGTTTTAGGGGTTTAGGTTTTTAGGGTTGTAGGGTTTGGGTTCAGGGTTAGGGTTTTAGAGTTTAGGGTTCAGGGTTTAGGGTTTAGGGTTTTAGGGTTTTCGGGTTTTGGTTTTAGGGTTTAGGATTTTAGGGTTTTCGGGTTTAGGTTTATGGGTATAGGGATTTAGGGTTTAAAGTATAGGGTTTTAGAGTTTAGGCTAAGGTTTAGGATTTTGGGTCTTAGTGTTTTAGGATTTATGGTTTTAGGGTTTAAGGTTTAAGATTTAGGGTTTTAGGTTCTTAGAATTTATTGTTAGGGGTTTAGATTTTACGGTTTAGGGTTTAGGGTTTAGGTTTTAGGTTAGGGTTTTAGGGTTTAGGGTTTTGGGTTTTAAGGTTTTACAGTTTTAGGGTTTAGGTTTTAGGGTTTTAGGGTTTAAGGTTTAGGGTTTCAGGGTTTTAGGGTTATAGGGTTTTAAGATTTTTGGCTATAGGGTTTAGGGTTTTAGGTTTTTATGGGATTAGGGTTTACGGTTTAGGGTTTCTGGTTTTAGGGTTTTAGGGTTTTAAGGTTTAGGGCTTGGGGTTTAGGGTTTCAGGGTTTTAGGGTTTTAGGTTTTAGGGTTTAGGGTTTCGTGTTTAGTGTTTAGGGTTCTAAGGTTTATGGGGTTTAGGGTTTAGGGTTTTAGGGGTTAAGGGTTGGGGTTTAGGGTTTAGGTTTTAGGAGTTTAAGGTTTGGGGTCTAGGGTTTAGGTTTTAGGGCTTAGGGTTTTTTGTTTTTAGGCTTTTAGTGGTTTCGGGTTTATGATTTGGGGTTTTGGGTTTAGGGTTTAGGGTTTAGGCTTTTAGGCTTTTAGGATCTAGGGTTTTTAGGGTTTAGGCTTTTAGGGTTTTACGATTTTAGGGTTTAGAATATAGGGTTTAGGGTTTAGGTTTTAGAGTTTAGGGTTTTAGGGTAGGGTTTAGGGTTTAGGTTTCTGGGCTTAGGGTTTTAGGTTTTTGGGCTTTTAGGGTTTAGTGGTTTAGGGTTTAGGATTTGGCGTTTAGGTTTTAGGGTTTAGGCTTTTATGCTTTTAGGGTTTAGGGTTTTAGGGGTTTAGGGTTTTACGATTTTAGGCTTTAGTGTATGGGGTTTAGGGTTTTAGGGGTTTAGGGTTTTAGAAGTTTAGGGTTTTAGGGGTTTAGGGTTTAGGGTTTTAGGGTTTTACTGTTTTAGGATGTCAGGGTTTGGGGTTTAGGGTTTAGGCTTTTATGCTTTTAGGGTTAAGGTTTTAGGGTTTTACTGTTTTAGGATGTTAGGGTTTGGAGTTTAGGGTTTAGATTTTTGGGTTTGGGGTTAAGGGTTTAGGGTTTAGGCTTTATGGTTTAGGGTTTAGGGTTTAGGGTTTCGGGTTTAAGGTTTCGGGCTTAGGGTTTAGTGTTTTAATGTTTTAATTTTTTAGAATTTAGAATTTAAGGTTTAGGGTTTTACGGTTTTAAGGTTTAGGAGGGTTTAGGGTTTATGGTTTAGGGTTTTAGGTTTTAGGGTTTTAGGGGTTTAGGTTTTTAGGGTTTGGGTTTAGGGTTAGGGTTTTAGAGTTTAGGGTTCAGGGTTTAGGGTTTAGGGTTTAGGGTTTTGGGTTTAGGGTTTAGGGTTTAGGGTTTTAGGGGTTTAATGTTTGGGGTTTAGGGTTTAGGTTTTAGGGGTTTAAGGTTTGGGGTATAGGGTTTAGGTTTTAGGGCTTGGGGTTTATGTTTTTTAGGCTTTTAGTGGTTTAGGGTTTAAGTTTTTGGGTTTAGGGTTTAGGGTTTTACGCTTTTAGGGTTTTAAGGGTTTAGGATTTTAAGGGTTTAGGGTTTTGGGGTTTTACAATTTTGGGGTATAGAGTATAGGCTCTAGGGTTTAGGGTTTAGTGTTTATGATTTTAGGGTTTTTGGGGTTTAGGGTTTAGGGTTTAGGTTTTTGGGCTTAGAGTTTTAGGTTTTTAGGCTTTTAGTTATTTAGGGTTTTGGATTTGGGGTTTAGGGTTTATGGTTTAGGGTTTAGGTTTTATGCTTTTAGGCTTTTAGGATTTTGGGTTTTTGGGGTTTAGGGTTTTAGGGTTTGACGGTTTTAGGGTTTAGTATATGGGGTTTAGGGTTAAGTGTTTATGGTTTTAGGGTTTTTGGGGTTTAGGGTTTAGGGTTTAGGGTTTCTAGTTTTAGGGGTTTAGGGTTTTAGGGTTTAGGTTTCTGGGTTTAGGGTTAGGTTTTTAGGGTTTACAGTTTTAGCATTTAGGGTTTAGGGTTTAGGGTTTGGGGTTTAGGCTTTATGGTTTAGGGTTTAGGGTTTTTAGAGTTTAGAATTTAAGGTTTAGGGCTTTACGGTTTTAAGGTTTAGGAGGGTTTTAGGGTTTTTGGGTTTACGGGGTTTAGGGTTTTGGGGTTTTAGGGTTTTAGAGCTTTAGGGTTTAGAGTTTTGGGTTTAGGGCTTAGGGGTTAGGGCTTTAGGGTTAGTGTTTAGGGTTTACGATTCAGGGTTTAGGGTTTAGGGGTTTAGGGTTTCGGGTTTAGATTTTTGGGTTTCGGGTTAAGGGTTTGGGGTTTAGGCTTTATGGTTTAGGGTTTAGGGCTTAGGCTTTCGGGTTTGGGGTTTAGGCTTTATGGTTTAGGGTTTAGGGTTTAGGCTTTCGGGTTTAGGGTTTAGGGTTTAGGCTTTCGGGTTTAGGGTTTAGGGTTTTAGGGTCTTAAATTTTTAGAGTTTAGAATTTAAGGTTTAGGGTTTTATGGTTTTAAGGTTTAGGGTTTAGGGTTTAGGGTTTAGGGTTTATTGCTTTAGGGTTTTAGGATGTTAGGGTTTAGGGTTTAGGGTTTAGATTTTTGTGTTTGGGGTTAAGGGTTTGGGGATTAGACTTTATGGTTTAGGGTTTAGTGTTTAAGGTTTTAGGGTTTTTCGCTTTCGGGTTTGGGGTTTTGGGTGCAAGGTTTTAGGGTTTAAGGGTTTTATGGGTTTAGGTTTTTAGGGTTTAGGGTTTAGGGTTTAGAGTTTAGGGTTAAGGGTTTTGGCTTTAGGGTTTTGGGTTTAGTATTTAGGGTTAGGGTTTAGGATTTTAGGATTTAGGCTTTAGCGTGTAGGGTTTTTGGGTTTTTAGGTTTAGGGTTTTAAGGGTATAGGGTTTCAAGGTTTAGGGTATAGGGTTTAGGGTTTGTGTTTTATGGTTTAGGGTCTTATGGTTTAGGGTTTTGTAATGGCCCGAGATTTTTAAATCAATAAATATGTGGTTATTATTTATTTTTAATGGTGAAGATTGGAAATCTAATGGAATAAATGGTAAATGGACCAAAATTTGGACAAAGGCCCAACTAGGGCCCAATGGGTTATGGATTGGATTTAAGTTTACTTAAAGGGTCAATGGTGGTCAATTGGGCCAAGGATGGTCAAATTGGGCCCAATACCCATTTGGGACCCAATAGATTAAGATGATGTAAGCTTTAAGGTAAATGGGTAAGATATAAATGTAATTGGGCCATGAGCCCAATGGTGATCCAATTGGAATGAATTGAATAGGTTCAATTCACCTATGTCAATTTGAAGTTGACCAAGGTAACATGGTCCAATGGGACCCACCTCCATCTCATCAAGTGAGGTGGCGTGTGGACCCAAGGTTTGGTGGGGCCGGCCACCATGGTTGACTTGGTCAACCATGGGTGGATTTCATGGAAGAAATTTAATGGAATTAAATTAACCTAAGTAATGGTTTAATTAATTAAGTTAATAAAAAAGGTGGTCAAAGAGGGGAGACCAAAACTACCCATTGCAAAACATGGAAAAGAAAAACGTTGGCTAAGGTAGTTGGGTCAAAAAAAGAAAAAGAAAAAGCATGATAAATATCTTAGGGTTGGTGGGAAAGTTATGATAAGGTGTGTCATAAGCAACCAAGGGGATAAGATGGGTTTTCATCTTATCCCATCCTCATTTCATTCTCTCCCACTCTTGATCTTTCATGGCCGTCCCCCACACTCTAAGGAAAAAGAAGAAGAAAATTAAGAAAGGAGGAGGAGAAGAGAAGAAAGAAGAGAAGAGGTGCAAGCATGGTCCACCATTCTAAGGTCAAGATCTACCATCTTCTTCTCATCATCTCCTCCTTTCCCTCTCTCAAGCAAGCCCTACCATGGCCAAACCCAAGCTTGGGGGTTTCTCATCTTAATCAAGCATCCTAGCCGATTAAACAAGGAGAGGAAGGAGAAAGGAGGCTAAGGAAGTCGACGGGAGTGGCGGAAGTAGGAGGAGACGACGGATTGTGAGTATTTTCTTAAACAAGAAATTTTGGATTTTTGGGGTTTAAGATTTGGGATTCATTCAAATGATTTTATGCCATGGATTTCAAATCCATCAATTTGAAGGATGGAAAGTGGACAAAACCCTAATGGGTAAATTAGGGCTAGGTTAAGGAAAATAAATGGATTAAGGACATTATGTAATTAAATTAATTAAACATGGGTTTATGTGGATTTTTGAAGGATGCATTAAGGATAGTATGTATTAAAAATGTACTTAAGCATGGTAGGTGATTGATTTAATTCTTAGGGTTTATAAGAATGGAAGCCATGGAGGATGAGTTAAGGTTTTAAGATTTTAAATGATTAAATGTAAGTGGTTAGTGAATTTTAAAAAATTCAATAAATGAAGGTAGTGATTTTGAAAGGGGTAGAAATAATGATTTAAAAAAAAAAAAAAAAACCATGGAGAGGTTCTTGGTGGATCTAAAAGTATTTGGATCATGAAGACAATAAGGAAATATTGGTGGCTTGAATGAACCTTAAATATAATTAAGGTTGACCAAATGTAATGATCCAAATGTGGTTAAGAGTAATGGTTTAAAAGTGTGATTTAAACCACCTCAAGGAAGGATTTATTTTGGATCTAAATGATGTAAGTAGACCCAAGAAAAAAAAGGGAAAAGGACACCCTTGACCCATTTGTAGGTCAAGTAATGGGGTATGTATGTGTGTGAATGAATAAGAATTAGGTTAAATAAATGGGAAATGTTGGTGGTGTTGGTGGACCAATGTAGACCTAATGTTGATAGTTGCAATGGGAATTTGGCTAAGTTAATGGACTTAAATGTGATTAAAGAATGATGAATTAAATGTATGGTTTAGGTTATCTCAATGGAGGGACTTGTGATGAATCTAAAGTGTAACCAAAGACCTAAGGAAAAATGGGGATTTTGGTTAAGTTGAAAGGGCTGATTTTTAATGAACATATGAGCCATTGTTATGAGCCACTTAATGGTCTAAGTATGGGGTTATATATTTATGTTTTAAATAAATGGAGGTTAGGTTAATTAAATGGTTAATTGCTAATGTTCTTATGTCATGGTTAATGAGACATCAATGGACCCATTTTTGTGAACCAATGGATAGGCTAAGGTTAAAGTCTATGGATATGCTTTAGCTAATGGGGATTAGGTTAAGATATGGTTATATCTCATGATTGGTGAGTGTATGGATCAATTATGAATAAAGGGAATGAGTGGATAATGGACTCATTGTGGGTTAAATGCATGATGTAAACCCCATGGAAAGATTTGATGAATGGGGTATTTTGAACCCATGATCCATTAACCATTTAAAGGGTTAAGGATGGGGTTTTGTATGGGTTTAAAGGAATAAGGGTTAGGTTAATAAAAGGACTAATTTTATGATCACATGATATGGTTGCTAGGTCATTAATGGACCTAAATTATGGATCATTAATGGGTCTAAGTTATGGATCCATTATAAACCATAATGTGTATGGAAGAGGGAATGAATTATCCATGGAAGAATAATGGCAAAACCGTAAATATTGGCCAAAATGAGAAAAACCCACTAAGACATGATGTATGGGCTTAGAAATGGTTAAAACATGGACTAATTGTTAATATGTAATAAGGTACAGGACATCACAAGCGGTACGCGGATCGGCGACCGGGTCTGTCGGATAGAAACGGAAGAAAGAACGCTAGTTCGGTATTCGGTAGGATTCTAACTTTTTTGTAAGCCATGGATTGAGTGATGGTTTCCTTGAATTATTTTGGAAATTATATGGTATGTTTTAAGATTGGTTTTGAATTATGTATTATGTAGGGGTTTTTACTTGATTTATTCCGGTAAGCATATGATTGGTTTAAAATGGGTTTTAATGCTATGATGTGATTATTGAGGCGTTGCTTGATCTATTTGGGTAATCAAGTTATATGTTTTATTGATGGGATTTTCTTTAAATGTCATGGTTTGTTATTATATTCATTACATGGCATATGGCATCTACATCTCATGCATGGCATGGGAGGGATATGACAGGGGAAGGATGAAATGAAACCGGAGTCCATGCTCCGTCGGGGCGACCAATAAACAGACATGGAGATATTTTGATGTGTGATGTATCAGGGATGTTGTATGTAATTATGATACCTTGATGATGGTTCTTCCATCAAGGGGGAGGATTTGTGATTGTTTTATATCTGGACGAGGTTTTGCCGTCCAGGGGGATGATTTGTGATTGTTTGTATCTTGACGAGGTTTTGCCGTCAACGGGATATGACAGCATGATGGTATGGATGATGGGTGGGATTCATAACACAGACACCCATGGCATAGCATTCATTTAATGGTTTTCGTTATACTATTATCTATACGCTTTGTTATCACTAATCTATGTGTTAGCCCTACTCGGAGTCCTACTGGGCGCGTTGTCTAACGCCCTACTTCTACCCTAGCTGATGACGCAGGAAATGCCGGAGCAGAAGGATGGGACGGGAGCCAAGCTTAGATGCTTAGGGAGGCGGACTGTTTACTTTATTAAAGTTTATTTTTGGGAAATGTATATTTGAAGAGTTTAGCTTGTCGGACTGTATAATTAGATTACTTCTTATATTTTTGTTTATTTTGGAAGTTGAGACGTTGTGATATTTTGGTAATATTATGAATGTTATCTTCCCTGCTATCTCAAATTTGTAGGACAGTCTTTATAGTAATTCCGCACGTAGTTTAATATTCTGCGAGCTACTTCTACGTGTGAATCATTCTCCGTGGACTTTGTTCCACGCACACGTAGGGTTGGCCAGTTAAGGGCCGGGTTTTAGAAGTTGGACTTAACTTGCGTCGTGACGTCCGCGCCCTTTGTCACTCTTCAAAAAAAAAAAAAAAATAGACTCTGATTTCTGTGAAAAGTAGCAGGCGTTACAGGTTTAGGGTTTTAGGGTTTTATGGTTTAGGGTTTAGGGTTTTAGGGTTTTATGGTTTACGGTATAGGGTTTAGATTTTAGGGTTTAGGTTTTAGATTTTGGGGTAGAGTTTTAGGGTTTAGGGTTTAGGGTTTTAGGGTTTTAGAGTTTTAGGGTTTAGGTTTTAGGGTTTTAGGGTTTAGGGTTTAGGGTTTTTGGGTTTAAGGGTTTTAAGGGATTAGAGTTTAGGGTTTGGGGTTTGGGGTTTAGGCTTTAGGGATTTATGGATTAGGGTTAGGGTTTAGGATTGAGGGTTTAGGGTAGGGGTTTAGGGTTTTAGGGTTTTAGGAGTTTAAGGTTTAGGGTTTTAATGTTTTAGCGTTTTAGGGGTTTAGGCTTTAGGATTTAAGGTTTAGGGTTTTAGGGTTTTAGGGGTTTAGAGTTTTATGCCATAGGGTTTTAGGGTTTTAGGGTTAAGGCCTTAGGCTTTTAGGGTTTAGGCCTTAGGCTTTCAGGGTTTAGGGTTATCGGATTTTAGGGTTTTAGGGTTTAGGTTTTAGGGTTTAGGGTTTTGGGTTTAGGTTCTTAGGGTACGGTTTAGGGTTTAGATTTTAGGGTTTAGGGTTTAGGGGTTTAGATTTTTGGGTTGGTTTTAGGATTTAGGGTTTAGGGTTTTAGGGTTTTGGGCTTTAGGGCTTAGGGTTTAGGGTTGAGAGTTTAGGGTTTTGGGTTAGGGTTTTAGAGTTTATTGTTAAGGGTTTAGGGGTTTTGGGTCTTAGGGTTTTAGGATTTAGGGTTTTATGGTTTAAGGTTTAGGATTTAGGGTTTTAGGATTTACGGTTAAGGGTTTAGATTTTAGAGGTTAGGGTTTAGGGTTTAGATTTTAGGGTTTAGGGTTTAGGGTTTAGGGTTTAGGGTTTAGGGTTTTAGGGTTTTAGGTTTTTGGGTTTTGGGCTTAGGGTTTCGGGTTTTAGGGTTTTAAGTTTTAGGGTAGGGTTTCAGGTTTTAGGGTTACGGGTTCGGTTTTAGTGTTTAGGGTTTTTGGGTTTTGGGCTTTAGGGCTTAGGGTTTAGGGTTTAGGGTTTTAGGGGTTTTAGGTTTGGGTTTAGGTTTTAGCTTTTAGAGCTTAGGGTTTTTGGGTTTTAGGCTTTTAGTGGTTTAAGGTTTAGGATTTGGGGTTTAGGGTTTAGGGTTTTAGGCTTTTAGGTTTTAGGGTTTTAAGGGTTTAGGATTTTAGGGTTTTAGGGTTTTAAGGTTTTAGGGTTTAGAGTATATGGTTTGGGGTTTAGGGTTTTGTGTTTAGGGTTTAGGGTTTAGGTTTTCGGGTTTTAGGTGTTTAGGGTTTTAGGGGTTTAGAGTTTAGGGTTTACGGTTTAGGGTTTAGGGTAAGGTTTTTAGGGTTTAGGGTTTTAGGGTTTAGGGTTTGTGGTTTAGGTTTTAGGGTTTTAGGAGTTAGGGTTTATGGTTTAGGGTTTAGATTTTTGGGTTTAGGGTTAAGGGTTTAGGGTTTAGTGTTTATGGTTTAGTGTTTAGGGTTAGGGTTTCGGGTTAGGGTTTCGGCTTTAGGATTTAGGGTTTTAGTGTTTTGTTTTAGGGTTTAGAATTTAAGGTTTGGGGTTTTCCGGTTTTAAGGTTTAGGTGGGTTTGAGGGTTTTTGGGTTTACGGGGTTTAGGGTTTTGGGTTTTAGGGGTTTAGTGTTTTGGGATTAGGGTTTAGGGTTTAGGGTTTTAGGGGTTTAGGTTTAGTGTTTCGGGATTAGGGTTTAGGGTTTAGGGCTTTAGGGTTTAGGGTTTAGGATGTAGGGTTTAGGGTAGGGTTTTAGGGTTTAGGTTTAGGTTTAGGTTTTATGGTTTTGGGGTTTAGGTTTGGGGTTTGTGGTTTAGGGTTTTGGATTTTAGGAGGTTAGGGTTTAGACTTTTGGGTTTAGGGTTAAGGGTTTAGGGTTTAGTGTTTATGGTTTAGGGTTTAGGGTTTAGGGTTTTGGGTTTAGGGTTTAGGGTTTTAGTGTTTTGTTTTAGGGTTTAGAATTTAAGGTTTTGTAATGGCCCGAAATTTTTAAATCAATAAATATGTGGTTATTATTTATTTTAATGGTGGAAATTGGAAATTTGAGGGAATAAGTGGTGAATGGATCAAGATGTGGGCAATGGCCCAATCATGGCCCAATGGACTATGGAGTGGATTTAAATTCATTTAAAGGGTCAATGATGGTCAATTGGGCCAAGGATGGTCAAATTGGGTCCAATACCCATTTGGGACCCAATGGATCAAGATGATGTAAGCTTTAAGGTAAATGGGTAAGATGAAAATGTAATTGGGCCATGGGCCCAATGGTGATCCAATTAGAATGAATGGAATGGGTTTAAATCACCTAAGTTGAATTGAAGTTGACCAAGGTGACATGGTCCAATGGGACCCACCTCCACCTTACCAAGTGAGGTGGCAGTGTGGACCCAGAGATTGGTGGGGCCGGCCACCATGGTTGACTTGATCAACCATGGGTGGAATAATGGATTTAGTTAAGTGGCAATTATTTAACCTAAGGTAATTATTTGATAAATTAAATGTTTAAATTATCCAAAAGGGTGGTCAAAGGGGTCAAAGTTGGAAAAAGCCAAATCACCTCATTTTAAGACACAAAAACGTTGGGCATGGTGGTGGTTTATCCCAACCCCCACCATAAAGCATATAAAATATCTTATGGGTGGTTGGGAGATTTAATGTAAAGGGTATCTTAACCAATCAAAGAAAAAGAAATGACTTCATCTCATCTCACACGTTCCATCGTCATTTCACTCACTTCATCTCTTTCACTCTCAAAACCGTCCTACACCTAAGGAGAAGAAAGAAGAAGAGAAACCATGGAGGAAAGAAGAAAAGAAAGCTAAAAAGAGAAGAAAAAATTCAAAGCAAAGGCCCACCACTCCAAGATCAAAGGTTGGGATCTTCTTTCTCACCATCTCCTCCTCTCCCTCTCTCAAGTACACCCCATCTTGGCCGACCCATGCTATGGTGTTTTCACCATGGATCAAGCATCTTAGCCCATCAAACAAGGAGAGGAAGAAGAAAGGAGGCCAAGGAAGCCGATGGGAGTGACGAAAGTCGGAGGAGGCGTCGGATTGTAAGTAATTCCTAAACATGAGATTTGGATTTTTAGGGTTTAAGTTTTGGGATCCATTCTTGTTAAATTTGATGGTGGCCAAATAATCATAGGCCTTGGATCTCAAATCCATCAAATGGAAGGATGGAAAAGTGGATAAATTAGGTTAAGGAAAAATAAATACATTAAGGACATTATGTAATGAAATTTATTTAAGCATGGAATGTGTGTGATTTTTGGAAGAAATTATGGTAAGTAATTAAGTAAGCTTAAATGGGGTTTTTAAGATCAAAACCATGGAAGGGGGATTTATGATTTTAAGATGTTAATGAATAAATGTTAGTGAAGTTAAAGAGTTTTAATGAGGAAAAAGAATGGAGGATGATTTAGGGTTTGAAAGTGTTTATTGATTAAATGTGGTAGTTTTTTTTAGAGGGATCTTGAATGAAAATCATGGAAAGATGGTTTATGTTTTTTTTAAGGTGCTAATGATTAAATATGGTGATTTGTAAAGGGTTGTTAAATGAAGAAATTCATGGAAGGAATGATTAGGATTATTAGGGTTTCTAGTGATTAAATGTAGGAAATTTTTAAAGGGGCTTAAATGAGGAAATGCATGGGAGGTGTGAATGGTGTTGGTAGCCTTAAAAGGCATGGGAAAAATTTGATGAATTAAGTGTTTTAGAAACCATGAAAAGAATGGGAAGTATGGCATGACTAAATGAGTCATTAATGGACTCAAGAAAATGTACCAAAATGATGGATCGTGAACCATGGGTTCGGCCATGGTGAATGGCCGAACTCTATGGTGATGAAATGGTAGGTCATTAGGTGATTTATGAGGGTTTTAAAGAATGGAAGCTATGGAGGATAATTAGTGATTTTTAGGGTTATGTGGTTGTAAATTTGAAGGGTGTAAAAATAGGGAGGAATGGTTGAGAATGGGATAGTTTAAAAATGAATTTTTAAGTGTGGGAAATAATGTTTTAAAGATAAAACCATGGAGAGATTTTAGAGATGGAATGTTTTTAAATCCTATGGTAGTGTCATGGTGGTTTTTAAATGGGTTTAAAAGGATAGAAAATGTGGAGTAAGGTGTTAATGTATTGGAGGCTTAAAAAGGGTCAAGTGTTTGTAAGTTTTAAAGGGATGTTAGTGAAGAAAAGCATGGAAGGTGGTTAAGTGATTTCAATGGGGAAGGTTGGTAATGTTGATGAACTCAAAGTGATGAACATAATGTTGATCAAAGGGGTTAATGATTTTGAAGGTTTTGAATGAAAGAATAATGGTAATTTTAAAAGGGGTTTTTAAATGAGGGAATCCATGGATGAAGGTAAATGTTTTTTTTTTATGGTCCTAAATGTCACCAATGAATGATGAACCCATGACCCATTGGTGGGTAAACTTATGGATTAAATTTGGTATTATGTATGTGAGAAATGAATGAGGGTTAGAGTATTTAAATGGCTCATTTTCTAGTATTGTTACGTTATGGTTAATGAGACATCAATGGACCCATTTTGTGAACTAATTAAGGACTAATATTAAGGTGTATGCATATGGATTAATTAATGGGGATTAGATTAAGTAAATGGCTATTTTTAATAATTTTTATGTCATGATTGATGGGTGATGAATGGATCCAAGTCTATGATTAATTATGGACTTAATTAGGCATGGATGAATGAGTGATTAACCATGGAGAAGAGGTAGTGGCAAAACCATAATTAATGGCCAAAATGAAGAAACCCATTAAGACTTGATGTATGGGCTTAGAAATGGTTAAAACGTGGACTAATTGATAATGTATAATAAGGTACCGGACATCGTAAGCGGTGCGTGATCGGTGACTGGATCATCGGACGGAAGAGAAAAAGGACGCTAATAGGTATTTAGTAGGATTCCTACCTTTTTGTAAGCCATGGATTGAGTGATGGTTTCTTTGAATTATTTTGGAAATTATATGGTTTGTTTTAAGATGGGTTTTGGATTTAGTATTATGTGATGTTTTCCTTTAATTTATTTTGGTAATCATGTGGTTGTTTTTAAGATGATTTTGGATTTTGGTATTATGTGATGGGTTTCCTTTGATTTATTTTGATAATCATGGGATTGTGTTATGATGGGTTTATGACTATGATTTATATATATTACATGGCATGTGGCATATACATCTCATGCATGACATGGGAGGGATATGGTATGGGAAGGATGAAATGAAACCGGAGTCCATGCTCCGTCGGGGCGACCGAGAAGCAAGCATGGGGATATCTTGATGTGTTTCATCCATCAAGAGGGATATTATGAGATATAACCGGAGTCCATGCTCCGTCGGGGAGACCGATAAGCAAACATGGGGACACCTTGACGAGGTTTTTGCCGTCAAGGGGATGATTTGTGATTGTTTATATCATGACGAGGTTTTTACCGTCAAGGGGATGATTTGTGACTGTTTATATCTTGACGAGGTTTTTGCCGTCAAGGGGATGATTTGTGACTGGTTATATCTTGACGAGGTTTTTCCGTCAAGGGGGATATGGCATCATGATAGTAAAGATGATGGGTGGATTCATAACATTGACACCCATGGCATGAATTCATCTTATAGTTTTCCTTATATGATTTCATATGTGGTTGTTATTACTAATCCATGTGCTAGCCCTATTCGGAGTCCTACTGGGCGCGTTGTCTAACGCCCTACTTCTACCCTAGATGATGAAGCAGGAAATGCCGGAGCAGAAGGACGAGACGGGAGCCAAGCTTGGGAGCTTGGGGAGGCGGACTATTTACTTTATTTAAGTTTATTTTGGGAAATGTATATTTGAATAGTTTAGCTTGTCGGAAATGTAATAATTTAGATTGCTTGCTATGTTTTGGATTTTATTTTGGACAGTACGATTTAGTGGTATTTTAGTAATTAAATGGATGTTTCTTCCCTGCTATCTGAAAATTTGTAGGATAGTCTCTATGGAAATTTCCGCACTTAGTTAATATTCCACAAGCTTACGTCTACGTGTGAACTGTTCTCCATGGACTTCGTTCCACGCACATGTAGGGTTGGCCAGTTAAGGGCCGGGCTTTAGAAGCTCGGACTTAACTCGCGTCGTGACATCCGCGCCCTTTGTCACTCTTTATTTCAAAAAAAAAAAAAATAGACTCTGATTTTCGGTGAAAAGGGGCGGGCGTTACAAGTTTGGGGTTTTACGGTTTTAAGGTTTAGGTGGATTTTAGGGTTTTTGGGTTTTCGGGGTTTAGGGTTTAGGGTTTTAGGGGTTTAGGTTTAGTGTTTTGGGATTAGGGTTTCCGGTTTAGGGTTTTAGGGGTTTAGGTTTAGTGTTTTGGGATTAGGGTTTAGGGCTTTAGGGTTTAGGGTGGGGTTTTAGGGTTGAGGGCTTAGGGTTTTAGGGTTTTAGGGTTTTAGGGTAGGATTTTAGGTTTTAGGGTTACGGATTTCGGTTTTAGTGTTTAGGGTTTTCTGGTTTTTGGTGTTTAGGGCTAAGGGTTTAGGGTTTAGGGTTTAGGGTTTTAGGGGTTTAAGGTTTGGGGTTTAGGGTTTAGCTTTTAGAGATTAGGGTTTTAGGGTTTAGGGTTTTCGGGCTTTGGCTTTAGGGTTTAGGATTTTAGGGTTTTCGAGTTTAGGTTTATGGGTATTTAGGGTTTAAGGTATTGGGTTTTAGGGTTTCTGCTAAGGTTTAGGATTTTGAGTCTTAGTGTTTTAGGATTTATGGTTTTTGGGTTTAAGGTTTAGGATTTAGGGTTTTAGGGTCTTAGGATTTGCTGTTAAGGGTTTAGATTTTACGGTTTAGGGTTTAGGGTTTAGATTTTAGTTTAGGGTTTTAGGGTTTAGGGTTTTGGGTTTTAAGGTTTTACAATTTTAGGGTAGGTTTTAGGATTTTAGGGTTTAGGGTTTAGGGTTTCCGGGTTTTAGGGTTATAGGGTTTTAGGATTTTTGGCTTTAGGGTTTAGGGTTTTTGGGTTTTTGGGTTCTATGGGATTAGGGTTTACGATTTAGGGGTTCTGGTTTTAAGGTTTTAGGGTTTTAGGGTTAGGGCTTAGGGTTTAGGGTTTCAGGGTTTTAGGGTTTTCGATTTTAGGGTAGGGTTTTAAGGTTTCGGGTTTAGTGTTTAGGGTTTTAAGGTTTTTGGGGTTTAGAGTTTAGGGTTTTGGCTTTAGAGTTTTAGGGGTTTAAGGGTTGGGGTTTAGGGTTTAGGTTTTAGGGGTTTAAGGTTTCAGGGGTTTCAAGTTTGGGGTCTAGAGTTTAGGGTTTAGGACTTAGGGTTTTTGGTTTTTAGGCTTTTAGTGGTTTCGGCTTTATGATTTGGGGTTTAGGGTTTAGGCTTTTAGGTTTTTAGGGTTTAGGGTTTTAAGGGTTTAGGGTTTAGGGTTTTAGCGTTTTTTGGGTTTGGGTTTCGGGTTTAGGGTTTACGTTTATAGGTTTAGGGCTTTAGGTTTTTGGGCTTTTAGGGTTTAGCGGTTTTGGGTTTAGGATTTGGCATGTAGGGTTTAGGGTTTAGCGGTTTAGGGTTTAGGATTTGGCATGTAGGGTTTAGGGTTTAGGCTTTTAGGCTTTTAGGGTTTAGGCTTTTAGGGGTTTAGGGTTTTAGGTTTTACGATTTTAGGGTTTAGTATATAGGGTTTAGGGTTTAGGGCTTAGTGTTTAGTGTTTAGGGTTTTAGGGTTTTTAGGTTTAGGGTTTAGGATTTAGGGTTTCGGGTTTTAGGGTTTAGGGTTTAGGGGTTAGGGTTTAGGGTTTAGGGTTTAGGGTTAGGCTTTTAGGGTTTACAGTTTTAGCGTTTAGGGTTTAGGGTTTAGGGTTTAGGGTTTTAGGGTTTAGGGTTTAGGGTTTAGGGTTTTAGGATTTGCTGTTAAGGGTTTAGATTTTACGGTTTAGGGTTTAGGGTTTAGATTTTAGTTTAGGGTTTTAGGGTTTAGTGTTTTGGGTTTTAAGGTTTTACAATTTTAGGGTAGGTTTTAGGATTTTAGGGTTTAGGGTTTAGGGTTTCCGGGTTTTAGGGTTATAGGGTTTTAGGATTTTTGGCTTTAGGGTTTAGGTTTTTTGGGTTTTTGGGTTCTATGGGATTAGGGTTTACGATTTAGGGGTTCTGGTTTTAAGGTTTTAGGGTTTTAGGGTTAGGGCTTAAGGTTTTAGGGTTTCAGGGTTTTAGGGTTTTCGGTTTTAGGGTAGGGTTTTAAGGTTTCGGGTTTAGTGTTTAGGGTTTTAAGGTTTTTGGTGTTTAGAGTTTAGGGTTTTGGGTTTAGAGTTTTAGGGGTTTAAGGGTTGGGGTTTAGGGTTTAGGTTTTAGGGGTTTCAGGTTTGGGGTCTAGGGTTTAGGGTTTAGGACTTAGGGTTTTTGGTTTTTAGGCTTTTAGTGGTTTCGGGTTTATGATTTGGGGTTTAGGGTTTAGGCTTTTAGGTTTTTAGGGTTTAGAGGTTTTAAGGGTTTAGGGTTTAGGGTTTAGGGTCTTAGCGTTTTTTGG
This sequence comes from Chimonanthus salicifolius, assembly GCA_013350335.1. NCBI lineage: Eukaryota > Viridiplantae > Streptophyta > Magnoliopsida > Laurales > Calycanthaceae > Chimonanthus > Chimonanthus salicifolius. The sequence continues at coordinate 55,820,672 of CM023533.1, read as the reverse complement.
GTTTGGGTTTCGGGTTTAGGGTTTACGTTTATAGGTTTAGGGTTTTAGGTTTTTGGGCTTTTAGGGTTTAGCGGTTTAGGGTTTAGGATTTGGCATGTAGGGTTTAGGGTTTAGGCTTTTAAGGTTTAGGGTTTTAGGGGTTTAGGGTTTTAGGGTTTTACAATTTTAGGGTTTAGTATATAGGGTTTAGGTTAGGGTTTAGGGTTTAGTGTTTAGGGTTTTAGGGTTTTTAGGTTTAGGGTTTAGGATTTAGGGTTTCGGGTTTTAGGGGTTTAGGGTTTTAGGGGTTTAGGGTTTAGGGGTTAGGGTTTAGGGTTTAGGGTTTAGGGTTAGGCTTTTAGGGTTTACAGTTTTAGCGTTTAGGGTTTAGGGTTTAGGGTTTAGGGTTTTAGGGTTTAGGGTTTAGGGTAGGCTTTTAGGGTTTACGGTTTTAGCGTTTAGGGTTTAGGGTTTTAGGGTTTGGGTTTAGGGTTTAGGATTTAGGGTTTTAGGGTTTTGGGTTTTAGGGTTTTACGGTTTTAGGATATTAGGGTTTGGGGTTTAGGGTTTAGATTTTTGGGTTTGGGGTTAAGGGTTTAGGGTTTAGGCTTTATGGTTTAGGGTTTAGGGTTTAGGGTTTTAGTGTTTTAATTTTTTAGAGTTTAGAATTTGAGGTTTAGGGTTTTAAGGTTTTAAGGTTTATGCGGGATTTAGTGTTTTAGGGTTTTTGTGTTTTAGGGGTTTAGGGTTTGGGGTTTAGGGTTTAGGGTTTAGGGTTGGGCTTTTAGGGTTTCCGGTTTTAGCGTTTGGGGTTTAGGGTTTTAGGGTTTAGCGTTTTAGGGTTTAGGGTTTAGGGTTTTAGGGTTTAAGGTTTAGGGTTTAGGGTTAGGCTTTTAGGGTTTAAGGTTTTAGCGTTTAGGGCTTAGGGTTTAGGGTTTTTGGGTTTAGGGTTTAGGGTTTAGGAATTAGGGTTTTAGGATTTTGGGTTTTAGGGTTTTACTGTTTTAGGATCTTAGGGTTTGGGGTTTGGGGATTAGATTTTTGGGTTTGGGGTTAAGGGTTTAGGGTTTAGGCATTATGGTTTAGGGTTTAGGGTTTAGGGTTTAGGGTTTCAGGTTTAGGGTTTAGGGTTTTAGTGTTTTAATTTTTTAGAGTTTAGAATTTAAGGTTTAGGGTTTTACGGTTTTAAGGTTTAGGAGGGATTTAAGGTTTTAGGGTTTTTGGGTTTACGGGGTTTAGGGTTTAGGGTTTAGGGTTTTGGGTTTAGGGCTTAGGGTTTTGGGCTTTAGGGTTTAGGATTTAGGGTTTAGGATTTAGGATTTAGGGTAAAGTTTAGGGTTTGGGGTTTAGTGTTTAGATTTTTCGGTTTAGGGTTAGTGTTTAGGGTTTATGGTTTAGGGTTTAGATTTTTGGGTTTAGGGATAAGGGTTTAGTGTTTAGAGTTTAGAGTTTTGGGTTTTGGGCTTTACGATTTTACGGTTTAGAGTTTAGGGTTTAGGGTATCGGGTTCAGTGTTTAGGGTTTTATTGTTTTGGGGGTTTAGGGTTTAGGTGTTTAGGGTTTAGGGTTTAGGGATTTAGGGGTTTAGGGTTTAGGGTTTTAGGGGTTTAGGGTTTGGGGTTTAGGGTTTAGGGGTTTAGGGTTTTAGGCGTTTAGGGTTTAGGGTTTAGGGTTAAGGTTTTAGGGTTTAGGGTTTAGGGTTTGGGGTTCTGGGTTTAGTGTTTAGGGCTTTAGTTTTTAGGGCATAGGGTTTATGATTTAGGGTTTTAGGGCTTAGTGTTTAGGGTAATAGGGTTTTAGGGGTTTAGGGGTTTAGGGGTTACGGTTTAGGGTTTATGGTTTAGGGTTTATTGTTTTAGCACTTTAGGGTTTTAGAGGTTTAGGGTTTAGGATATAGGGTTTAGGGTTTTAGGGTTTTAGGATTTTAAGATTTAGGGTTTTCGGGGTTTAGAGTTTTAGGCCTTAGGGTTTTAGGGTTTACGCTTTAGGCCTTTTGGGTTTTGGATTTAGGGTTTTTGGCTTCAAGGTTTAGGGTTTTAGGGGTTTAGGTTTTTAGGGTTTTAGGGTTTTAGGGGTTTAGGTTTTTAGGGTTTTAGGGTTTAGTGTTAAGGGTTTAGGGTTTAGGGTTTTGGGTCTTAGGGTTTTAGGATTTAGGGTTTTATGGTTTAAGGTTTAGGATTTAGGGTTTTAGGATTTATGGTTAAGGGTTTAGATTTTAGAGTTTAGGGTTTAGGGTTTAGATTTTAGGGTTTAGGGTTTAGGGTTTAGGGTTTTGGGCTTTAGGTTTTTGGGTTTTGGGCTTAGGGTTTCGGGTTTAGGGTTTTAGGTTTTTGGGTTTTGGGCTTAGGGTTTAGGGTTTTAGGGTTTTAGGTTTTAGGGTATGGTTTTAGGTTTTAGTGTTACGGGTTTCAGTTTTATTGTTTTGGATTTTCGTGTTTTGGGGTTTAGGGCTTAGGGTTTAGGGTTTAGGGTTTTAGGGGTTTAAGGTTTGGGGTTTAGGGTTTAGCTTTTAGAGCTTAGTGTTTTAGGCTTTTAGGCTTTTAGGCTTTTAGTGGTTTAAGGTTTAGGATTTGGGGTTTAGGGTGTAGGGTTTAGGGTTTTGGGCTTTTAGGGTTTAGGGTTTTAAGGGTTTAGGGTTTTAGGGTTTTATGATTTTAGGGTTTAGAGTATAGGGTTTAGGGTTTTGGGTTTAGGGTTGTGTGTTTAGGGTTTTAGGGTTTTTGGGGTTTAGGGTTTAGGGTTTTGGGTTTTAGATGCTTAGGGTTTTTGGCGTTCAGAGTTTAGGGTTTAGGGTTTGGCTTTTAGGGTTTACAATTTTAGCGTTTAGGGTTGAGGGTTTTAGGGTTTAGGGTTGAGGGTTTTAGGGTTTTAGGATGTTGGGGTTTATGGTTTAGGGTTTAGGGTTAAGGGTTTAGGGTTTAAGGTTTAGTGTTTATGGTTTTGGGTTTAGGGTTTAGGGTTTAGGGTTTAGGGTTTTGGTGTTTTGTTTTAGGGTTTAGAATTTAAGGTTTGGAGTTCTACAGTTTTAACGTTGAGGTGGGTTTTAGGGTTTTTGGGTTTACGGGGTTTCGGGGTTTAGGTTTTAGGGTTGAGGGTTTAGGGTTTAGGGTTTAGGGTTTAGGAGTTAGGGTTTAGGGTAGGGTTTTAGGGTTGAGTGTTTAGGGTTTTAGGGTTTAGATTTTAGGTTTATAGGGTTTATGGTTTTAGCGTTTAGGGTTTAGGGTTTAGGGTTTAATGTTTAGGGTTTTATGGGATTTGGGTTTACGGTTTAGTGTTTAGGGTTTTAGAGTTTTAGGGTTTTAGGGTTTAGGGCTTAGGGTTTAGGGTTTTCGGTTTAATGGTAGGATTTTAGGGTTTAGGGTTTAGGGTTCGGGTTTATTGTTTAGGGTTTTTGGGGTTTAGGGTTTAGGGTTTAGGGTATAGGGTTTTGGGTTTTAGGGCTTTAGGGTTTTAGGATGTTAGGGTTTAGGGTTTAGATTTTTGGGTTTAGGATTAAGGTTTTAGTGTTTAGGGTTTATGGTTTAGGGTTACGGGTTTAGATTTTAGGGTTTAGTGGTTTTTGAGTTTAGAATTTAAGGTTTAGGGCTTTACGGTTTTAAGGTTTAGGTGTGTTCTAGTGTTTTAGGGTTTTCGGGTTTACGGGGTTTAGGGTTTACAGTTTAGGGTTTTCGGGTTTTAGGGTTGTAGGGGTTTTGGGTTTAGGGTTTAGGGCTTTAGGGTTTAGGGTTTAGGGTTGTGTTTTAGGGATGAGGTTTGGGGTTTAGGGTTTAGGTTTTAGGTTTTTAGGGTTTACGGTTTTAGTGTTTGGGGTTTAGGATTTTAGGATTAAGGGTTTAGGGTTTAGGGTTTAATGTTTTGGGTTTTGGGTTTTAGGGTTTAGGGTTTTCGGGGTTTAGGGGTTTAGGGTTTTATGGCTTTAGGATGTTAGAGTTTAAGGTTCAGGGTTTAGATTTTTGAGTTTAGGGTTAAGGGTTTAGTGCTAAGGGTTTATGGTTTAGGGTTATGAGTTTAGGGTTTAGGTTAAGGGTGTAGTGTTTAGGGTTATGGTTTAGGGTTTAGAGTATAGGGTTTTATGTTTTACGGTTTTAGGGATTAGAGTTTAGGATTTAGGGTATAGGGTTCAGTGTTTAGGGTTTTATTGTTTTGGGGTTTAGGGTTTTAGGGGTTTAGGGTTTTAGGGTTTAGGGTTTAGGGTTTAGGGTTTAGGGTATAGGGTTCAGGGTTTAGGGTTTTATTGTTTTTGGGGTTTAGGGTTTAGGGTTTTAGGGGTTTAAGGTTTAGGGTTTTAGGTTTTTAGGGTTTAGGGTTTAGGGTTTGGGGTATAAGGTTTTAGGGTTTAGGATTTAGGGTTTAGGGTTCAAGGTTTTAGGGTTTTGAGTTTAGGGTTCTTGGGTTTTGGGTTTTAGGGTTTTAGGGTTTTAGGATGTTATGGTTTAGGGTGTAGGGTTATGGTTTAGGGTTTAGGGTTTAGGGTTTAGAGTTTAGGGTGTCAAGTTTAGGGTTTTAGGGTTTTAAGGTTTTAGAGTTTAGGGTTTAGGGTTTAAGGGTTTAGGGTTTAGGGTTTAGGGTTTAAGGTTTTACGGAGGGGCGGGTTTAGTGTTTAGGATTTTAGGGTTTTGGAGTTTACGGTTTTAGCGCTTAGGGTGTAGGGTTTAGGTTTTAGTGTTTTAGGATTTAGGGTTTTAGTGTTAAGGGTTTTGGGTTTTAGGGTTTAGGGTTTTACGTTTAGGGTTTTAGGGTTTAGGCTTTTCACGGTTTTTGGATCTAGGGTTTAAATTTTAGGATTTCAGGTTTTAGGGTTTAGGGTTTTAGGATTTTAGGATGTTAGGGTTTAAGATTTACGATTTAGGGTTTAGAGTTTAGGGTTCAGAGTTTAGGGTTCAGAGTTTAGGGTTTAGAGTATAGGGTTTAGGGTTTAGGGTTTAGGGGTTAGGTTCTAGGGTTTAGGGATTTTGCTTTTAGAGTTTACGGTTTTGGCGTTTAGGGTTTAGGATTTAGGGTTTTATGGTTTAAGGTTTAGGATTTAGGGTTTTAGGATTTACGGTTAAGGGTTTAGATTTTAGAGTTTAGGGTTTAGGGTTTAGATTTTAGGGTTTAGGGTTTAGGGTTTAGGGTTTTAAGGTTTTAGGTTTTTATTTTTGGGCTTAGGGTTTCGGTTTAGGGTTTTAGGGGTTTTAGGTTTTTGGGTTTTGGGCTTAGGGTTTAGCGTTTTAGGGTTTTAGATTTTAGGGTATGGTTTTAGGTTTTAGTGTTATGGGTTTCGGTTTTAGTGTTTTGGGTTTTTGGGTTTTGGGGTTTAGGGCTTAGGGTTTAGGGTTTAGGGTGTAATGGCCCGGAATTTTTTTAAATCAATGAATATGTGGTTATTATTTATTTTGATGGTGGAAATTGGAAATTTGAGGGAATAAGTGGTGAATGGATCAAGATATGGGTAAAGGCCCAATTATGGCCCAATGGACTATGGAGTGGATTTAAATTCATTTAAAGGGTCAATGATGATCAATTGGGCCAAGGATGGTCAAATTGGGCCCAATACCCATTTGGGACCCAATGGATCAAGATGATGTAAGCTTTAAGGTAAATGGGTAAGATGAAAATGTAATTGGGCCATGGGCCCAATGGTGATCCAATTAGAATGAATGGAATGGGTTTAAATCACCTAAGTTGATTTGAAGTTGACCAAGGTGACATGGTCCAATGGGACCCACCTCCACCTTACCAAGTGAGGTGGCGTGTGGACCAAGGATTGGTGGGGCCGGCCACCATGGTTGAATTGGTCAACCATGGGTAGAATAATGGAATTAGGTTAAGTGGAGATTAATTAACCTAAGGTAATTATTTAATTAATTAAATGATTAAATTATTCAAATGAGGGTCAAAGGTGGTCAAATGGTCACATGGAAGACCAAAAGCCATCTTATCTCCAAAACATGCAAAACGTTGGATAATGGTGGTTGGGTCATAAAGCATGGAAAATATCTTGGGTAGTTGGTGAGAAAGTTAAGTGGTGGAGTGTAGGTCACTCCACCAAAGGAAATTAATCTTATCTCTTTCTCTTTTCATCCAACTCTTTTCATTTCCTTACTCTTTTGCTCTCCACCACCATCCCTCATATCTAAGGGAGAAGAAGAAGAAACCATGGAGGAAAGAAGAAAAGAAAGCTAAGAAAGAGAAGAAAAAAAAATTCAAAGCAAAGGCCCACCACTCCAAGATCAAAGCTTGGGATCTCCTTTCTCATCTCCATCCTCTCTCTCTCTCTCTCTCTCTCAAATCAAACCCTACTATGGCCGAACCCAAGCTTGGAGGTTGTCACCATTGATCAAGCATCTTAGCCGATCAAACAAGGAGAGGAAGAAGAAAGGAGGCCAAGGAAGCCGACGGGAGTGACGAAAGTAGGAGGAGACGTCGGATCGTAAGTATTTTCTAAAACAAGAGATTTGGATTTTTAGGGTTTAAGATTTGGGATCCATTTTTGTTAAATTTGATGGTGGCCAAATGATCATAGGCCTTGGATCTCAAATCCATCAAATGGAATGATGGAAAGTGGACCAAACCCTAATGGAAAAATTAGGGTTAAGGAAGAAAAAAATAAGAGGATTAAGGGTGTTATGTAATTAAATGGATTAAGCATGGAAGTATGTAATTTGGAAGGAAATTATGGGCCATAGGGTTCGGCCATGTAGTATGGCCGAACCCCATGGTGGGTAATTAGGTAATGTGTGTTTTTGTTAGGGTTTTAAGTTGTGGAAGACATGTAAGCTAATTTGGAGATTTAATGGAATTTTAAGATTTAAAAATCATGGAAGGATAATTTGTAATTTTAGGGACTTAAATGAGGAAATGCATGGGAGGTGTGAATGGTGTTGGTAGCCTTAAAAAGGCATGAGGAAACAATGGACTAGGAACCATGGGTTCGGCCATGGTGAATGGCCGAACCCTATGGTGAGGTATTGTAAATTGTAATGGTTTATGGGTGTAAGAATGTGGAAATTGATGGAGAAGGGTGATAGGTTTTAAATGGACCATGGGTTTGGCCATGGTGTATGGCCGAACCCTATGGGAAAACTTTGATGAATTAAGTGTTTTGGAAACCATGAAAAGAATGGGAAGTATGGCATGACTAAGTGAGTCATTAATGGACTCAAGAAAATGTACCAAATTGATGATCAAAATTGATGGTTTGAATTGATGTAAACCTCCTCATGGGAGGGCTTATTATGGGTCTAAATGTGGTGAAAGACCCAAGGAAAAGTGGGGATTAGGTTGAATTAAAGGGGGTGATTTAAGTAAAACCCATGACCCAATTTATGAGCCATTTGATGGGCTAAACTTGGGTTTATGTATGTGGTTAATTAATGTAGATTAAGTTAAGGAAAAGGGTTGTTTTAATAATGTTATGGCATGATTAAATGGGTCACTAATGGACTTGAGTGTATGGATCAATTATGAACAAAAAGTGTACATGGTTAGGTGAATGTTTAACCATGGAAAAGAGGTAGTGGCAAAACCGTAAATAATGGCTAAATTCAAGAACCTCATGGGAGATGGTCATGGGCTTAGGGAATCTAAGTAATAACCTTATGTATGACTAATGAAGCCTAGGGTGGCTGGTTTGTAGACTTGTGCGATTAAAATGTTTAATGGATTAAATGGGACCCACAAAACCTAGTTAGTGAGGTTCGGTCATGATGTATGCCGAACCCCACTAAGGTATGATTAATGGACTTAATAATGGTTAAAAACATGGACTAATTGATAATGTATAATAAGGTACCGGACATCGCAATCGGTGCGTGATCGGTGACCAGATTATCGGACGAAAAGAGAAAAAGGCCGCTAGCCGGTATGCAGTAGGATTCCTCCATTTTTGTAAGCCATGGATTGAGTGATGGTTTCTTTTAATTATTTTGGAAATTATATGGTTTATTTTAAGATGGGTTTTGGATTTAGTATTATGTGATGTTTTCCTGTAATTTATTTTGGTAATCATGTGGTTGTTTTTAAGATGGGTTTTGGATTTTGGTATTATGTGATGGGTTTCCTTTGATTTATTTTGATAATCATGGGATTGTTTTAAGATGGGTTTATGACTATGATTTATATATATTACATGGCATGTGGCATATACATCTCATGCATGACATGGGAGGGATATGGTATGGGAAGGATGAAATGAAATCGGAGTCCATGCTCCGTCGGGGCGACCCAGAAGCAAGCATGGGGATATCTTGATGTGTTTCATCCATCAAGAGGGATATTATGAGATAGAACCGGAGTCCATGCTCCGTCGGGGCGACCGAGAAGCAAACATGGGGACACCTTGATGAGGCTTTGCCGTCAAGGGGGATGATGTGTGACTGTTTATATCTTGACGAGGTTTTTGCCGTCAAGGGGATGATTTGTGACTATTTATATCTTGACGAGGTTTTTCGCCGTCAAGGGGATGATTTGTGACTGGTTATATCTTGACAAGTTTTTTCTGTCAAGGGGGATATGGCATCATGATAGTAAAGATGATGGGTGGGATTCATAACACAGACACCCATGGCATGACATTCATCTTATAGTTTTTCTTATATGATTTCATATGTGGTTGTTATTACTAATCCATGTGCTCGCCCTATTTGGAGTCCTACTGGGCACGTTGTCTAACGCCCTATTTCTACCCTAGCTGATGACACAGGAGATGGTGGAAACGGAGGACGAGACGGGAGCCAAGCTTAGGAGCTTGGGAAAGCGAGCTGTTTAGTTTATTTAAGTTTTATTTTGGAAATATAATTTTGAGTAACTTAGCTCGTCGGAATGTAATAACTTAAATTACTTGCTATGTTTTGGATTTTATTTTGGACAGTACGATTTAGTGGTATTTTAGTACTTAAATGGATGTTTCCTCCCTAGTATCTGAAAATTTGTAGGATAATCTCTATAGAAATTTCCGCACTTAGTTAATATTCCACAAGCTTACGTCTACGTGTGAACTGTTCTCCGTGGACTTCGTTCCACGCACATGTAGGGTTGGCCAGTTAAGGGCCGGGCTTTAGAAGCTCGGACTTAACTCGCGTCGTGACGTCCGCGCCCTTTGTCACTCTTTATTTAAAAAAAAAAAAATAGACTCTGATTTTCGGTGAAAAGGGGCGGGCGTTACATAGGGTTTTAGGGGTTTAAGGTTTGGGGTTTTGGGTTTAGCTTTTAGAGCTTAGGGTTTTAGGCTTTTAGGCTCTTAGTGGTTTAAGGTTTAGGATTTGGGGTTTAGGGTGTAGGGTTTAGGATTTTAAGGGTTTAGGGTTTTAGGGTTTTATGATTTTCGGGTTTAGAGTATAGGGTTTAGGGTTTTGGGTTTAGGGTTTTGTGTGTAGGGTTTTAGGGTTTTTGGGGTTTACTGTTTAGGGTTTAGGGTTTCGGGCTTTAGATGCTTAGGGTTTTAGGCGTTTAGAGTTTAGGGTTTAGGGTTTAGGGTTAGGTTTTTAGGGTTTACAATTTTAGCGTTTAGGGTTTAGGGTTTTAGGTTTAGGGTTTAGGGTTTGTGGTTTAGGATTTAGGGTTTTAGAGTTTTAGGATGTTGGGGTTTATGGTTTAGGGTTTAGATTTGTGGGTTTAGGGTTAAGGGTTTAGGGTTTAGAGTTTATGGTTTAGGGTTTAGGGTTAAGGGTTAAGGGTTTAGGATTTAGTGTTTATGGTTTAGGGTTTAGGGTTTCGAGTTTAGGGCTTAGGGTTTTAGTGTTTTGTTTTATGGTTTAGAATTTAAGGCTTGGGGTTTTACGGTTTTAAGGTTGAGGTGGGTTTTAGGGTTTTTGGGTTTATGGGGTTTAGGGCATAGGGTTTTAGGGGTTTAGGTTTAGGATTTAGGGTTTAGGGCAGGGTTGTAGGGTTGAGGGTTTAGGGTTTAGGGTTTAGGGTTAGGAGTTAGGTTTTAGGGTAGGGTTTTAGGGTTGAGTTTTAGGGTTTAGGGTTTAGGTTTTAGGTTTTTAGGGTTTACGATTTTAGCGTTTAGGGTTTAGGGTTTAGGGTTTTTGGTTTTATGGGATTTGGGTTTACTGTTTATGGTTTAGGGTTTTAGAGTTTTAGGGTTTTAGGGTTTAGGGTTTCGGGTTTATTGTTTAGGGTTTTTGGGGTTTAGGGTATAGGGTTTAGGGTTTTAGGGCTTTAGGGTTTTAGGATGTTAGGGTTTATGATTTAGGGTTACGGGTTTAGATTTTAGGGTTTTAGGGTTTTATGGTTTTAGAGTTTAGGATTTAAGGTTTAGCGTTTTACGGTTTTAAGGTTTAGGAGTGTTCTAGTATTTTAGGGTTTTCGGGTTTATGGGGTTTAGGATTTACAGTTTAGGGTTTTCGGGTTTTAGGGTTGTAGGGTTGTGGGTTTAGGGTTTATGGTTTAGGGTTTTAGGGTTTAGGGTTTAGGATTTAGGGTTTAGGGTTGTGTTTTAGGGTTGAGATTTGGGATTTAGGGTTTAGGTTTTCAGTTTTTAAGGTTTATGATTTTAGCGTTTAGGGTTTAGGGTTTTCGGGTTTAGGGGTTTAGGGTTTAATGGCTTTAGGATGTTAGAGTTTGGGGTTCAGGGTTTAGATTTTTGAGTTTAGGGTTAAGGGTTTAGTGCTAAGGGCTTATGGTTTAGGGTTATGAGTTTAGGGTTTAGGGTTTAGTTTTTTGGGTTTAGGGTGTAGTGTTTAGGGTTTATGGTTTAGGGTTTAGAGTATAGGGTTTTAAGTTTTACGGTTTTAGGGATTAGAGTTTAGGGTTTAGGGTATAGGGTTCAATGTTTAGGGTTTTATTGTTTTTGGGGTTTGGGGTTTAGGGTTTAGGGTTTTAGCGGTTCAGGGTTTTAGGGGTTTAAGGTTTAGGGTTTTAGGTTTTTAGGATTTAGGGTTTAAGGTTTAGGGTATAGGGTTCAGTGTTTAGGGTTTCATTGTTTTTGGGGTTTAGGGTTTAGGGTTTAGGGTATTAGGGGTTTAGGGTTTTAAGGGTTTAAGGTTTTGGATTTTAGGTTTTTAGGGTTTAGGGTTTAGGGTTTAGGGTATAGCGTATAGGGTTTTAGGGTTTAGGATTTAGGGTTTAGGTTTCTGGGTTTTAGGGTTTTGGGTTTAGGGTTTTAGGGTTCTTGGGTTTTGGGTTTTAGTGTTTTAGGGTTTTAGGATGTTTTGGGTTTAGGATTTTAGGGTTCTTGGGTTTTGGGTTTTAGGATTTTAGGGTTTTAGGATGTTATGGTTTAGGGTGTAGGGTTACGGTTTATGGTTTAGGGTTTAGGGTTTAGGGTGTCAAGTTTAGGGTTTTAGGGTTTTAAGGTTTTAGAGTTTAGGGTTTAAGGTTTAGGGTTTAAGTTTTTATGGAGGGGTGGATTTAGTGTTTAGGATTTTAGGGTTTTGGAGTTTACGGTTTTAGCGGCTAGGGTGTAGGGTTTAGGTTTTAGTGTTTTAGGATTTAGGGTTTTAGTGTTAAGGGTTTGGGTTTTAGGGTTTAGGGTTTTACGTTTAGGGTTTTAGGGTTTAGGGTTTTGCGTTTAGGGTTTAGAGTTTAGGGTTTATATTTTAGGGTTTCGGGTTTTAGGGTTTATGGTTTGCGCGTTTTAAGATGTTAATGTCTAGGGTTTAGGTTTATCGTTTAGGGTTTTGGGTTTTACGATTTTAGGGTTCAGAGTTTAGGGTTTAGAGTATAGGGTTTAGGGTTTAAGGTTTAGGGGTAAGGGTTTAGGGTTTAGGTTCTAGGGTTTAGGGTTTTTGCTTTTAGTGTTTACGATTTTGGCATTTAGGGTTTAGGGTATAGGGTTTTAGGGTTTAGGATTTAGGGTTTAGGGTTTTAGGGTTTTATTATGTTAGGGTTTAGGGTTCAGATTTTAGGGTTTAGGGTTTATGGTTTAGGGTTTTAGTATTTTAGGGTTTAGGGTTTTAGGGTTTTAAGTTTTAGAGTTTAGGGTTTAAGGTTTTACGGTTTTAAGGTTTAGTAGGGTTTAGGGTTTACAGAGGGGAGGGCTTAGTGTTTTGGGTTTTAGGGTTTACGATTTTAGGGTTTAGGGTTTAGGGTTTAGGGTTAGGGTTTTAGAGTTTAGGGTTAGCGGATTAAGGTTTACGGTTTAGGGTTTAGGGTTTTAGGGTTTTAGTGTTTTGGCTTTAGGGTTTAGGATTTTTGGGTTTTCGGGTTTAGGGTTTTAAGGGTATAGGGTTTTAGGATTTAGGCTAAGGTTTAGGATTTACGGTCTTAGGGTTTAGGGTTTCAAGGTTCTAGGACATTAGGATTTACGGTTAAGGGTTTAGATTTTAGGGTTTAGGGTTTAGGGTTTAGACTTTAGGTTAGGGTTTTAGGGTTTCTTTTGGGTTTTAGGGTTTTACAGTATCTGGGTTTAGGTTTTTGGCTTTAGGATTTAGGGTTTAGGATTTTAGGATTTCAGGGTTATAGGCTTTTAGGATTTTTTGCTTTAGGGTTTAGGGTTTTAGGGTTTTATGGGATTTAGGGTTTTAGGGTTTTATGGGATTTAGGGTTTAGGGTTTAGGGTTTTAGGGTTTTTTGGGTTTAATGTTTAGGGCTTAGGGTTTTAGGGGTTTAGGGTGTAGTGTTTAGGGTTTAGGGATTAGGTTTTAGTCTTTTACTGCTTTTAGGGGTTTAGGGTTTAGGGTTTATTGTTTAGGGTTTTAGAGTTTTTGTGGTTTAGGGTTTAGGGTTTATGGTTTATGGTTTAGGGTTTTACGGTTTTAGGATTTAGTGTCTTAGAGTTCTAGGGATTTAGGTTTTAGGATTTAAGGTTTAGGGTTTTGGGTTTAGGGTTTTAGTGTTTAAGGATTTTAGGGGTTAAGGATTTTAGGATTTTACGGTTTAGGGTTTAGGGTTTATGTTTTAGAGTTTAGGATTAAGGGTTTAATTTTAAGGGTTTAGGCTTTAGTATTTTGGATTAGGTTTTAGGGTTTTAGGTTTAGGCTTCAGGGTTAAGGATTTATGGTTTAGAGTTTGGGATTTAGGGTATAGGTTTAGTGTTTAGGGTTTTATTGTTTTTGGGGTTTGGGGTTTAGGGTTTAGGGTTTAGGATTTAGGCTTTTAGGGGTTTATGGTTAAGGGCCTAGGGTTTTAGGTTTTTAGGGTTTACGGTTTTAGCATTTAGGGTTTAGGGTTTAGGCTATACGTTTTAAGGTTTAGGATTTAGGGTTTAGGGTTGAGGGTTTTATGGTTTATGGTTTTAGGGTTTAGGATTTTAAGATGTTACGGTTTAGGGTTTAGGGTTTACGGTTTAGGGTTTATGTTTTAGTGTTTTAGGGTTTTAGGGGTTTAGGGTTTTGGATTTAAGGTTTAGGGTTTTGGGTTTAGGGGTTTAGTGTTTAAGGGTTATAGGGGTTTAGGGTTTAGGGTTTGGTGTTCAGGTTATTAGGGTTTTGGGGGTTTCGAGTTTAGGGTTTTACGGGTTTAGGGTTTAGGTTTTAGTGTTTTAGGGTTTTAGCGTTTAGTGTTTTAGGATTTTTGGGTTTAGGGTTTAGGATTTGTGGTTTAGGGTTTTGGGTTTTGGGTTGAGTGTTTTATGGTTTATGGTTTTAGGGTTTAGGGTTTTAAGATGTTAGGGTTTAGGGCTTAGGGTTTAGGTTTTAGTGATTTAGGGTTTTAGGGGTTTAGGGTTTAGGATTTAAGGTTTAGGGTTTTGGGTTTATGGTTTTAGTGTTTATGGGTTTTAGGGTTTTGGGTTTAGGGTTTAGTGTTTATGGTTTTTGGTGTTTAAGGTTTAGGGTTGAGGGTTTTACGGGTTTAGGGTTTAGGGATTAGTGTTTAGTGTTTTCAGGTTTTAGGGATTTAAGGTTTAGTGTTTTAGGATTTTAGGGTTTAGGGCTTAGGATTTAAGGTTTAGGGTTTTGGGTTTAGGGTTTTAGTGTTTATGGGTTTTAGGGCTTAGGTTTGTAGGGTTTAAGGGTTTAGGGTTTAGAGTTAAGGGATTAGTTTTTAGGGTTTAGGCTTTAGTATTTTGGGTTAGGGTTGAGGGTTTTAGGGTTTTAGGGTTTTAGGCTTTAGGGTGTAGGGTTTTTTGGTTTTCAGGTTTAGGGTTTTAAGGGTATAGGATTTCATGGTTTAGGGTATAGGGTTTTAGAGTTTAGGGTTTGGGGTTTAGGGTTAAGGGTCTTATGCTTTACAGTTTAGGGTTTTAGGGTTTTAAGGTTTTTGGATTTTATAGTTTACGGTTTAGGGTTTAGATTTTTAGGGTTAAGGGTTTAGGGTTTAGGGTTAACGGTTTTCGGATTTTAGGATTTTAGGGTTTCAGTTTAGGGTTTTAGGGTTTTAGTTTTTAGTGTTCAGGGTTAGGTTTTAGGGGTTTAGGTTTTAAGGTTTAGCGTTTTAAGAGTTCAGGATTTTAGGGTTTTAGGATTTTAGCAGTTTAGGGTTTAGGTTTTACGGCTTTGGGTTTTAGGATTTTAGGGTTTTAGTGTTTAGGGTAAGGTTTTAGGGTTTAGTGTTTTCGGGTATTAGGGTTTTAGGGTTGTAGGGTTAGGGTTTAGGGTTTTAGGGTTTAGGATTTTAGGGTTTTAGGGTTTAGAGTTTTAGGGTAGGGTTTTAGGGTTTAGGTTCTAGGGTTTACGGGTTTTAGGGGTTTGGGGTTTAGGGTTTAGGGCTTTATGGTTTAGGCTTTAGGGCTTTATGGTTTAGGCTTTAGGGCTTTATGGTTTAGGGTTTAGGGTTTAGGGTAGGGTTTTATGGTTTAGGTTCTAGGGTTTTAGGGGTTTAGGGTTTAGAGTTTTAGTGTTTTAGGGTTTTAGATTTTAGGGGTTTAGGTTTAGGAATTAGGGTTTAGGGTTTTAGGATTTTAGGGTTTTTGGGTTTTAGGGGTTTAGAGTTTTAGGCCAGAGGGTATTAGGATTTTAGGGTTTAGGCTTTAGGCTTTTAGGGTTTTGGGTTTTAGGGTTATAGGCTTTTCGGGTTTTAGGGTTTTAGGGTTTTGGGTTTTGGGTTTAGGCTTAAGGCTTTTAGGGTTTAGGGTTTTAGGCTTAAAGGCATTTAGTGTTTTAGGGTTTAGGGTTTAGGGTTTTTGGCTTCAGGGTTTACGGTTTTGGGTTTAGGGTTTTTGGGTTTAAGGGTTTTATGGGTTTAGGTTTTTAGGGTTTTAGGGTTTAGGGTTTAGAGTTTTGGGTTAAGGGTTTAGGGTTTTAGGGTTTTAGAGGTTTAGGCTTTAGGGTGCTAGGTTTTCAGGTTTTCAGGTTTAGGGTTTTAGGGGTATAGTGTCTCTGGGTTTAGGGTATAGGGTTTTAGGGTTTAGGGTTTGGGGTTTACGGTTAGGTTCTTATGGTTTGGGATTTAGGGCTTTAGGGTTTTAGGGTTTTATGGTTTTATGGTTTACGGTTTAGGTTAGATTTTAGGGTTTAGGGTTTAGGGTTTAGATTTTAGGGTAGGGTTTTAGGGTTTAGGGTTTAGGGTTTTAGGGTTTTAGAGTTTAAAGGTTTATGTTTTAGGGTTTTAGAGTTTAGGGTTTAGGGGTTTAGGATTTTAGGGTTATAGGGTTTTAGGATTTTTGGCTTTAGGGTTTAGGGTTTTAGGGTTTTAGGGTTTTAGAGGTTTACGTTTTACGGTTCAGGGTTTGGAGTTTTCGGGTTTGGGGTTTTAGGGTTTAGGGCTAAGGGTTTAAGGTTTAGGGTTTTAGGGTTTAAGGTAGGGTTTTAGGGTTTAGGGTTTATGGTTTTAGGGGTTTAGGGTTATAGGGATTGGGGGTTTTTGGCTTGAGGTTTTAAGCTTTTGGGTTTTAGGGGTTTACCGGTTTAGGGTTTAGGATTTCGGGTTTTAGGGTTTTAGGATTTAGGGTTAGGGTTTTAGGGTTTAGGATTTTAGGGTTTTAGGGTTTAGGGTTTTTGGGGTTTAGAGTTTTAAGCGATAGGGTTTTATGATTTTAGGGTTTAGGCTTTATGCTTTTAGGGTTAGGTTTTTAGGGTTTTAGGTTTGGTTTTTAGGGTTTTAGGGTATAGGGTTTAGGGTTTAGGGTTTAAGGTTTAAGGTTTAGAGTTTAGGGTTAAGGGTTTCGGTTTTAGGGTTTAGGATTTAGTATTTTGGGTTAGGGCTTAGTGTTTTAGGGTTTTAGGGTTTAGGTTTTACGTTTTTGGGTTTTTGGGTTTTCTGGTTTAGGGTTTTAGGGATATAGGGTTTCAGGCTTTAGGGTATAGGGTTTTAGGGTTTAGGGTTTATGGTCTTAGGGTTTAGGGTTTTAGGGTTTTAGGGTTTTAGGATTTACGGTTTAGGGTTTAGATTTTTACGTTTAGGGTTTAGGAATTAGATTTTTGGGTATGGTTTTAGGGTTTAAGGCTTAGGGTTTTAGGGTTTTAGGGATTTAGAGTTTTAGTGATTAGGTTTTAGGGTTTAGGGTTTAGGGTTTAGGGTTTGGGGTTTTAGGGTTATAGGGTTTTAGGATTTTTGGCTTTAGGGTTTAGGGTTTTAGGGTTTTAGAGGTTTACGTTTTACGGTTTAGGGTTTGGAGTTTTCTGGTTTTGGGGTTTTAGGTGTTTAGGGCTAAGGGTTTAAGGTTTAGGGTTTTAGGGTTTAGGGTAGGGTTGTAGGGTTTAGGGTTTATGGTTTTAGGGGTTTAGGATTATAGGGTTTGGGGGTTTTTGGCTTTAGGGTTTAAGGTTTTGGGTTTTAGGGGTTTACCGGTTTAGGGTTTAGGGTTTCGGGTTTTAGGGTTTTAGGATTTAGGGTTTAGGGTTTTAGGGTTTAGGGTTTTTGGTTTTTTGGCTTCAGGGTTTAGGTTTTAGGGTTAGGGTTTAGGGTATTAGGGTTTGTGGGGTTTAGGGTTTTAGGGTTTAGGGTTTAGGTTTTTGGGTTTAGCGTTTAGGGTTTAGGGCTTTAGGGTTTAGGGTTTAGGGTTTAGGATTTAGGGTTTAGGATTTAGGATTTAGGTTTAGGGTTTAGGGTTTTAGGATTTTAGGATGTTAGAGTTTAGGATTTATGGTTTAGATTTTTGGGTTTAGGGTTTAGGGTTTATGGTTTAGGGTTTAGAGTCTAGGGTTTTGGGTTTTTGGGTTTTAGGGTTTAGAGTTTAGGGTTTAGGGTATAGGCTTTTGTGTTTAGGGTTTTATTGTTTTTGGATTTTAGGGTTTAGGGTATAGGGTGTAGGATTTAGGGTTTTAGGGGTTTAGGGTTTTATTGGTTTAGGGTTTAGGGTTTAGGGTTTAGGTTCTAGGGTTTTAGGGTTTAGGGTTGAGGGTTTATGGTTTATTGTTTTAGGGTTTAGGGTTTTTGGATGTTAGGGTTTAAGGTTTAGGATTTAGGGTTTAGGTTTTAGTGTTTTAGGGTTTTAGGGGTTTAGGGTTTTAGGGTTTTGGGGTTTTAGGGTTTTGGGTCTTAGGGTTAGGGTTTATGGTTTTTGGATTTTTGAATTCAGGGTTTAGGGTTTAGGGTTTTAGGTTTTAGGGTTTCAGGGGTTTAGGGTTCAGGGTTTAGGGTTTGGGGTTTGGGGTTTAGGGTTTAGGGCTTTATGATTTAGGGTTTAGGGTTTAGGATTTAGGGTTTTATGGGTTTAGGGCTTAGGGTTTAGGGTTTAGAGTTTTAGGGTTTTATGGGTTTAGGGTTTAGGATTTAGGGTTTTAAGGTTTAGGGTTTTAGGGGTTTAGGGTTTTAGGGTTTTGGGTTTTGGGTTTTGGGTTTAGGGTTTTAGCGTTTTTGGCTTCAGGGTTTTGGGTTTTGAGGTTAGGCTTTAGGCTTTTAGGGTTTAGGGTTTTAGGGTTATAGGCTTTTAGGGTTAGGGTTTTAGGGTTTTTGGCTTTCGGGTTTGGGGTTTTGGGTGCAGGGTTAGGGTTTAAGGGTTTTATGGGTTTAGGTTTTTAGGGTTTTACAGTTTAGGGTTTAGGGTTTAGGGTTAAAGGTTTTGGCTTTAGGGTTTAGGGTTTAGTATTTAGGGATAGGGTTTAGGGTTTTAGAATTTAGGCTTTAGGGTGTAGGGTTTTTGGGTTTTTAGGTTTAGGGTTTTAAGGGTATAGGGTTTCAAGGTTTAGGGTATAGGGTTTAGGGTCTTATGGTTTAGGGTTTAGGGTTTTAGGGTTTTAGGGTTTAGGGCTTTAGGGTTTAGATTTTGGGGTAGGGTTTTAGGGTTTAGGGTTTAGGGTTTAGATTTTGGGGTAGGGTTTTAGGGTTTAGGGTTTAGGGTTTTTGGGTTTTAGAGTTTTGTGGTTTAGGTTTTAGGGTTTTAGGGTTTAGGGTTTAGGGTTTTAGGGGTTTACAGTTTACGATTTAAGGTTTAGGGTTTTAGGGATTTGGGATTTTAGGGTTTAGGGTATTCGGGCTTAGGGCTTAGGGTTTTAGGATTTTTGGCTTCAGGGTTTAGGGTTTAGGGTTTTGGGTTTTAGGATTTTAGGATTTAGGGTTTGGGGTTTGGGGTTTAGGCTTTAGGGATTTATGGTTTAGGGTTAGGGTTTAGGATTGAGGGTTTAGGGTTTAGGGTTTAGGGTTTCAGGGGTTTAGGGTTTAGGGTTTTGGTGTTTTAACGTTTTAAGGGTTTAGGCTTTAGGATTTATTGTTTAGGGTTTTAGTGTTTTAGGGGTTTAGAGTTTTAGGCCATAGGGCTTTTAGGGTTTTAGGGTTTAGGCTTTAGGCTTTTAGGGTTTAGGGTTTTGGGTTTAGGGTCTTAGGGTTTTATGGTTTACGGTTTAGGGTTTAGATTTTAGGCTTTAGGGCTTAGGGGTTTAGATTTTTTGGTAGGTTTTAGGATTTAGGGTTTAGGGTTTTAGGATTTTAGTGTTTTAGGGTTTAGGTTTTAGGGTATAGGGTTTAGGAGTTTTGGATTTTAGGGTTATAGTGTTTGAGGATTTTTGCCTATAGGGTTTTGGGCTTTAGGTTTTAGGGTTTGGGGTTTGGGGTTTACGGTTTAGGGTCTTAGGGTTTAGGGTTTAGGCTTTTAGGGTTTTAGGGTTTTAGGGTTTTATGGTTTAGGGTTTAGGGGTTTAATATTTTAGGGTTTTTGGCTTCAGGATTTAAGGTTTACGGTTTTAGGGTTTTAGGGGTTTAACGGTTTAGGGTTTAGGTTTTAAGATTTTAGGATTTTAGGGTTTTGGGTTTAGGGTTTACGGTTTTGTGGTTTTTGGCTTCAGGGTTTAGGGTTTTAGGGGTTTAGGGTTTAGGGTTTTGGGTTTAGGGTTTATTGTTTAAGGCTTTAGTTTTTAAGGTTTAGGGTTTAGGATTTTGGGTTTAGGGTAGGGTTTTAGGGTTTAGGGTTTAGGGTTTTAGGTGTTTACGGTTTAGGGTTTAGTGTTTAGGGTTTAGAGTTTTAGCATTTTAGGGTTTTAGGTGTTTAGGGTTTAGGGTTTTAGGGTTTTAAGGTTTAGGGTTTTAAGGGTTTAGGGTTTTAAGGGTTTAGGGTTTTAAGGGTTTAGGGTTTAGGGTTTTAGGGTTTTGGATTTTAGGGTTTTGGATTTTAGGGTTTCGGGTTTAAGGCTTTAGTTTTTAAGGTTTAGGGTTTAGGATTTTGGGTTTAGGGTAGGGTTTTTGGGTTTAGGGTTTATGGTTTTAGGGTTTTAGGGGTTTACGGTTTAGGGTTTAGTGTTTAGGGTTTAGAGTTTTAGCGTTTTAGGGTTTTGGGGTTTAGGGTTTAGGGTTTTAGGGTTTTAAGGTTTAGGGTTTTAGGGGTTTAGAATTTTAGGCCTCTGGGTTTAGGGTTTAGGGTTTTAGGGTTTTAAGGTTTAGGGTTTTAGGGGTTTAGAGTTTTAGGCCTCTGGGTTTAGGCTTTAGGCCTTTAGGGTTTAGGGTTTAGGGTTTTAGGGTTTTTGGCTTCCAGGTTTAGGGTTTAGGGCTTAGGGTTTTAGGGTTTTTGGCATCAAGGTTTAGGGTTTAGGGTTTTAGGGTTAGGGTTTTAGGGGTTTAGGTTTTTAGGGTTTCAGGGTTTCGAGTTTAAGGTTTAGGATTTAGTGTTAGGGTTTTAGAGCTTAGGGTTAAGGATTTAGGGTTTAGGGTTTAGCATTTAGGGTTTAGGGTTTAGGTTAGGTTTAGGGTTTTAGGGTTTTTGGCTTCAGGGGTTGGGGCTTAGGGTTTAGGGTTTTAGGGTTTTGAGGTTTAGGTTTTATTGTTAGGGTTTTAGAGTTTAGGTTTTATTGTTAGGGTTTTAGAGTTTAGGGTTAAGGGTTTAGGGTTTATGATTTAGTGTTTAGGGTTTAGGGTTTAGGGTTTTAGGGTTTTGGCTTTAGGGTTTAAGGTTTTAATGTTTAAGGTTTAGGGTTTAGGGATTAGGGTTTAGGGTGAGGGGTTTAGGGTTTTGAGGTTTTATGGTTTTATGGTTTAGAGTATAGGGCTTAGGGTTTATTGTTAAGGTTTACGGTTTATTGTTAAGGGTTTAGGGTTTATTATTTAGTGTTTAGGGTTCAAGGTTTTAGGGTTTTAGGATTTTGGCTTTAGGGTTTAGGGTTTTAGGGTTTAAGGTTTAGGGTGAGGGGTTTAGGATTTTAGGGTTTTACAATTTTATTGTTTAGAGTTTAGGGTTTAGGATTTAGGGTTTAGTGTTTAAGGTTTTAGGGTTTTTGGGGTTTTGGGTTTAGGGTTTAGGGTTTAGGGTTTCGAGTTTTTGGGGTTTAGGGTTTTAGCGGTTGAGGGTTTTGGGTTTAGGGTTTAGTTTTATGGTTAGGGTTTTAGGGTTTCTGGTTTTAGCGTTTAGGGTTTAGGGTTTAGGGTTTTGAGTTTTTGGGCGTTACGTTTGGGTTTTAGGGTTTTAGGTTCTTAGGATGTTACGGTTTAGGTTTAGGGTTTAGGGTTTAGGGTTTCGGGTTTAGGGTTAGGGTTTTAAGTTTTTAAGGTTTTATGATGTTAAGGTTTAGGGTTTAGGGCCTAGATTTTAGGGTTTAGGGTTTTGGGTTTAGATTTTAGGGTTTAGGGTTTAGGGTGTTTGGGATTTAGGGTTTTAGGAAGTTATGGTTTAGGGTTTTGGGTTTAACTTTTAGGGTTTAGGGTTTAGGGTTTAGATTTTAGGGTTTAGGGTTTAGGGTAGGGTTTTAGGGTTTAGAGTTTAGGGTTTTGGGGTTTTAGGTTTTAGGGTTTTAGGATTTAGGGTTTAGGGCTTTAGGGTTTTAGGGTTGTAGGCTTTTTGGGTTTTTGGCATTAGGGTTGAATGTTTCGGGTTTTAGGGTTTAGGGTTTATGGTAAGGTTTTAGGGTTTCGAGTTTAGGGTTTTAGGGTTTTAGGTTTTAGGATTTAGGTTTTAGGGTTTTAAGATTTAGGATTTAAGGGTTTAGGGTAGGGGTTAAAAAATAGTTATAGGCCGATATTTTTCTCTCTCCTCTTCTTTTTTTTAAAAAACAACCGATATCGGCCAGTATTTTGATATCGACCGATATTGTGAATATCGGCCGATACGATATGATATCGGCCGATATAGTGCTCTCCAAAACAGATACATATCGGTCGATATTTCAACCCCTGGTTTACGGTTTTAGGGTTATAGGGTTTTAGTGTTTTTGGCTTTACGGTTTAAGGTTTAGGATCTTAGGGTTTTAGTGTTTTAGGGGTTTAACGGTTTAGGGTTTCGGATTTAGGGTTTAGGGTTTTATGGTTTTAGGGTTTAAGGTTTTGGGTTTTAGGGTTTAGGGTTTTAGGCTTTTTGGCTTCAGGGGTTAGGGTTTAGGGCTTAGGGCTTATGGTTTTAGGGTTTTATGGTTTTACGTGTTTAGGTTTTTAGGATTTTTGGGTTTAGGGTTTAGGGTTTAGTGTTAGGGTTTTAGAGTTTAGGGTTAAGGGTTTAAGGTTTAGGGTTTAGTATTTAGGTTTAGGGTTTAGGGTTTTTGGGTTCTGGCTTTAGGGTTTTATGTTTTAGGGTTTAGGGTTTTTGGTTTAGGTTTAGGGTTTATGGTTTTACGATTTCACGGTTTAGAGTTTAGGGTTTAGGTTTTTTGGTTTTGTGTTCAGGGTTTTAGGGTTTTTGGTGTTTAGGGTTTAGGTTGTAGGGTTGTAGGGTTTAGGGTTTAGGGTTTAGGGTTTTAGGGTTATAGGGTTATAGGGTTTCGGGTCTAGGGTTTAGGGTTAGGGTTTTAGAGTTTAGGGTGTAGGGTTTAGGGTTTAGCGTTTAGGGTTTAGGGTTTTAAAGTTTTAGGGTTTTGGCTTTAGGGTTTATGTAATAGCCTGAAATTTTTAAATCAATATAAATGTAGATATTATTTATTTTAATGATGGAAATTGGGAAAATTGATGGAATAGATGGTAAATGGACCAAAAATTGGACAAAGGCCCAAGTATGCCCAATGGACTATGGATTGGATTTAAATTCATTTAAGGGGTCAATGATGGTCAATTGGGCCAAGGATGGTCAAATTGGGCCCAATACCCATTTGGGACCCAATAGATCAAGATGGTGTAAGCCCTAAGGTAAATGGGTAAGGGTGAATGTAATTGGGCCATGGGCCCAATGATGATCCAATTAGTTGGAATGGGTTGAATTAAATTTAAATCACCTAAGTTAATTTGAATTAAGCCAAGGTGACGTGGCCAATTGGGACCCACCTCCACCTCATCAAGTGAGGTGGCGTGTGGACCAAAGAATTGGTGGGGCCGTCCACCATGGTTGACTTGGTCAACCATGGGTGGATTTCATATAGGAAATTTGATGGAATTAAATTAAGTGGGAATTAATTAACTTAACCCAATGATCCAATTAATAAATTAATTAAGATAATTAAAAAGATGGTCAAAGGTGGGATAACAAACCATCTCATCTTTAAGGCATCAAAAAAAAAAGAAAAAAAAAACATTGGGTGGTGGTTTATCTCAACCACCACCATAAGTCTTAAAGCATAAAGCATAAAGCAGTAAAGCATGAGAAATATCTCATGTGGGTAGTT
Organism: Chimonanthus salicifolius; assembly: GCA_013350335.1. Classification (NCBI taxonomy): domain Eukaryota; kingdom Viridiplantae; phylum Streptophyta; class Magnoliopsida; order Laurales; family Calycanthaceae; genus Chimonanthus; species Chimonanthus salicifolius. The sequence goes on along the minus strand of CM023533.1, from coordinate 55,797,942 downwards.
GGGAGAGTTAATGTAAAGTATAACTAAAGCAACCCAAAGAGATAAGATAAGTTTTTATCTTATTCTCTCCATTTCACCCTCATCTCATTCTCTCCATCTCTTCCACTCTCTCATGGCCGTCCCTCATCTCTAAGGAAGAAAAAAAAAAAAAGAAGGAAAATTTGGAAGAGAAGAAAAGAAGAAGAGAAGAAAAGAAGAAGAAAAGAAGAGAAGAAAGGGTTAAGCTTGGACCCTTTACCTCAAGGCCAAGGAAGCTAGACACCTCGTTATCCTCTCCTCCCTTCTCTCTCTCAAATCAAACCCTATCATGGCCAAACCCAAGCTTGGGGGTTTTCACCATTGATCAAGCATTTTAGCCAACCAACAAAGGAGAAGGAGAAGAAAGAAGGCTAAGGAAGCCAACGGGAGTAACAAAAGTCGGAGGAGGCGTCGGATCGTAAGTATTTTCTAAACAAGAGATTAAATTTTTCTTAGGGTTTAAGAGGTTATGAAATCCATTTCTTGGATTTAGAGCTGGCCAAAACATCATGGCCTGGGATCTTAAATCTATCAAGTGAAAGGAGGAAAGATGGGTTAACCCTAAATGGGTAAATTAGGGTTAAGAAAAATAAAATGGATTAAGGACATTATGTAAGCATAGTAGGGAATTATTTGATTTATTAGGGTTTATGAAGAATGGAAGCCATGGAGGATGGTTTAGGGTTTTAGGTTTATTGATTAAATGTGGTTAAGTTTAAAGGGGTTTTATAAGAAAAATCATGGAAAGAGGGTTTATGATTTTTAGGGTTGTAAATGAGTAAATGTGTGTGATTTTTTTTAAAAGGGCTTTAAATGAGGAAATTCGTGAGGCATGAATCATGGGTTCGGCCATGGTGTATGGCCGAACCCTATGGTAATCAAATGGTGGATTAATGGTTATGAATTATGGAAAATGATGGAGAAGATTAACAATTTTTAAATGGACTTTAAGCATTGTAAATGAGGTTTTAAAAATAAAAACTATGGAAAGATTTTATGGATGGAATGTTGTGGAACCCTATGGTGATGTAAGAATGGTTTTGATGGGTGAAGAGATGGAAAAAGTGATTAAGAATGTTTTAAAGGTGTGGAATTAGGGATGAACCATGAACCTCATGGAGGGACTTATTTTAAATCTAAATGTGGTAAATAGGCCTAAGAAAATAATGGGAAATTGGGATGGACTAAGTATTTTGGAACCATGGAAAACAAATGGAGAATGTAGCTAAGTTGATGGACTCAAAAATATATTCAATGTTGGTGGTTTTGGAATGTACCAAAATGAACCTAGTGTTGATATTTGTAATGGACTCCAATGTAGTAAAAGATGAGGGTTTAAGTGTGTGAATTAAACCCCTTCATGGAGGGACTTGTGATAAATTCAAATGTGTAACAATGGACCCAAGAAAAATGGGAAAAGGACACCATGGGTTCAGCCATGGTGTATGGCCGAACCCATGGCCCAATTTGAGCATTTTGATGGGTTAAATTGGAGGGTGAATGATGTTTATGGCTTCCAAAGGGTATGAATGGATAATGGACTCAATGTAGTTTAAATGCATGAGGTAAACCCCATGGGAAGATTTGATGAATTGGGTATTTTGAAACCATGACCCATTGTATGAACCATTTAAAGGGTTAAGTATGGGGTTTTGTATGGGTTTAAAGGAATAAGGGTTAGGTTAATAAAATGACTAATTTTATGATCACATGATATGGTTGCTGGGTCATTAACGGACCTAAGTCATGGATCATTAATGGGTCTAAGTTATGGATCCATTATAGACCATAATGTATATGGAAGAGGGAATGAATTATCCATGGAAGGGTAATGGCAAAACCGTAAATATTGGTCAAAATGAGGAAAACCCACTAAGGCATGATGTATGGGCTTAGAAATGGTTAAAACATGGACTAATTGTTAATATGTAATAAGGTATCGGACATCGCAAGCGGTACGAGGATCGACGACCGGGTCTATCGGGCGGAAATGAAAGAAAGAACACTAGTCAGTATTTGGTAGGATTCCTACCTTTTTGTAAGCCATGGATTGAGTGATGGTTTCTTTGAATTAGTTTGGAAATTATATGGTTTGTTTTAAGATGGGTTTTGGATTTAGTATCATGTGATGTTTTCCTCTAAGTTATTTTGGTAATCATGTGGTTGTTTTTAAGATGGGTTTTGGATTTTGGTATTATGTGATGGGTTTCCTTTGATTTATTTTGATAATCATGGCATTGTTTTTAAGATGAGTTTTATGACTATGAGTTACATATATGACATGGCATATGGCTGTAAGGGCCTGGAATTTGTAAAGTAATATATATGTTATTATTTTTTTTTTATGGTGGAAATTGGAAATTGGATGGAATAGATAGTAAATGGGTCAAAATGTGGACAAAGGCCCAACCAGGGCCCAATGGATTATGGATTGGATTTAAGTTTACTTAAAGGGTCAATGGTGGTCAATTGGGCCAAGGATGGTCAAATTGGGCCCAATACCCATTTGGGACCCAATGGATTAAGTTGATGTAAGCCCTAAGATAAATGGGTAAGAGAAAAATGTAATTGGGCCATGGGCCCAATGGTGATCCAATTAGAATGAATTGAATGGGTCTAAATTATCTAAGTTAATTTAAAGTTGACCCAGGGTGACATGGTCCAATGGGACCCACCTCCACCTCACCAAGTGAGGTGGTGTGTGGACCCAAGGTTTGGTGGGACCGACCACCATGGTTGAATTAGTCAACCATGGGTGGATGTATAAGGATGATTGAAGTAAATGGGAATTAATGAAACTTAATCATCTAAATATTAAATGATTAAAATTATCCAAATGAATTGGTCAAATAAGTCAAATGGTGGTTTTAAACTAACACAAACCACTTAAGCAAAACACAAAACACGTTGGACTTGGGTGATGGTTATCCCAACCATCACCATAAAGCAAAATAAAATAACTTATGGTAGGTGGAGGAATTAAATGCCCAACTTAAATGAGATAAACTTTGTTTTTCTTTCCCATCTCTTATTCTATCTTCATTTTACTCTCCCCATTTTGCATTCTACCATTGCCATCCCACACCAAAGGTGAAGGAAAGAAAGAAAGCTAAGGAGAAAAGAAGAAAAGGAGAGAAGAAAGAAGTGAAATTTTAAGGAAAATCACTCTAAGATCAAGGTCTATTATCTCCCCTTTCATCATCTTTCCCTTTCCCTCTCTCAAACAAATCCTATCATGGTCGATCCTAAGATTGGAGGTTGTCACCATTGATCAAGCATCTTGGCCTACCAAAGATCAAAAGGAAGGAGGAAGGAGGCTAAGGAAGCCAATGGGAGTGGCGGAAATCGGAGGAGACGACGGATTGTGAGTATTTTTTAAACAAGAAATTTTGGATTTTTAGGGTTTAAGATTTGGGATTCATTTTGTAAATTTAATGTTGGTCAAATGATTTTATGCCATGGATTTTAAATCCATCAATTTGAAAGAAGGAAAGTAGAGGAAACTCTAATGGATAAATTAGGGTTAAAGAAAGAAAAAAAAAAAAAAAATATATATATATATATATATATATATATATATATATATATATAAATGAATTAAGGGTTATGTAATTAATGTGTGAATTTTTTTAGGGTTTTAAGGAATGAAGGACATTGTATAATTAGGTGTTAATTAAGCATGGTAAAAAGGGTTGATGAATCTAATTAGGGTTATGTAATTTATGTGTAAAATTTTTAGGGTTTTAAGGAATGGAGGACATGGAAGGTAATTTGGGCATTTTAATGATTTATTAGGATTTATGAAGAATGGAAACCATGGAGGATGGTTTAGGGTTTTAAGGGCTTATTGATTAAATGTGGTTAAGTTTAAAGGGGTGTTTGTAAGAAAAATGATGGAGAAGATTAACAATTTTTTTAAATGGACCTTAAGCATTGTAAATGAGATTTCAAAAACAAAAAAAACTATGGAAAGATTTTATGGATGGAATGTTGTGGAACCCTATGGTGATGTAATGGTGGTTATTAAATGGGTTTAAAGGATAGAAGAGATGGATTAATGTGTTAATGAGTTTAGGATTTTAAATGAATAAATGTAGTGATTTTGAAATGGGTAGAAATAATGATTTAAAAAAAATAAAATCATGGAGAGGTTTTTGGTGGATCTAAAAGTATTTGGATTATGAAGACAATAAGGAAATATTGGTGGCTTGAATGAACCTTAAATATAATTAAGGTTGACCAAATGTAATGATCCAAATAGGGTTAAGAGTAATGGTTTAAAAGTGTAATTTAAACCACCTCAAGGAAGGATTTATTTTGGATCCAAATGATGTAAATAGACCCGAGAAAAATGGGAAAAGGACACCATGGGTTCGGCCATGGTGTATGGCCGAACCCATGGCCCATTTACGAGCCTTTTGATGGGTTAGATTGGAGTATGAATGTGTTTAAATTGATTGGGATTAGGTTAAGGACTTATCTTTAATGAGTTCATGTTATGGTTGATAGGTCACTAATAGATCTAAGTTATGGATCAATTTTGGACTTAATCACGCATGGATAAATGAGTGATTAATCATGGAAAAGAGGTAGTGGCAAAACCGTAATTAATGGCCAAATTCCAGAATTCCATGGAGATTGATCATGGACTTAGGGACTCTAATTTAATAACCTTATAAGTGATTAATAAAGCCTAGGGTGGCCGATTTTTAAGACTTATGGGATTAAAAGGTTTAATCGATGAAATGGGACCCACAAAACCTAAATAGTGACCGATTTTTTCATATGGACTTGGAAATGATTAATGGGCTTAAAGATAGTTAAAATATGGACTGATTTATGTGTATGTAATCAGGTATTGGATATCGCGAGCGGTACGCGTGTCGGTAGCCAGACTATCGGACGAAAACGAAAGAGAAGAACGCGAGTCGGTATTCGGTAGGATTCCTACCTATTTGTAAGCCATGGATTAGATGCTATGTGATTGGTTTATTGGTTTATTTTTAGTAATTATATAGATTGGTTGTATGATGGGTTTTAAGGTTATGATATGTTTAAGATGGATTCTTATGGCTATGATTAAGTATTATATGGAATATGGCTATGAATTATGTTCAAGGTTATGCATAATAAGTTAAGGCTATGTATGATATGTTACGGTTATGAGTTATAAATATTACATAGCATAATGCATTACATCTCATGCATGGCCTGGGCGGAAAAAAATAAGCAAACCGGAGTCCATGCTCCGTCGGGGCGACCGAGAACAGGCATGGGGATAGCCTGATAGGCTATAACCGGAGTCCATGCTCCATCGGGGCGACCGAGAACAGGCATGGGGATAGCCTGATAGGCTATAACCGGAGTCCATGCTCCATCGGGGCGACCGAGAACAGACATGTGGATACCTTGACGAGGTCTTGCCGTCAAGGGGGATATGACATCATGATGGTAGGGATGATGGGTGGGATTCATAATACAGACACCCATGGCATGGCATTCACTTCATAATTTCATTATATGATTGTCTACCAGTTTTTATCATATTATTATCTGCATGCTATTATTACTAATCCATGTGCTAGCCCTACTCGGAGTCCTATTGGGCGCGTGGTCTAATGCCCTATTTCTACCCTAGCTGATGACGCAGGAAATGCCGGAGTAGAAGGACGAGACGGGAGCCAAGCTTAGGAGCTTGGGGAGACGGATTATTTACTTTGTTTTAAGCTTTATTTTGGAAAATGTATATTTGAATAGTTAACTTGTCGGACTGTATATTTTAGACTTATTACTACGTTTTAGATTTTATTGTAGACATATAATGTGATGGCATTTTAGTAATTAAATGATGAAATCTTCCCTGCTATCTAAAAATTGTAGGTTAGCCTCTATTATCATTCTGCATTAAATGTAACATTCCGCATACTTACTTCTACGTGTGAACTGTTCGTCATGGACTTCGTTCCACGCACACGTAGGGTTGCCCAATTAAGGGCCGGGCTCTAGAAGCTTGGACTTAACTCGCGTCGTGACGCCCGCACCCTTTCAGTTAAAAAAAAAAAATAGACTCTGATTTTTGGTGAAAAGGGGCGGGTGTTACAGTTGGTATCAGAGCGAATATCGGAAGAATGAATCTCTCGAAGTAGATTAAGATAGTTGCATGTCTCACTGGCAGCTAAGAATCCCAACTGACCGACTCTTCGGAGTCCGTTGCACGGGGGCCGGGTTAATTTACTTCGATTGACTCGGACTAAAGCATTCAATCTGAGTACAACGTTTGACAAAGAGGAATGATAACAAGGGAAGAAAGATTCAGTCTAGGAGAGATTTATCAAAACATAGCAAGCTAGGGTTGAATTTCCCCGGAAAGGAGAACATGGTAATTTGATACTTAGGATTTTCCCCCAAATTTGAACAGCAAACAATAGGAATTTAGAGACTTTCCCCAGAAACAAAAGAAAACCAAGTGTGCATATTTGGCAATTTCCCTCAAATGGAAACAAAAACATTTGATACTTAGGAAATTTTTTCTCAAAATATATGAATACAACAATTCTACGAAGGAACTAAATCAATAAGTATTTTCGATGATTTAGGAAAATGCCTCTAAATAGAAGAACCCGACAAAAGCCCCGGGTAGAGGAAGAGGTGTCACCACCTCATCAGGAAGAGGGGGTACAGCCACCGTATCTAGAGGGGGTACAACCACCGCATCAAGAGGGGGTACAGCCACCTCATCAAGTAGAGGGACAGAATAGTATAAACATACAAGGTGTACCTCCCGAGCTAAAAGGCATAGTTCAAGCGGCAGTCGCTTCTGCTCTTCAACAACACTTGAGCGGAAGTGTGACCACCAGCGACACCAGTAAACGGAAGATGGTCAAAGACTTCCAGCAACAGCGCCCTCCCTACTTCAGAGGAAAGGAAGGGGCTGTCGGAGCAGATCATTGGTTAAAGAAGATCACTCAGATCTTGAATCTGCTTCAGATTTCCAGTCCGGCTGATAGAATCTTACTCACAACATCTCAACTGATTGAGGATGCAGGCAATTGGTGGGAAGTGGTGGAAAAACAGCAAGCACTCGTGCCGGAAGGGCTAAGGATTGCTATGACACGGGAAGGGTTCTCAGCCACCTTTCTAGAACAGTATTTTCCGGAGGAAGGAAGAGAGAGCCAGACTCAAGCTTTTATATCATTAGTACAAGGCAATATGACAGTGGCAGAATATCATCGGGAGTTCCTTCGTCTATCTGTCTACACATTCTACATGGTGGATACTGAGCACCGGAGGGCCCGTAAGTTTGAGCACGGCCTTCGGCCGAGCATCAAGGCTAGGGTGACAGTATTCAAGTACATTAGCAGGGGTGGTCAGCAGGGCCACTATAGTGGAGTGGGAATTGAATGAGATAGCGCGGCCTGACAACCGCCGAGGGCAAAGTGGGCGGGGCTCATTTCAACCCAACAAGAGGTTCCGCTCGAGTTTCAGCAGACCCTCACCCTCTACTGGATCTACAGGGGGCTTTCGTCCCAATCAGCCTTCCCCATCAGCATCAGTCACCCAGGTCCCACGGGGTGGGAGCACTTGCTATCAGTGTGGCCAACAGGGTCACTTCAAGAGGGAATGTCCACAGCTCAGCAGATCCTCTAACTTCAGGGGTTTTTCTTGCCCTCCAGCTAAACCAGTTCAGTCGCGAGGAGGCAGAGCATATAACCCGAAGGGACGGGAGACAAACCCTACAGGATCGGGGCAGCTCTTTGCCATAACTCCTCCAGCAACGGCGGATCACTCGATGATTCAAGGTATGGCCGTAGTTGGTAGTTCCTATGCTGTGGCATTGTTTGATTCTGGAGCATCTCAGTCATTTATATCTGCTGCATTCATATCTGCTACGGGCACATTAGTACAGAACCTATCCACCTCACTTACCATTGTGTCCCCCGTCGGAGACACATCTTTGGGACTCATCTGCACTGGATTAAACACTGAACTCGCTGGATTCCGATTCAAGTTCAATTATTTAGTAATCGATATGACTGAGTACGATGTTATATTTGGTATGGACTAGTTGGCTACATATCAGGCCCATATTGATTGCCATCTTCGTAGGGTGATATTTTGGTCACTTGAGGGAAAGCGGTATATAGTGCCCGCTGATAGACAAGGTATTCCTAGAAAACTGCATGAAGAATTGAACCACCTTGTCTTGAACAACATTAAGTTAGACAGGGCACCAGGGGCTAAACTTCCGGCGGTAGTACTAGAGTTTGCCGAGGTATTTCCAACAGAGCTCCCTGGTTTGCCACCCAAGAGGGAGATAAAATTTGAGATCAAGTTATATCCCGACACTGCACCAGTATCGTTACCACATTATAGGATGGCACCAGCTGAGATGACCGAGTTGAAGAAGCAGACTGATGAACTGCTCAGATTGGGTTTTATTCGGAATAACACATCAGCATGGGGAGCCCCGGTATTATTTGGGAAGAAGAAGGACGGTACCCTTCGGATGTGTGTGGATTATAGAAAATTGAACCAGCTGACTGTTAGGAACAAGTATCCCCTACCCAGGATTGACGATCTGTTTGATCAACTTAGGGGTTCCTCTCACTTCTCCAAGATTGATTTGATGTCCGGATACCATCAAATCCGGGTTAGAGAGGAGGACATAGAGAAGACAGCCTTCAGAACAAGGTATGGTCTATATGAGTATGTAGTCATGCCATTTGGGCTTACTAATGCACCAGCTGTGTTCATGGACCTGATGAATAGGGTATTCCGGCCTTACTTAGATCAGTTTGTGATCGTATTTATTAATGACATCCTGATCTATTCCAAGAGTCAAGAAGAACATGCTGAACACCTGCGGATAGTTCTGGATACCCTTAAGAGGAACCAGTTGTATGTCAAAGCCAGGAAGTGTGAGTTCTGGCTATCTAAGGTTAACTTCTTGGGACACGTTATATCAGAGGAAGGTATAGCCGTGGACCCGGCTAAGGTAGAGGCAATGAAGGAGTGGAAAGTGCTGACAAATGTGACAGAGATCCGCAGTTTTCTGGGATTGGCCGGTTACTACAGGAAATTCATCATGGACTTCTCCAAGATTGCGGCTCCACTTACCCGACTCACTCAGAAAGGAGTCAAATTTGAGTGGTCGGATCTGTGCAACTGGAGATTTGAGGAGCTAAAGGAGAAGCTTACAACCGCTCCTATTCTGATCTTGCCGGAAAGAGGCAGAAATTATGAGGTGTACTGTGATGCCTTAGGAGAGGGACTGGGGTGTACACTCAGTCAAGGTAATCGGGCAGTGGCGTACGGATCAAGACAGTTGAAAATCCATGAACGCCACTATCCCATACATGATCTGGAGCTGGCAGCAGTGGTCTTCGCTCTCAAATGCTGGAGACACTATCTCTATGGAGAGAAATTTGAGGTATTTTCCGATCACTAGAGTCTGAAATATTTGTTTGATCAGAAGGAACTCAACATGAGACAACGCCGATGGATGAAATATCTCGCAGATTATGACTTTGCACTCCGATATCATCCCGACAAGGCGAACAAGGTGGTGGATGCCCTCAGTCGCATGTCACATGCGACAGTAGCCAGCTTGATCAGGACGGAATGGGAAGTATTGAATACCATTAGAGAGTTTCAACTCTACCTCAATAATCACGGGACCATATATAATCTGATCATACGATCTAACATGGTCTCCGAGATTGAACGAGAACAACGGACAGATCCAGAGGTGGAGGAGATATGGGCTAAGATGTCTACCGGTGAGGTTGTACCGGAGTGGGAACTACGACCAGGACAGGGTCTTGTGTTCCGAGGTAGGACATATGTGCCTAAGCGCCGCAGAAGAGAGTTGTTAGTTGAAGCACACCAAACCAAGCTCTTTATCCATCCGGGCAGTACCAAGATGTATCATGACCTTAAGAGGCACTATTGGTGGAGGGGACTCAAGAAAGATGTGGCAGAGTTTGTTGCTCGATGCCTAACTTGCCAGCAGGTTAAGGCGGAACATCAGAAACCACCGGGTTTACTCGCAACCTTACCAGTGCCGGAGTGGAAATGGGAGCACGTATCTGTGGATTTCGTATCAGGGTTGCCAAGGTCATCAAAGGGCAACGATGCGATATGGGTTGTAGTGGACCAGTTGACTAAATTTGCGCATTTCTTTCCCATCAAGATGACAGATTCATCGGAGTCGACGGTACATCCGGGATATCATCAGACTACATGGTATTCCCCGGACTATTGTGTCTGACAGAGATAGCCGATTCACCGGCAGAGTATGCAGGGCATGCAGTCGGCTAGGGGACCGACATATTGACTAGCACAGCATTTCATCCACAGACTGATGGACAGTCGGAGAGGACAATACAGACATTGGAGGATATGCTGAGAGCATGCATGCTAGACTTCAAGGGTGGATGGGAGGATCACTTACCACTGGTGGAGTTTTCCTACAATAACAGTGTACCAAGGAAGCCTACAGATGGCTCCATTTGAGGCCTTGTATGGTAGACCGTGTAGATCGCCAGTGTACTGGACAGAGGCCGGTGAGCCGTCTTTCATTGGGCCGGAGTTGGTTACGGAGACTACGGCACAGATTAAATTGATACGGCAACGTTTACTCACTGCGCAGAGCCGTCAGAAGAGTTACGCCAACAAGAGGAGAAGGTTCCTCGAGTTTGAGGTGGGAGACTTGGTGTTTTTGAATGTCTCACCACGGAAGGGGCACATGAGGTTCGGAAAGAAGGGGAAACTGTCGCCTAGATTTGTGGGGCCATTTCCGATCCTGAAGAGGGTGGGAGGGGTAGCTTATCAGTTGGCGCTCCCTCTACAGCTATCATCTCTACATGATGTATTTCATGTGTCCATGTTAAGAAAGTACAATCCCGATCCTTCCCATGTGTTGAATGTGCAAGACGTCAATGTACGAAGCGACGTGACGTATGTGGAGAAGCCGATCAGAGTGATCGGGAGAGAACAAAGAGTGTTACGGAACAGCGCTATTCAGTTGGTCAAGGTGCTATGGGAACGACATGGCAATGAGGAAGCCACCTGGGAACTTGAATCAGAGATGAGAGCCGCTCATCCGGAACTCTTTGTATGAGATGTTTGAGACCTCTACTTCGCTCAAATTTTCGGGACAAAAATTTTAAAAGAGGATTGTATTGTAAGGGCCCGTAATTTGTAAAGTAATATATATGTGTTATTATATTTTTTATGGTGGAAATTGGAAATTGGATGTAATAGATAGTAAATGGGTCAAAATGTGGACAAAGGCCCAACCAGGGCCCAATGGATTATGGATTGGATTTAAGTTTACTTAAAGGGTCAATGGTGGTCAATTGGCCCAAGGATGGTCAAATTGGGCCCAATACCCATTTGGGACCCAATGGATTAAGTTGATGTAGGCCCTAAGATAAATGGGTAAGAGAAAAATGTAATTGGGCCATGGGCCCAATGGTGATCCAATTAGAATGAATTGAATGAGTCTAAATTATCTAAGTTAATTTAAAGTTGACCCAGGATGACATGGTCCAATGGGACCCGCCTCCACCTCACCAAGTGAGGTGGCGTGTGGACCCAAGGTTTGGTGGGGCCGACCACCATGGTTGAATTGGTCAACCATGGGTGGATGTATAAAGATGATTGAAGTAAATGGGAATTAAAGTAACTTAATTATCTAAATATTAAATGATTAAAATTATCCAAATGAATTGGTCAAATAAGTCAAATGGTGGTTTTAAACTAACACAAACCACTTAAGCAAAACACAAAACACATTGGACTTGGGTGATGGTTATCCCAACCATCACCATAAAGCAAAATAAATATCTTATGGTAGGTGGAGGAATTAAATGCCCAACTTAAATGAGATAAGCTTTGTTTTTCTTTCCCATCTCCTATTCTATCTTCATTTTACTCTCCCCATTTTGCATTCTACCATTGCCTTCCCACACCCAAGGTGAAGGAAAGAAAGAAAGCTAAGGAGAAAAGAAGAGAAGGAGAGAAGAAAGAATTGAAATTTTAAGGAAAATCACTCTAAGATCAAAGTCTATTATCTCCCCTTTCATCATCTTTCCCTTTCCCTCTCTCAAACAAACCCTATCATGGCTGATCCTAAGATTGGAGGTCGTCACCATTGATCAAGCATCTTGGCCTACCAAAGATCAAAAGGAAGGAGGAAGGAGGCTAAGGAAGCCGACGGGAGTGGCGGAAATCGGAGGAGACGACGGATAGTGAGCATTTCTTAAACAAGAAATTTTGGATTTTTAGGGTTTAAGATTTGGGATTCATTGTGTAAATTTAATGGTGGTCAAATGATTTTATGCCATGGATTTTAAATCCATCAATTTGAAAGATGGAAAGTGGAGGAAACTCTAATGGATAAATTAGGGTTAAAGAAAGAAAAATATATATATATATATATAAATGGATTAAGGGTTATGTAATTAATGTGTGAATTTTTTTAGGGTTTTAAGGAATGAAGGACATTGTATAATTAGGTGTTAATTAAGCATGGTAAAAAGGGTTGATGAATCTAATTAGGGTTATGTAATTTATGTGTAAAATTTTTAGGGTTTTAAGGAATGAGGATATGGAAGGTAATTTGGGCATTTTAATGATTTATTAGGATTTATGAAGAATGGAAACCATGGAGGATGGTTTAGGGTTTTAAGGGCTTATTGATTAAATGTGGTTAAGTTTAAAGGGGTGTTTATAAGAAAAATGATGGAGAAGATTAACAATTTTTTTAAATGGACCTTAAGCATTGTAAATGGGATTTCAAAAACAAAAAAAACTATGGAAAGATTTTATGGATGGAATGTTGTGGAACCCTATGGTGATGTAATGGTGGTTATTAAATGGGTTTAAAGGATAGAAGAGATGGATTAATGTGTTAATGAGTTTAGGGTTTTAAATGAATAAATGTAGTGATTTTGAAAGGGGTAGAAATAATGATTTAAAAAAATAAAACCATGGAGAGGTTTTTGGTGGATCTAAAAGTATTTGGATCATGAAGACAATAAGGAAATATTGGTGGCTTGAATGAACCTTAAATATAATTAAGGTTGACCAAATGTAATGATCCAAATGGGGTTAAGAGTAATGGTTTAAAAGTGTGATTTAAACCACCTCAAGGAAGGATTTATTTTGGATCTAAATGATGTAAATAGACCCGAGAAAAAATGGGAAAAGGACACCATGGGTTCGGCCATGGTGTATGGCCGAACCCATGGCCCATTTATGAGCCTTTTGAAGGGTTAGATTGGAGTATGAATGTGTTTAAATTGATTGGGATTAGGTTAAGTTAAGGACTTATCTTTAATGAGTTCATGTTATGGTTGATAGGTCACTAATAGATCTAAGTTATGGATCAATTTTGGACTTAATCATGCATGGATAAATGAGTGATTAATCATGGAAAAGAGGTAGTGGCAAAACCGTAATTAATGGCCAAATTCAAGAATTCCATGGAGATTGATCATGGACTTAGGGGCTCTAATGTAATAACCTTATAAGTGATTAATAAAGCCTAGGGTGGCCGATTTTTAAGACTTATGGGATTAAAAGGTTTAATCGATGAAATGGGACCCACAAAACCTAAATAGTGACCGGTTTTTTCATAAGGACTTGGAAATGATTAATGGGCTTAAAGATAGTTAAAATATGGACTGATTTAAATGTCATGGTTGTTATTATATTCATTACATGGCATATGGCACCTACATCTCATGCATGGCATGGGAGGGATATGACAGGGGAAGGATGAAATGAAACCGGAGCTGATGCTCCGTCGGGGCGACCGATAAACAGGCATGGGGTTATTATGATGTGTTTGACTCATCAGGGATGATGTATGGATTATTATACCTTGACGAGGCCTTACCGTCAAGGGGGATGTGGTATTTATCGTTATACCTTGATGATGGTTCTTCCATCAAAGGGGATATTGTATTTGTGGTTACACCTTGACGAGGCCTTACCGTCAAGGGGGATGTTGTATTTATTGTTAGACCTTGATGATGGTTCTTCCATCAAGGGGGATATTGTATTTGGGTTACACCTTGACGAGGCCTTACCGTCAAGGGGGATATGGCATCGGGATAGTAAGGATGATGGGTGGGATTCATAACACAGACACCCATGGCATGGCATTCATTCTATGGCTTTTCGTTATGTATTATCTATATGCTTTGTTATCACTAATCCATGTGTTAGCCCTACTCGGAGTCCTATTGGGCGCATTGTCTATTGCCCTATTTCTACCCTAGCTGGTGACGCAGGAAATGCCGGAGCAAAAGGACGAGACGGGAGCCAAGCTTAGGAGCTTGGGAAGGCGGACTAATTATTTTGTTTAAGTTTATTTTGGGAAGTGTATATTTGTATAGTTTAGCTTGTCGGACTGTATAATTATTTGCTATATTTTAGTTTTATTTTGAATACGATGATGTTGAGATGTTTTATTAGTTAGATGAATGTTCCTCGTGGACTTCGTTCCACGCATACGTAGGGTTGGCTAGTTAAGGGCCGGGCTCTAGACGCTCGGACTTAACTCGTGTCGTGATGTCCGCGACCTTTGTCACTTAAAAAAAATAGACTCTGATTTTCGGTGAAAAGGGGCAGGCGTTACAATTGGTATCAGAGCGAAATCAGAAGAATGAATCTCTCGAAGTAAGATTAAGATGGTTGCATGTCTCACTGGCAGCTAAGAATCCCAACTGACAGACTCTTCGGAGTCCGCTGCACGGGGGCCGGTTAATTTACTTCGATTGATTCAGACGGAAGCGTTCAATCTGTGAGAAACATTTGACGAAAAGGAATGATAGCAAGTGAAGAAAGATTCATCCTAAGTTAGATTTATCAAATGTAGCAATATAGGGCTTATTTCCCCCGAAAATGAGAACACAGTACTTTGATACTTAGGAAATTTTCCCCAAAACAAGGTGTGATCACTTAGAAATCTTTCCCCCGAATTGATGAAACAACGATAACTTTGTCAAACGTAACGAATATAGGATGTGTTTCCCCGATATTCCCAAGTTGAAAGCCAAACAGTAGGAGTTTAGAGATTCTTCCCCCAGAAACAAAGGAAAACCAAGTGTGCTTATTTGGCAACTTCCTCCCCCCCAAATGGAAAGAAAAACAGTGATATTTAGGAAAATTTCTCCTCAAAATGAGAAAACAAATCTAGTTTTTCCCCAATTGATGGAACAGTAATGGGTTTATCGAACGTAGGAAAGTTTTCCCGTTCTCACCAAATGGAACAAACATTAATACTTAGGAAAGTTATTCCCAAAACTGAGTGTGCTAATTTGAAAATTTTCCCCCAAAATACATTGTGTTATATGTAAGAAATTTCCCAAAGTCTAGATTGGTTTTATGGGAAACTGTTGTCAATGATTTTTTTGTATTCTATTTATGTTCTATGATACAGATATGTCAAGTGATGGGGAGTGTACGGAATTATGGGATAAGGGAGCCCCTAGTTGTCCCATAGATTTGGTGTCTGCTTCTAGCATAGCAGTTAGCATGGGCTTACAGGAGGGACCTCCCGAGGAAGATGAAGGGGATTTATCATCTCTTCTTGAAGAGAATGTGGAAGACTTTACGATGATAAGAAAGTCGGTAGGGGAATTAGGACCCGATTATAGGTACGAGTTGTGCAACCAGTTTGGGCACAACTGCACATGCTGTCCCTACCCTTTTGAAGTGGTATGCCCGGTTTGTGGACTACGGGGACACAGGAAAGAAAGGACTAACTATCCTTATATTGGAGGACTATGGATAATATCTTGTTTGACATGTGGAGTACTGGGTCACATGTCGATGTCGTGCCCTGATAGTTCCTTTGTGTTTGAGGATGATGCAGGGTCCTCTACGGAAGACTAGGCTGGGGAGTAGCAAGGAAGGTCATTCAAAGAGGGTTATTTTGTAAGAGTTGGGGGTACACTTTGTTGTTTTGAAGGGTTTATTTTAACCCTACCAACCTTTGTATTATGATAGAAGTTTGAATGACTTTTTTTAAGGAAGTATGCAACTTTCAAGTTTATGAAGGAACTAAACCAATGATTTTTTTTTTTTTATGACTTAGGAAAATGCCTCCAAAGAGAAGAAACCGACAAGACCCATGTGTGGAAGAAGAAGAGGTACAACAACCTCATTCGGAAGAAGAGGTACAACAACCTCATCAGGAGGAAGCACAAAATCGCATGAATATTCCAGTGATAACACCCGAGCTACGAAACATAGTGCAAGCTCTAGTCACTTATGTTTTACAACAACTCTTGAACGGAAATGAAACACAGGACCGAAGAGGTCAGAGTGGGGTAAATATCTTTCGCCCTCACAAGAGATTCAGACCCAACTTTTGGAGACCTTCAGCCTCTACTGGAAGTTCCTATTTCCAGTGTGGTCAGCAGGGGCATTTTAAAAGAGAGTGTCCTCAGAACTATAGATCTTCACACTTCAGAGGTCCTCGCCATTGTCTAGCTCAATCAGCTCAGCCACAGGGACCTAAAGCACATGACCCGATAGGAAAGGCACCTATTCCGACAGAGTCGGGACAGCTGAATGCTACGATTTCTTCTCTAGAGACAATGGATCATTCGGTGGTTCAACGTATGGCAGTAGTTGTAGTTCATATGCTTATGCATTATTTAATTTGAGAACATTCTACTCTCTTGTACCTACTGCCTTCACGTATGTTATTAGTACAATAAATGTTCACTACACTTACTGTATTATTCCCTGTTGGTAGACAAGGACGACCATTGGTGGGTATGTCCAGTTCCCGATAGATACAGTTTGGTTCCATAAGTTGACCTATGAGTCTTATGATAGACAGAATAGTCCTATGAAGGTATTAGTATGCCCATGAATGGATTATACCCATAGGAGGGTTATATTCGTGGAACTAACCATGGATGAGGGTACCCATGATGGTTTAGATTGATGCCGGGTGTTGGTATCGTGGAAATTATGAACAAAAGGGTTAGTCACATAGTGACTTATGTGCAATTGAAGAGGTGCTAAGTTTTGGAGGTGTGTTTAATGGGAAAGATAAAAGTCTAGTGAAACTCGAATGTGAAGCTATGGGTGACTGCCGAGTTAGTCTAGCTAGCTGACTCTGTAGTTAGCCGATGGAGTTCCAGGAGAGTGCAGCTAGAAACCTAGTTGAAATGGATTCAGCAAAGGACTTGAGCATAGACTTGTACTGGCAGGCTACCTCACACAGAGAGTAGATGAAAGAATGTGTTGAATAAGTACGTATGGGAAATGTCTTGGTAGCAGGCAAAGTGTAATAGGATACATTAGTCTACATAAGATCGCAAATGGGTTCATGAGAGAAAGAGATAGCATGAGACAAAATAATTTCTGCAATAATGAAACTCATAGGTCGACATGAGTGATGTTGAGGAAGTACAACCATGATCCTTCACAGGTGTTGAACATACCAGACGTCGATGTACAAAGCGACGTGACATATGTGGAGAAGCCGATCAGAATGATCGGGAGTGTAACGCCCGCCCCTTTTCACCGAAAATCAGCGTATATTTTTTTTAAAAAAAGTGACAAAGGGCGCGGATGTAACGATGCGAGTTAAGTCCAAGCTTCTAGAGCTCGGCCCTTAATTGGCCAACCCTACGTGTACGTGGAACGAAGTCCACGAGGAACAGTTCACACGTATAAGTAAACTTGCGGAACGTTACATAAAATGCGCAATGATAATAGAGGCTAACCTACCAATTTTAGATAGTAGGGAAGATTACATTCATCTAACTCATAAAACATCTCAACATCATCGTATCCAAAACAAAACCAGAATATAGCAAGTAATTATACAGTCCGACAAGCTAAACTATACAATTACACATTTCCCAAAATAAACTTAATTAAAGCAAACAGTCTACCTCCCCAAGCTCCTAAGCTTGGCTACCGTCTCATCCTTCTGCTCCGGCATTTCCTACGTCATCAGCTAGGGTAGAAGTAGGGCATTAGACAACGCGCTCAGTAGGACTCCGAGTAGGGCTAACACATGGATTAGTGATAACAAAGCATATAGAAAATATTATATCAAAATCATGCCATTTGGTACAATGTAATGCAATGGGTGTTTTATGTCATGAATCCCACCCATCAATCTCATCATCATTATACAATGCCCCTTTTTCATCCATACATAATGTTCAAAATATAATCCATACCATCATCGTGCCATGACCCTCTTGATGGAAAAACCTCATCAAGATGTGATCCACACTAGGCATCCCCCTTGATGGAAGAACCATCATCAAGTTATAATAACACATAGTAACATTCTTGTTTGAATAACCTTATCAACATATCATAGAGCCCATAGTAACCTCCCTGATGAATCAAACACATCAAAATATCCCCATGGTTGTTTATCGGTCGCCCCGACGGAACATGGACTCCGGTTTCATTTCATCCTTCCCCTGTCATATCCCGCCCATGCCATGCATGAGATGTAGATGCCATATGCCATGTAATGAATATAATAACAACCATGACATTTAAAAATCCCATCAATCAAACATATAACTTGATTATCAAAAGTAGATCAAGTAAAGCCTCAATAAACACATCATAGCTTTAAAACCCATTTTAAACTAATCATATGCTTACCAGAATAAATCAAGTAGAAACCCCTACATAATGCATAATTCAAAACCAATCTTAAAACAACCCATATAATTTGTAAAATAATTCAAAGAAACCATCACTCAATCCATGGCTTACAAAAAGGTTAGAATCCTACCGAATACCGACTAGCGTCCTTTCTCGCTTCCGTTCGATAAACCTGGTCGCCGATCGCGCACCGCCTGCTATATCCAATACCTTATTACATACACAAAATCAGTCCATATGAACAATAGGTCACTATTTAGGTTTTGTGGGTCCCACTTAATCCATTAAACATTTTAATTACATGAGTGTAAAATCAGCCTCCCAGGCTTTATTTCACCCTACATAATGCTATTATTTAGAATCCCTAAACCCATGATCATCTCCCATGGACTTCTTCATTTTAGCCATTATTTACGGTTTTGCCACTACCTCTTCTCCATGGTTAATCACTCATTCATCCATGCATGATTAAGTCCATAGATGATTCATAGATTTGGATCCATCAATGACCCATCACCCATATCTTAAAATCATTAAAGTCAGCCACTTAATTTAACCTAAAGTCCATTACTTTAAACATGTACAAACACATTAACCTTAGGCCATAATGATCTACAATTGAGTCATTAAAATTCAGCCCTTTAAACTTAACTATATCTCCATTGTCCTTGGTCTTTGGTTACACATTAAATTCATCATAAGTCCCTCCATTGAGAGAACCTAAACCATACACTTGACTTATCATTCCTTAATCACATTTCCATTACAACTAACAACACTAAAAATAGCCACTTAAACACTCTAATCCTCATTCATTTCTCACATACATCATACCAAAATTATCCATAAGTTTACCTACAAATGGGTCATGGGTTCGGCCATACACCATGGCCGAACCCATGATGTCTTTTTCCCATTTCTTTCTTTGGCCTATCTACACATTTGGACCCATTATAAGGCCTTCCATGAAGGGGCTTAACTTATACATTTAAATCACCATCCTTAATCACAGTTTAAATCCTTTTTACAACCATCATCAAACCATCATAAAAACATCGTTTTCCCCATTTTTTTTTTGTACTCATTTAAAACTACCGTGGCCGAACCCATGGTTCATGATCCAATATTCCTTTATGCCATTTTATACCACAACACAATTACATTCATCCATGAATTCCATCATAAAAACCTCTTCAAAAATTACATACATTTAATCATTAATAACATCAAAACCCTAAATCATTCTCCATACTTCCATTCTTATAAACCCTAATAAAATACTCCATCATCTACCATTGTTAAGGCCATCAACATCTTTCACTTCTCCCATGCATTTCTTCGTTTACCATCCCTTTAAACAATTTTCCAACATTTAATCATTAAAACCTAAAACCATAATTCATCCTCCAAAATTTTAGCCCTAACACCCCATTAAAATTTCCTCAATTATTTATCATGGGGTTCAATCATTCATTCATGCTTCTTGATGCCATAACAACCATTTACATTCCCCATAAATTTCCTCATTTACAATCCCTTAAAAAAATTTACTACATTAACCATTAAAACCCTAAAATTACAAACTATCCTTCCATGATTTTTAAACCTTAAAATTCCATTAAAATTCCCAAATTTCTTTCCATGTCTTCCATTCTTCACAACCTTACTAAAATCATTCAATCAACCACCATGGTTTTTCTCATAAAAACCCCTTTTTTTAATCTTCCAACATTTAATCATTAAAAACCTCAAAATCATAAACCATTCTCCATGTTTAATTAATTTAATTTCATAATATCCTTAATCCATTTAATTTGTTCTTAATCTTAATTTATCCAGTTTTCCAACCTTCCATTTGACGGATTTGAGATCCAAGGCCTATGATTATTTGGCCACCATCAAATTTAACAAGAATGGATCCCAAAACTTAAACCCTAAAAATCCAAATCTCTTGTTTAGGAATTACTTACAATCCGATGCCTCCTCCGACTTTCGTCACTCCCGTCGGCTTCCTTGGCCTCCTTTCTTCTTCCTCTCCTTGTTTAATCAGCTAAGATGCTTGATCAATGGTGACAACCTCCAAACTTGGGTTTGGTCATAGTAGGGTTTGATTTAAGAGAGAGATGGGAGAGGATGGAGATGTGAAAAGAAGATAGTAGACCTTGATGTGGTGGCTTATCCTTGCACTTCCTTCTCTTTTCTTCTCTTCTTCTTCCTTCTTCTCTTCTCCTCTTCCTTTCTTAATTTTCTTCTTCTCTTCTTGGAGTGTGGGACGGTGGTGGAGAGCAAGATGGGAAAAATGAAATGAGAGTGAAAGAGCATCGATGGACAAAATGGGTAAAAGAGATAAGGTTTATCTCAATTGGGTGGAGTAATTAATTCCTCCCACCAACCCATGAGATCTTTATCTTGCTTTTTGACCCCAACACCTTAGCCAACCTTTTTTTTTCCTTTTTGCAATGGGTGGTTTTGGTCTTCCATTGACCATTTGACCACCACTTGGATAACTTAACCATTTAATTAATTAGATAACTTAACCATTTATTTCCCACCAACCACACAAGATCTTTATCATGCTTTATGCTTGATGACTCAACCACCATCAAGTCCCAACGTTGTTGGTGTTTGAAGGTAGGATTGTTTTGGTCTCCCCTCTTTTAACCCCTTTGACCATGAATAGATTAGTTTAGTTAATTTAATTAATTTGATTATTAGGCTAAGTTAATTAATTCCCACCTAATTTAATTCCATTAAATTCCCTCTATGAAATCCACCCATGGTTGACCAAGTCAACCATGGTGGCCGGCCCCACCAATTCTTGGTCCACACGCCACCTCACACGGTGAGGTGGAGGTGGGTCCCATTAGACCATGTCACTTTGGTCAATTTCAATTTAACTTAGGTGATTTAGACCCATTCCAACTAGTTGTATCACCATTGGGCCCATGGCCCAATTACATTTTATCCTTACCCATTTATCTTAGAGCATACATTATCTTGACCCATTGGGTCCCAATTGGTTATTGGGCCCAATTTGACCATCTTTGGTCCAATTGACTACCATTGACCCTTTACGTAAACTTAAATCCAATCCATAATCCATTGGGCCCTTGTTGGGCCTGTGTCCAAATTTTGGTCCAATTACCATTTATTCCATCAAATTTCCCATTTCCACCATTAAAAATAAATAATAACCACATATTTATTGATTTAAAAATCTTGGGCCATTACAATACAATCCTCTTTTAAAATTTTCGTCCCGAACATTCGAACAAAGTAGGGGTTCAAATCATCTTATGCAAAGAGCTCCGGATGAGCGGCACTCATCTCTGACTCCAGTTCCCAGGTGGTTTCCTTATTGCCATATAGTTCCCATACCACCTTGATCTACTCTGTAGTCTCCGTAACCAACTCCGGTCCAATCAGCGCAGGCTCACCGGCCTCTGTTCAACACACTGGCGATCTACACGGCCTACCATATAAGGCCTCAAACGGAGCCATCTGGAGGCTTGCCTAGTAACTGTTATTGTAGGAAAACTCCACCAATGGCAAGTGATACTCTCATCCACCCTTGAAATCCATCATACCTGTCCTCAGCATATCCTCCCATATCCGCATTGTCCTCTCCGACTGTCCATCAGTTTGTGGGTGGAATGTTGTGCTGGTCAACATGTCGGTCCCCATAGCCGACTGCACGCTCTGCCATACTCTGCTAGTGAATAGGCCATCTCCGTCGGACATAATAGTCCGGGGTACACCATGTAGTCCCGATAATATTTCGGATGTACCGTCGACCCATATTGCATCGTTGCCCCTTGATGACCTTAGTAATCCTGTTACAAAGTCCATGGCTACATGCTCCCATTTCCACTCCGGCACTGGTAAGGGTTTTAGTAAACCCGGTGGCTTCCGATGTTCCGTCTTAATCCTGCCGCCAAGTTAGTGCAGCGAGCACAAACTCTGCCACATCTCTCTTGAGTCCATGCCACCAATAGTGCCTCTTAAAATCATGGTACATCTTGGCGCTATCCGGATGGGTAGAGAGCTTGGTTTGGTGTGCCTCAACCATCAACTCCCTTTTGCAGCTCTTAGGTACATATGTCCCACCTTGGAATAAAAGATCCTGTTCTGGTCGTAATTCCTATTCCGGTAATACCTCACCTGCAAATGTCTTGGTCCAAATCTCCTCCATTTCTGAGTCTATTCGTTGTTCCCGTTCAATTGTGCTAAGTACCTCTTAATTACATCAACATCACTCATATAGACCTATGAGTTTCATTCTTACAAAAATTATTCTGTCTCATGCTATCTCTTTCTCTCATGAAGCCATTTACGATCTTATGTAGATTAACGTATTCTATTACACTTTACCTGCTACCAAGACATTTCCCATACGTACCTATTCAACACGTTCTTTCATCTACTCTCTGTGTGAGGTAGCCTGCCAGTACAAGTCTACGCTCAAGTCCTTTGCTGATTCCATTTCAACTAGGTTTCTAGCTGCACTCTCCTGGAACTCCATCGGCTAACTACAGAGGCAGCTAGCTAGACTAACTCGGCAGTCACCCATAGCTTCCCATTCGAGTTTCACTAGACTTTTATCTTTCCCATTAAACACACCTCCAAAACTTAACACCTCTTCAATTGCACATAAGTCACTATGTGACTAACCCTTTTGTTCATAATTTCCACGATACCAACACCCGGCATCAATCTAAACCACCATGGGAACCCTCATCCATGGTTAGTAACCATCCATGAATATAACCCTCCTATGAGTGTAATCCATTCATGGGCATACTAATACCTTCATAGGACTATTCTGTCTATCATAAGACTCATGGGTCAACTTATGGAACCAAACTGTATCTATCGGGAACTGGACATACCCACCAATGGTCGTCCTTGTCTACCAACAGGGAATAATACAGTAAGTGTAGTGAACATTTATTGTACTAATAACATACGTGAAGGCAGTAGGTACAAGAGAGTAGAATGTTCTCAAATTAAATAATGCATAAGCATATGAACTACAACTACTGCCATACCTTGAACCACCGAATGATCCATTGTCTCTGGAGAAGAAATCGTAGCATTCAGTTGTCCCGACTCTGTCAGAATAGGTGCCCTTCCTGTCGGGTCATGTGCTCTAGGCCTCTGTGGCTGAGCTGATCGAGCTAGACAACGGCGAGGGCCTCTGAAGTGCGAAGATCTATAGTTCTGAGGACACTCTCTTTTAAAATGCCCCTGCTGAACACAATGGAAACAGGAACTTCCAGTAGAGGCTGACCGACGAGAACCTCTGAAGTACGAAGACTTATCGTTCTGTGGGCACTCTCTTTTGAAATGCCCCTGCCGACCACACTGGAAACAGGAACTTCCAGTAGAGGCTGAAGGTCTCCAAAAGTTGGGTCTGAATCTCCTGTGAGGGCAAAAGGTACTTACCCCACTCTGACCTCTTCGGTCCTGTGTTTCATTTCCGTTCAAGAGTTGTTGTAAGACATAAGTAACTAGAGCTTGCACAACGTTTCGTAGCTCGGGTGTTATCACTGGAATATTCATGCGATTCTGTGCTTCCTCTTGATGAGGTTGATGTACCTCTTCTTCCGAATGAGGTTACTGTACCTCTTCTTCTTCCACACATGGGTCTTGTCAGTTTCTTCTCTTTGGAGGCATTTTCCGAAGTCATAAAAAAAATTCATTGGCTTAGTTCCTTCATAAACTCGTAAGTTGCATACTTCCTTAAAAAAAAAATCATTCAAACTTCTATCATAATACAAAGGTTGGTAGGGTTAAAATAAACCCTTCAAAACAACAAAGTGTACCCCCAACTCTTACAAGATAAGCCTCTTTGAATGACCTTCCTTGCTACTCCCCAGCCTAGTCTTCCGTAGAGGACCATGCATCCTCCTCAAACACAAAGGAACTGTCAGGGCCCGACATCGACATGTAACCCAGTACTCCACATGTCAAACAAGGTATTATCCCTGGTCTTCCAATATAAGGACAGTTAGTCCTTTCTTTCTCGTGTCCATGTAGCCCACAAACCGGGCATACCACTTCAAAAGGGTAGGGATAATATGCGCAGTTGTACCCAACCTGGTTGCACAATCATACCTATAATTGGGTCCTATTTCCCCTACCGACTTTCTTATCATCGGAAAGTCTTCCACATTCTCTTCAGGAAGAGATGATAAATCCCCTTCACCTTCCTCGGGAGGTCCCTCTTGAAAGTCCAGGCTAACTGCTTATGCTAAAAGCAGACACCAAATCTATGGGACAGCTAGGGGTTCCCTTATCCCATAATTCCGTATACTCCCCATCACTTGACATATCTGTATCATAGAATACAAACAAAATACAAAAATCATCGAGAGCAGTTTCCAATAAAACCAATCTAGACTTTGGGGAATTTCTTATACATAACACAATGTTTTTTTTTTTTTTTTGGGGAAAATTTTCCAAATTAGCCCACTCAGTTTTGGGAATAACATCCTTAAGTACCAATGTTTGTTCCATTTGGTGAGAACGGGGAAACTTTCCTTCGTTCGATAAACCCATTACTGTTCCATCAATTGGGGGAAAACTAGATTTGTTTTCTCATTTTGAGGGAAATTTTCCTAAATATCACTGTTTTTCTTTCCATTTGGGGGGAAGTTGCCAAATAAGCACACTTAGTTTTCCTTTGTCTCTAGGGGGAGAATCTCTAAACTCTTACTGTTTGTTGTTCAACTTAAGGATACTGGGGAAACACATCCTATTTTCACTACGTTTGATAAAGTTATCATTGTTTCATCAATTCGGGGAAAAGATTTCTAAGTGATCATACTTTGTTTTGGGGAAAATTTCCTAAGTATCAAAGTATTGTGTTTTCATTTTTAGGGGAAATACGCCCTATATTGCTACGTTTGATAATCCTAACTTAGGATGGATCTTTCTTCCATTGCTATCGTTCCTTTTTGTCAGACATTGTTCTCAGATTGAATACTTCAGTTTGAGTCAATCGAAGTAAATTAGCCCGACCCCCGTGCAGCAGACTCCGAAGAGTCGATCAGTTGGGATTCTTAGCTGACAGTGAGACATGCAACCTTCTAAATCGTACTTCGAAAGATTCATTCTTCCGAGTTCGCTCTGATACCAACTGTAACACCCGCCCCTTTTCACCGAAAATCAGAGTATATTTTTTTTTTAAAAAAGTGACAAAGGGCGCGGACGTCACGACGCGTGTTAAGTCCGAGCTTCTAAAGCCCGGCCCTTAACTGGCTAACCCTACGTGTGTGTGGAACGAAGTCCACGAGGAACAGTTCACACGTATAAGTAAGCTTGCGGAACGTTACATAAAACGCGCAATGATAATAGAGGCTAACCTACCAATTTTAGATAGTAGGGAAGATTACATTCATCTAACTCATAAAACATCTCAACATCATCGTATCCAAAACAAAACCAGAATATAGCAAGTAATTATACAGTCCGACAAGCTAAACTATACAATTACACATTTCCCAAAATAAACTTAATTAAAGCAAACAGTCTACCTCCCCAAGCTCCTAAGCTTGGCTACCGTCTCATCCTTCTGCTCCGGCATTTCCTGCGTCATCAGCTAGGGTAGAAGTAGGGCATCAGACAACGCTCCCAGTAGGACTTCGAGTAGGGCTAACACATGGATTAGTGATAACAAAGCATATAGAAAATATTATATCAAAATCATGCCATTTGGTACAATGTAATGCAATGGGTGTTTTATGTCATGAATCCCACCCATCAATCTCATCATCATTGTACAATGCCCTTTTTTCATCCATACATAATGTTCAAAATATAATCCATACCATCATCGTGCCATGACCCTCTTGATGGAAAAACCTCATCAAGATGTGATCCACACTAGGCATCCCCCTTGATGGAAGAACCATCATCAAGGTATAATAACACATAGTAACATTCTTGTTTGAATAACCTTATCAACATATCATAGAGCCCATAGTAACCTCCCTGATGAATCAAACACATCAGAATATGCCCATGGTTGTTTATCGGTCGCCCCGAAGGAGCATGGACTCCGGTTTCATTTCATCCTTCCCCTGTCATATCCCTCCCATGCCATGCATGAGATGTAGATGCCATATGCCATGTAATGAATATAATAACAACCATGACATTTAAAAATCCCATCAATCAAACATATAACTTGATTATCAAAAGTAGATCAAGTAAAGCCTCAATAAACACATCATAGCTTTAAAACCCATTTTAAACCAATCATATGCTTACCAGAATAAATCAAGTAAAAACCCCTACATAATACATAATTCAAAACCAATCTTAAAACAACCCATATAATTTCCAAAATAATTCAAAGAAACCAACACTCAATCCATGGCTTACAAAAAGGTTAGAATCCTACCGAATACCGACTAGCGCCCTTTCTCACTTCCGTTCGATAAACCCGGTCGCCGATCGCGCACTGCCTGCGATATCCAATACCTTATTACATACACATAATCAGTCCATATGAACAATCGGTCACTATTTAGGTTTTGTGGGTCTCACTTAATCCATTAAACATTTTAATTACATGAGTGTAAAATCAGCCTCCCAGGCTTTATTTCACCCTACATAATGCTATTACTTAGAATCCCTAAACCCATGATCATCTCCCATGGACTTCTTCATTTTAGCCATTATTTACGGTTTTGCCACTACCTCTTCTCCATGGTTAATCACTCATTCATCCATGCATGATTAAGTCCATAGATAATTCATAGATTTGGATCCATCAATGATCCATCACCCATATCTTAAAATCATTAAAGTCAGCCACTTAATTTAACCTAAAGTCCATTACTTTAAACATGTACAAACACATTAACCTTAGGCCATAATGATCTACAATTGAGTCATTAAAATTCAGCCCTTTAAACTTAACTAAATCTCCATTGTCCTTGGTCTTTGGTTACACATTAAATTCATCATAAGTCCCTCCATTGAGAGAACCTAAACCATACACTTGACTTATCATTCCTTAATCACATTTCCATTACAACTAACAACACTAAAAATAGCCACTTAAACACTCTAATCCTCATTCATTTCTCACATACATCATACCAAAATTATCCATAAGTTTACCTACAAATGGGTCATGGGTTCGGCCATACACCATGGCCGAACCCATGATGTCTTTTTCCCATTTCTTTCTTTGGCCTATCTACACATTTGGACCCATTATAAGGCCTTCCATGAAGGGGCTTAACTTATACATTTAAATCACCATCCTTAATCACATTTAAATCCTTTTTACAACCATCATCAAACCATCATAAAAACATCATTTTCCCCATTTTTTTTTTGTACTCATTTAAAACTACCGTGGCCGAACCCATGGTTCATGATCCAATATTCCTTTATGCCATTTTATACCACAACACAATTACATTCATCCATGAATTCCATCATAAAAACCTCTTCAAAAATTACATACATTTAATCATTAATAACATCAAAACCCTAAATCATTCTCCATACTTCCATTCTTATAAACCCTAATAAAATACTCCATCATCTACCATTGTTAAGGCCATCAACATCTTTCACTTCTCCCATGCATTTCTTCGTTTACCATCCCTTTAAACAATTTTCCAACATTTAATCATTAAAACCTAAAACCATAATTCATCCTCCAAAATTTTAGCCCTAACACCCCATTAAAATTTCCTCAATTATTTATCATGGGGTTCAATCATTCATTCATGCTTCTTGATGCCATAACAACCATTTACATTCCCCATAAATTTCCTCATTTACAATCCCTTAAAAAAATTTACTACATTAACCATTAAAACCCTAAAATTACAAACTATCCTTCCATGATTTTTAAACCTTAAAATTCCCAAATTTCTTTCCATGTCTTCCATTCTTCACAACCTTACTAAAATCATACAATCAACCACCATGGTTTTTCTCATAAAAACCCCTTTTTTTAATCTTCCAACATTTAATCATTAAAAACCTCAAAATCATAAACCATTCTCCATGTTTAATTAATTTAATTTCATAATATCCTTAATCCATTTAATTTGTTCTTAATCTTAATTTATCCATTTTTCCAACCATCCATTTGATGGATTTGAGATCCAAGGCCTATGATTATTTGGCCACCATCAAATTTAACAAGAATGGATCGCAAAACTTAAAACCTAAAATCCAAATCTCTTGTTTAGGAATTACTTACAATCCGATGCCTCCTCCGACTTTCATCACTCCCGTCGGCTTCCTTGGCCTCCTTTCTTCTTCCTCTCCTTGTTTAATCAGCTAAGATGCTTGATCAATGGTGACAACCTCCAAACTTGGGTTTGGCCATAGTAGGGTTTGATTTAAGAGAGAGATGGGAGCGGATGGAGATGAGAAAAGAAGATAGTAGACCTTGATGTGGTGGCTTATCCTTGCACTTCCTTCTCTTTTCTTCTCTTCTTCTTCCTTCTTCTCTTCTCCTCTTCCTTTCTTAATTTTCTTCTTCTCTTCTTGGAGTGTGGGACGGTGGTGGAGAGCAAGATGGGAAAAATGAAATGAGAGTGAAAGAGCATCGATGGACAAAATGGGTAAAAGAGATAAGGTTTATCTCAATTGGGTGGAGTAATTAATTCCTCCCACCAACCCATGAGATCTTTATCTTGCTTTTTGACCCCAACACCTTAGCCAACGTTTTTTTTTCTTTTTGCAATGGATGGTTTTGGTCTTCCATTGACCATTTGATCACCACTTGGATAACTTAACCATTTAATTAATTAGATAACTTAACCATTTATTTCC
Organism: Chimonanthus salicifolius; assembly: GCA_013350335.1. Taxonomy (NCBI): domain Eukaryota; kingdom Viridiplantae; phylum Streptophyta; class Magnoliopsida; order Laurales; family Calycanthaceae; genus Chimonanthus; species Chimonanthus salicifolius. The sequence continues at coordinate 55,768,443 of CM023533.1, read as the reverse complement.
CACCAACCACACAAGATCTTTATCATGCTTTATGCTTTATGACTCAACCACCATCAAGTCCCAACGTTTTTGGTGTTTGAAGGTAGGATTGTTTTGGTCTCCCCTCTTTTGACCCCTTTGACCATGATTAGATTAGTTTAGTTAATTTAATTAATTTGATTATTAGGCTAAGTTAATTAATTCCCACCTAATTTAATTCCATTAAATTCCCTCTATGAAATCCACCCATGGTTGACCAAGTCAACCATGGTGGCCGGCCCCACCAATTCTTGGTCCACACGCCACCTCACACGGTGAGGTGGAGGTGGGTCCCATTAGACCATGTCACCTTGGTCAACTTCAATTTAACTTAGGTGATTTAGACCCATTCCAACTAGTTGTATCACCATTGGGCCCATGGCCCAATTACATTTATCCTTACCCATTTATCTTAGAGCTTACATTATCTTGACCCATTGGGCCCCAATTGGGTATTGAGCCCAATTTGACCATCTTTGGCCCAATTGACTACCATTGACCCTTTAAGTAAACTTAAATCCAATCCATAATCCATTGGGCCCTTGTTGGGCCTTTGTCCAAATTTTGGTCCATTTACTATTTATTCCATCAAATTTCCCATTTCCACCATTAAAAATAAATAATAACCACATATTTATTGATTTAAAAATCTCGGGCCATTACAGGGAGCGAACAAAGGGTACTGCAGAACCGCGTCAGTCAGTTCGTCAAGGTGGTATGGGAACGACGTGGCAATGAGGAAACCACCTGGGAACTTGAATCAGAGATGAGTGCCGCTCGTCCGGAGCTCTTTGTATGAGATGATTGGAACCTCTACTTCACTCGAATTTTTGGGACGAAAATTTCAGAAGAGGATTGTATTGTAATGACCTGGAATTTGTGAATTAGTATATCTGTGGTTATTATTTATTTTAATGATGGAAATTGAGAATTTTAATGGAATAAATGTTAAGTGAATCAAAATTTGGGCAAAGGCCCAAGTATGGTCCAATGGACCATGGGTTGGATGAAATTCATTTAATTGGTCAATAATGATTAATGTAATGGCCCGGAATTTGTAAATCAAAATATATGTGGTTATTGTTTGTTTTAATGGTGGAAATTGGAAATCTAATGGAATAGAGGGTAAATGGATCAAGATATGAACAAAGGCCCAATTAGGGCCCAATGGACTATGGATTGGATTTAAGTTTACATAAAGGGTCAAAGATGGTCAAATGGGCTAAGGAAGGGTATGTGTATGTGGTTGGATGAATGGAAAAATTAGGCTAATTTAAGAACTAAATTATTAGTATGCATATCATGGTTAATGAGACATCAATGGAACCATTTTGTGAATCAATTAATGGGTCTAAGTTATGGATCAATTATGGACCATAATGTAGATGGATTAAGTAAATGAGTAACCATGGAAGGATAGTGGCAAAACCGTAAATATTGGCCAAAATGAAGAAACCCATGGGAGGTGGTTATGGACTTAGGGATTCTAAGTAATATCATTATGTAGGGTGAAATAAAGCCTGGGAGGCTGATTTTACACTCATGTAATTAAAATGTCTAATGGATTAAGTGGGACCCACAAAACCTAAATAGTGACCGATTGTTCATATGGACTGATTATGTGTATGTAATAAGGTATTGGATATCGCAGGCGGTGCGCAATTGGCGACCGAGTTTATCGAACGGAAGCGAGAAAGGATGCTAGTCGGTATTCGGTAGGATTCTAACCTTTTTGTAAGCCATGGATTGAGTGATGGTTGTTTTGAATTATTTTGGAAATTATATGGGTTGTTTTAAGATTGGTTTTGAATTATGTATTATGTAGGGGTTTTTACTTGATTTATTCTGGTAAGCATATGATTGGTTTAAAATGAGTTTTAAAGCTATGATGTGTTTATTGAGGCTTTACTTGATTTACTTTTGATAATCAAGTTATATGTTTGATTGATGGGATTTTTAAATGTCATGGTTGTTATTATATTCATTACATGGCATATGGCACCTACATCTCATGCATGGCATGGGAGGGATATGACAGGGGAAGGATGAAATGAAACTGGAGCCCATGCTCCGTCGGGGCGACCGATAAACAGGCACAGGGACATTATGATGTGTTTGACTCATCAGGAATGATGTATGGATTATTATACCTTGACGAGGCCTTACCGTCAAGGGGGATGTTGTATTTATTGTTATACCTTGATGATGGTTCTTCCATCAAGGGGGATATTGTATTTGTGGTTACACCTTGACGAGGCCTTACCGTCAAGGGGGATATGGCGTCGGGTTAGTAAGGATGATGGGTGGGATTCATAACACAGACACCCATGGCATGGCATTCATTCTATGGCTTTTTGTTATGTATTATCTATATGCTTTGTTATCACTAATCCATGTGTTAGCCCTACTCGGAGTCCTATTGGGCGCATTGTCTAACGCCCTACTTCTACCCTAGCTGGTGACGCAGGAAATGCCGGAGCAGAAGGACGAGACGAGAGACAAGCTTAGGAGCTTGGGAAGGCGGACTAATTATTTTGTTTAAGTTTATTTTGGGAAGTGTATATTTGTATAGTTTAGCTTGTCGGACTGTATAATTATTTGCTATATTTTAGTCTTGTTTTGAATATGATGATGTTGAGATGTTTTATTAGTTAGATGAATGTAATCTTCCCTGCTATCTAAAAATTGGTAGGTTAGCCTCTATTATCATTCCGCGTTTTATGTAATGTTCCACAAGCTTACTTACACGTGTGAACTGTTCCTCGTGGACTTCGTTCCATGCACACGTAGGGTTGGCCAGTTAAGGGCTGGGCTCTAGAAGCTAGGACTTAACTCGCGTCGTGACGTCCGCGCCCTTTTTCACTTAAAAAAAAATAGACTCTGATTTTCGTTGAAAAGGGGCAGGCGTTACACACGCCCTTTGTGTAAGGGCCCGGAATTTTTAAAATTAATATAAATGGGAATATTATTTATTTTAAGGATGAAAATTGGAAAATTTATGGAATAAAGGGGTAAATGGGCCAAAATTTTGACAAAGGCCCAATTATGGCCCAATAGACCATGGAGTGGATTTTAAAATTATGTAAGTGGTTAATGATGGCCAATTGGACCATGGGAGGTCAAATTGGGTCAAATACCCATTTGGGACCCAATGGATCAAGATGGTTAAGCTCTAAGGTAAATGGGTAAGATGGAAATGTAATTGGGCCATGGGCCCAAATGGTGATCCATTTAGAATGAATTCAATGGAATTTAAATCACATAAGTTAAGTTAAAATTTAACCAAGGTTTGGTGGGGCCAACCACCATGGTTGATTTGGTCAACCATGGGTGGAATAATGGAATTAGGTTAAGTACAATGAATTAACCTAAGGTGATTTAAATAAATAAATGGGAATTAAAGTAACCAAAATATCTAAATATTGAATGATTAAAATTATCCAAATGAGGTGGTCAAAGTGGGGTCAAAAGGTGAAAACCAAATCACCTCATTCCAACTCAAAGTAAAACACGTTGGAACTTGGTGGTGGGTATCTAAACCACCACCATAAAGTAAGAAAATATCTCATAAGGTTGGTGGGCTAATTAATGTAAAGTGTAAAAAAATGGGGATAAGCCTTGATTTCTTTTCCCATCCTCTCTTCATTTTTACTCTCTCCATTTTTCATTCTCCATTGCCGTCCCATGCTCTAAGTGAAGGAGAGGAAGAGAGCTAAGGAGAAGGGAAGAGAAGGAGGGAAGAAAGAAGTGGAAATTTAAGAAGAATTACTCCAAGGTCAAGGTTACCACCTCCCCTCTCATCATCTTTCCCTCTCCCTCTCTCAATACAAACCCTACCTTGGCCGATCCTAAGGTTAGGGGTTGCCACCATGGATCAAGCATCTTGACCTATCAAAGATCAAAAGGAAAGAGAAAGGAGGCTAAGGAGACCGACGGGAGCGGCGGAAATCGGAGGAGACGTCGGATTGTGAGTATTTCTTAAACAAGAAATTTTGGATTTAGGGTTTAAGAATTGGAATTTATTTTATATGAATGAAGTGGTGGATAGATAATTTTATGCTATGGAGTTTAAACCCATCAAATGAGAGGGTGGAAGATGGAGAAAACCCTAAATGGGTAAATTAGGGTTAGGGAAAAGAAATAAATAAATGGATTATGTGCATTGGATAAATTATGAAATTAAGCATGAAATTGGATGATTGCAAGAAAATCATGGGCCATAGGGTTCGGCCATGTAGCATGGCCGAACCCCATGGTGGGTGATTAGCTAGTTGATGTAAATAATTAGGGTTTTGAAGAATGGAAGACAATGAGGGTTTTTAGCTAATGAAATTTAGGGTTGTAAATGAATGCATGTGGGTAAGTTTTTTTTTTAAATTGTTTTATGATGAAAAATGCAAATGGATTTTATGGCATTGGAAGGTATAAAAGAGAATGAATTATGAACCATGGGTTCGGCCATGGTGTATGGCCGAACCCTAGGTTGTTGTGTGAAGTTAATTAGGGTTTTAGGGTATGAAGCCATGGAAAAAAAAAATGGGAAGATTGATGAAATTAATATTTTGGTGAATGTAGGTATTTTGGAGCAATGAATGGTGGATCATGAACCCTATGGTGATGTAATGGTGATCAAATGATGGATTTAAAGGATGGAAAAGATGGATTAATGTGTTAATGAGTTAGGGTTTCAAATGAACAAATGTAGTGATCCAGTTTGGTGGGTTAGATTGGATGATGGATGGTGTTTGTGGCCTCCAAAGGGAATGAATGAGTGATGCACTCATTGAAGTTAAATGCATAAGGTAAACCCCATGGGAGGATTTGATGAATTAGGTATTTTGAATCCATGACCCAAATGGTGGATCATTTTTAGGTCTAAGGTTAATATGTATGTATGTGATTAAGTAATGGGAATTGGATTAATTAGATGACAAGTTTTAATAGTTTGGTGGGTCATAAATGAACCTAAGTTAGGGATCTAAGTTTAAAAATCAATTTTGGACTTAATCATGCATGGATAAATGGGTGATTAATCATGGAAAATGAGGTAGTCGCAAAACCGTAATTAAATGCCAAATTCAAGAATTCTATGGAGATTGATCATGGAATGAGGGGATCTAATGTGATAACCTTATAAGTGGTTAATAAAGCCTAGGGTGGCTGATTTTAGACATATGTACTTAAAAGTATATAATGGATTAGGTGGGACCCACAAAACCTAAATGGTGACCGGTTTTTCATAAGGGCTTATAAATGGTTGAAACATGGACTAATGATTAATGTGTAATAAGGTACTGGACATCGCAGGCGGTGCGCGATCGGCGACCGGGCTTATCGAACGGAAAATGTAAAAGGACGCAAGTCGGTATTGGGTAGGATTCTAACCTTTTTGTAAGCCATGGATTGAGTGATGGTTTCCCTGAATTATTTTGGAAATAATATGGTATGTTTTAAGATTGGTTTTGAATTATGTATTATGTAGGGGTTTTTACTTGATTCATTCCGGTAAGCATATGATTGGTTTAAAATGGGTTTTAATGCTGTGATGTGATTATTGAGGCTTTGCTTGATCTATTTTGGGTAATCAAGTTACATGTTTTATTGATGGGATTTTCTTTAAATGTCATGGTTTGTTATTATATTCATTACATGGCATATGGCATCTACATCTCATGCATGGCATGGGAGGGATATGACAGCAGAAGGATGAAATGAAACCGGAGTCCATGCTCCGTCGGGGCGACCGATAAACAGACGTGGAGATATTTTGATGTGTTTGATGTATCAGGGATGTTGTATGTAATTATGATACCTTGATGATGATTCTTCCATCAAGGGGGAGGATTTGTGATTGTTTTACATCTAGACGAGGTTTCGCCATCCAGGGGAATGAATTGTGATTGTTTTATATCTGGATGAGGTTTTGCCGTCCAGGGGGATGATTTGTGATGGTTTGTATCTTGACGAGGTTTTGCCGTCAAGGGGGATATGACATGATGGTATGGATGATGGGTAGGATTCATAACATCGACACCCATGGCATAGCATTCATTTTATGATCTCCGTTATGTATTATCTATATGCTTTGTTATCACTAATCCATGTGTTAGCCCTACTCGGAGTCCTACTGGGCGCGTGTTCTAACGCCCTACTTCTACCCTAGCTGACGATGCAGGAGATGGCGGAACGGAAGGACAGGACGGGAGTCAAGCTTAGGAGCTTGGGAAGGCGGACTAGTTATTTTGTTTAAATTTATTTTGGGAAAATGTGTATTTGCATAATTTAGCTTGTCGGAAATGTAATAACTTAGATGTCTTGCTATGTTTTATAAATTATTTTGGACAGTACAGTATGAGGGCATTTTAGTAATTTAATGGATATCTCTTCCCTGCTATCTAAAGATTGGTAGGATAGTGTCTATTATCATCCGCACTTATTTTTATGTTCCGTGAGCTTACTTGCTACGCGTGAACCGTACTCGTGGACTTATGTTCCACGTACGCGTAGGGTTGGCCAGTTAAGGGCCGGGCTTTAGAAGCTCGGAACTTAACTCGCATCGTGACGTCCGCACCCTTTGTCACTTTTATTTAAAAAAAAAAATGTACTCTGATTTTACGGTGAAAAGGGGCGGGTGTTACACTTTGTCACTATTCATTTAAAAAAAATAGACTCTGATTTCGGTGAAAAGGGGCGGGCATTACAGTTTAGGCTTTTAGGGTTTTCGGGTTTTGGATTTTAAGGGTATAGGGTTTTAGGGTTTAGGGTAAAGGGTTTTAGGGTTTAGGCTAAGGTTTTGGATTTAGGGTTTTAGGGTTTAGGGTTTTAGGGTTTTTGGGTTTTAGGATTTACGGTTAAGAGTTTAGATTTTATGGTTCAGGGTCTTAGGGCTTTAGGGTTTTAGGATTTACGGTTAAGGGTTTATATTTTAGGGGTTTAGGGTTTAGGGTTTAGATTTTCGGTTAGGGCTTTAGGGTTTAGGTTTTTGGGTTTAGGGTTTTACAGTTTTATGGTTTAGGTTTTAGCATTTTAGGCTTTAGGGTTTAGGGTTTTAGGGTTTTAGGATTTTTGGATTTAGGGTTTAGGGTTTTGAGGTTTTAGGGTTTTATGGGATTAGGGTTTACAGTTTAGGGTTTAGGGTTTTAGGGTTTTTAGGTCTAGGGTTTAGGGTTTTAGTTTTTAGGGTAGTGTTTTAGGGTTTAGGGTTTAGGGTTTCGAGTTTAGTGTTTAGCGTTGTAGTGTTTTTGGGGTTTAGGGTTTAGGGTTTAGGGTTTCAGGTTTAGTATTTAGGGTTTTAGGGTTTTAGGGTTTTGGGGTTTCGGGTTTAGGGTTTGGGGTTTGGGGTTTTAGGGGTTTAGGGTTTAGGGTTTAGGGTTTAGGGTTTGGGGCTTAGGATTGGGGGTTTAGGTGTTTAGGGTTTAGGGTTTAGGGTTTTAAGCTTTTAAAGTTTTAGGATGTTAAGGTTTAGGTTTTAGAGTTTAGATTTTAGGGTTTAACGTTTAGGGTTTAGATTTTAGGGTTTGGGGTTTAGGGTTTAGGGTATAGGGTTTAGGGTTTTAGAGTTTTAGGATGTTAAGGTTTATTTTTTAGGGTTTAGATTTTAGGGTTTAGGGTTTTGGGTAGGGTTTTAGGGTTTAAAGTTAATGGTTTTAGGGTTTTTGGTTTTAGGGATTAGGTTTTAGAGTTTTAGGGTTTAGGGGTTTAGGGTTTTAGCTTATAATGTTTTTGGGTTTTTGGCTTTAGGATTTAAGGTTTAGGGTTTTAGGGTTTTAGGGGTTTAACAGTTTAACGGTTTAGAGTTTAAGGTTTAGGGTTTAGGGTTTTAGGGTTTTAAGGTTTTTGGGTTTAGGGTTATGGGTTTTATAGTTTAGGGTTTTAGGGTTTAAGGGTTTTTGGCTTCAGGGGTTAGGGTTAGGGTTTAGGGTTTAGGGTTTAGGGTTTAGGGTTTAGGGTTTTAGGGTGTAGAGTTTAGGGGTTAGGGTGTAGGGTTTTAGGGTTTTAGTGTTTAGAGTTTAGGGTTTAGGGTTTTATGGTTGTAAGGTCTAGGGTCGCTTTTAGGATTTAGGGTTTAGGGTCTTAAGCTTTTAGTGTTTAACGTTTTAGGGTTTAAGGTTTTGGTTTTAAGGTTTAGGGTGAGGGGTTTTGGGTTTTAGGGTTTTAAGGTTTTATGGTTTATAGTTTAGGGTTTAGGATTTAGGGTTTACTGTTTAGGGTTTTAGGGTTTTTGGGGTTTTGGGTTTAGGGTTTAGGGTTTCGGGTTTTTGGGGTTTAGGGTTTTAACGGTTGAGGGTGTAACACCCGGCCCTTTTCACCAAAAATCAGAGTCTATTTTTTTTTTTTTAAACTGAAAGGGTGCAGGCGTCACAACGCGAGTTGAGTCCGAGCTTCTAGAGCCCGGCCCTTAACTGGCCAACCCTACGTGTGCGTGGAACGAAGTCGACGACGAACAGTTCACACGTAGAAGTAAGTATGCGGAATGTTAATAGAGGCTAACCTACAATTTTTAGATAGCAGGGAAGATTTCATCATTTAATTACTAAAATGCCATCACATTATATGTCTACAATAAAATCCAAAACGTAGTAATAAGTCTAAAATATACAGTCCGACAAGTTAACTATTCAAATATACATTTTCCAAAATAAAGCTTAAAACAAAGTAAATAATCCATCTCCCCAAGCTCCTAAGCTTGGCTCCCGTCTCGTCCTTCTACTCCGGCATTTCCTGCGTCATCAGCTAGGGTGGAAGTAGGGCGTTAGACCACGCGCCCAGTAGGACTCCGAGTAGGGCTAGCACATGGATTAATAATAATAGTATGTAGGTAATAATATGATAAAAACTGGTAGACAATCATATAATGAAATTATGAAGTGAATGCCATGCCATGGGTGTCTGTATTATGAATCCCACCCATCATCCCTACCATCATGATGTCATATCCCCCTTGACGGCATGACCTCGTCAAGGTATCCCCATGCCTGTTCTCAGTCGCCCTGACGGAGCATGGACTCCGGTTATAGCCTATCAGGCTATCCCCATGCCTGTTCTCGGTCGCCCCGACGGAGCATGGACTCCGGTTTGTTTATTTTTTTTCGCCCATGCCATGCATGAGATGTAATGCATTATGCTATGTAATATTTATAACTCATAACCGTAACATATCATACATAGCCTTAACTTATTATGCATAACCTTGAACATAATTCATAGCCATATTCCATATAATACTTAATCATAGACATAAGAATCCATCTTAAACATATCATAACCTTAAAACCCATCATACAACCAATCAATAAAATTACTAAAAATAAACCAATAAACCAATCACATAGCATCTAATCCATGGCTTACAAATAGGTAGGAATCCTACCGAATACCGACTCGCGTTCTTCTCTTTCTTTTTCGTCCGATAGTCCGGCTACCGACACGCGTACCGCTCGCGATATCCAATACCTGATTACATACACATAAATCAGTCCATATTTTAACTATCTTTAAGCCCATTAATCATTTCCAAGTCCATATGAAAAAACCAGTCACTATTTAGGTTTTGGGGGTCCCATTTCATCGATTAAACCTTTTAATCCCATAAGTCTTAAAAATCGGCCACCCTAGGCTTTATTAATCACTTATAAGGTTATTACATTAGAGCCCCTAAGTCCATGATCAATCTCCATGGAATTCTTGAATTTGGCCATTAATTACGGTTTTACCAATACCTCTTTTCCATGATTAATCACTCATTTATCCATGCATGATTAAGTCCAAAATTGATCCATAACTTAGATCTATTAGTGACCTATCAACCATAACATGAACTCATTAAAGATAAGTCCTTAACTTAACCTAATCCCAATCAATTTAAACACATTCATACTCCAATCTAACCCATCAAAAGGCTCATAAATGGGCCATGGGTTCGGCCATACACCATGGCCGAACCCATGGTGTCCTTTTCCCATTTTTTCTTGGGTCTATTTACATCATTTAGATCCAAAATAAATCCTTCCTTGAGGTGGTTTAAATCACACTTTTAAACCATTACTCTTAACCCCATTTGGATCATTACATTTGGTCAACCTTAATTATATTTAAGGTTCATTCAAGCCACCAATATTTCCTTATTGTCTTCATGATCCAAATACTTTTAGATCCACCAAAAACCTCTCCATGGTTTTATTTTTTTTAAATCATTATTTCTACCTCTTTCAAAATCACTACATTTATTCATTTAAAACCCTAAACTCATTAACACATTAATCCATCTCTTCTATCCTTTAAACCCATTTAATAACCACCATTACATCACCATAGGGTTCCACAGCATTCCATCCATAAAATCTTTCCATAGTTTTTTTTGTTTTTGAAATCCCATTTACAATGCTTAAGGTCCATTTAAAAAAATTGTTAATCTTCTCCATCATTTTTCTTATAAACACCCCTTTAAACTTAACCACATTTAATCAATAAGCCCTTAAAACCCTAAACCATCCTCCATGGTTTCCATTTAGGCTTTTAGCGTTTAGGGTTTTAGGGTTATAGCGTTTTAGGGCTTTGGCTTCATAGTTTATGGTTTATGGTTTAGAGTTTTAGGGTTTTAGGGGTCTAAGGTATAGGGTTTGGGTTTAGGGCTTCAGGGCTTTAGGGTTTTGGGTTTAGGGTTTTAGGGGCCTAAGGTTTAGGGTTATAGGGTTTTAGGGCTTTTGGCTTCATAGTTTATGGTTTATGGTTTAGAGTTTTAGGGTTTTGTGGTTTAGGGTCTTAGGATTTTAGGGTTTAGGGTTTTAGGGGTCTAGAGTTTTAGGATTTAGGTTTTAGGGTTTTAAGGTCTAGGTTTACGGTTTAGGGTTTAGGGTTTACGGTTTTAGGGTTTTAGTGTTTAGGGTTAAGGGTTTAGAGTTTAGGGTTAGGTTTTTAGGGTTTAGGATTTAGGGTTAGGGTTTTAGGGTATTAGAGTTTTAGGGTTTTGTGGTCTAGGGTTTAGGGCTTTAATGTTTTGGGTTTTAGGGGTTTAGAGTTTTACAGTTTAGGGTCTAGGGTTTTAGGGGTTAGGTTTACTATTTAGGGTTTAGGGTTTTGGTTTTGGGGCTTACGGTTTTAGGGTTTTAGCATTTAGGGTTAGCGGTTTAGAGTTTAGGGTTTAGGATTTAGGATTTAGGATTTAGGTTTTAGGGTTTACGGTTTTAGGGTTTAGTGGTTTAGAGTTTTGCGTTTAGGATTTTAGGGTTTTAAGGGTTTAGGGTTTAGGATTTAGGGTTTAGGGTTTTAGGGTATTAATGTTTTAGGGTTTTGTGGTTTAGGGTTTTAGGGTTTAGAGTTTTAGGGTTTAGGGTTTAGGTTTTAGGGTTTAGGGCTTTAAGGTTTAGGTTTACGGTTTAGGGTTTAGGGTTTAGGGTTTAGGTTTTACGGTTTTCAGGTTTTAGCGTTTAGGGTTTAGGGTTTAGGATTTAGGGTTTAGGCTTTTAGGGTATTAGTGTTTTAGGGTTTTGTGGTTTTGGTTTTAGGATTTTGGGTTTTAGGGGTTTAAAGTTTTACGGTTTAGGGTTTAGGGTTTAGGGTTTAGATTTACGGTTTAGGGTTTAGGGTTTAGATTTTGGGGTTTACGGTTTTAGGGTTTTAGCATTTAGGGTTAGCGGTTTCGAGTTTAGGGTTTAGGGTTTAGGGTTTAGGATTTAGGTTTTAGGGTTTTAGGAGTTTAGAGTTTTGGGTTTAGGGTTTTAGGGTTTTAGGGTCTTAGGGTTTAGGGTTTTAGGATTTCAGGGCTTTAGTGGCTTAGGGTTTAGGATTTAGGGTTTGGGGTTTTTAGCGTTTTAGGGCTTAGGGTTTTAAGGTTCTAGGGTTTTGGGTTTTAGTTTAATGCTTTAGGGTTTTTGAGTTAAGTGTTTAGGGTTTTAAGGTTTTGGGTTTAGGGGTCTTGGGTTTTAGGGTTATAAGGTTTAAGGTTTTTGGCTTTAGGATTTCGAGTATAGGGTTTTAGCGTTTTAGGCTTTTAGGCTTTTATGGTTTTTGGGTTTAGGGTTTTAGGGTTTAGGGTTTTAGGGTTTCAAAGTTTAGGGTTAAGGGTTTAACGTTTTGGTTTTACGGTTTAGGGTTTAGGGTTTAGGGTGTAGGGTTTTGGGTTAAGCGTTTAAGGTTTTAGGGTTTTAGAGTTTAGGGTTTAGGGTTTTAGGGTTTTATGGATTTAGGGTTTAGTAGGGTTTTAGGGTTTTAGGGTTTACGGAGGGATTTATGGTTTTAGTGTTTAGGTTTTAGGGGTATAGGGTTTTGGGGTATACGGTTTAGGGTTTTAGGGTTTAGGGTTTTAGCGTTTAGGGTTTAGGGTTTATGGTTTTAGGGCTTTAGGGTTTTTGGATATTAGGGTTTGGGGTTTAGGGTTTAGATATTAGGGTTTAGGGGTTAGGGTTTAGGGTTTAGGGTAGGGTTTCAGGGGTTTGGGTTTAGGGTTTTAGTGTTTTTAGGATTTGCTTTTAGGGTTTTAGGGTTTTAGAGTTTAGGGTTAAGGGTTTATGGTTTAGAGTATTAAGGTTTTATGGGGTTTAACGGTTTAGGGTTTACGGTTTTGGGTTTAGGGTTTCAGGGTTTAGGGTTTAGGATTTTAGGATTTAGGGTTTAGGGTTTTAGGGTTTAGAGTTTAGGTTTTTAGGGTTTTCGAGTTATAGGTTTTAGGGTTTTTGGCTTTAGGGTTTAGGGCTTAGGGTTTTGGGTTCTAGGGTTTTAGGGGTTTAGGGTTTAGGGTTTTAGGGTTTAGGGTTTAGATTTTAGTGTTTCAGGGTTTTAGGGTTTAGGGTTTAGGATAGGGTTTTAATGTTTAGGGTTTAGGGTTTTGGGGTTTTAGAGTTTTAGGGTTTTATGGGTTTAGAGTTTCAGAGTTTTAGGTTTTAGAGTTTAGGGTTTAGGGTTTGGGTTTTAGCTATTAGGGTTTTATGGGTTTAGGGGATTAGGGTTGAGGGTTTAGGGTTTTCGGTTTTAGGGGTTCAGGGTTTAGGGGTTAAGGGTTCAGGGTTTAGGGTTTAGGGTTTTGGATTTAGGGTTATAGGTTTTCAGGGTTTTAGTGGTTTAATATTTAGCGTTACGGGTTTAGGGTTTTAGGGTTTCTGGTTTAGGTTTAGGGTTTAGGGTGTATGGCTTCGGGTTTAGCGTTTGAGGTTTTAGGGTTTTGAAGTTTTAGAGTTTGGGGCTTAGAGTTTTAGGCTTTTAGTGTTTTCGAGCTTAATATGGTTTTAGTGTCTTTGGGTTTTAGGGTTTACGGAGGGGTTTAAGGTTTTAGGGTTTAGGTTTTAAGGGTATAGGGTTTTAGGGTTTAGGGTTTAGGGTTTTAGCGTTTAGGGTTTAGGGTTTTAGATTTTAGTTTTAGGATTTTATGGTTTTTAGGGTTTGTAGTTTCAAGGTTTAGTGTTTAAGGTTTAGGGTTTTAGGGATTTAACGGTTTAGGGTTTAGGGTTTAGGGTTTAGGGTTTTAGGTTTTATGGTTTTAGGGTTTAGGGTCTAGGGTTTAGGGTTTTAGGGTTTTACGGTTTTAGGGTTTAGGGTTTATGGTTTTAGGGTTTTAGAGTTTTGGCTTCATGGTTTAGGGTTTAGCGTTTAGGGTTTTAGGATTTAGGGTTTTTGGGTTATAGGGTTTTCGGGTTTTTGGCTTTAGGGTTTAGGGTTTAGGGTTTTAGGGTTTTAGGATTTTAGGTGTATACGGTTTAGGGTTTGGGGTTTAGTGTTTAGAGTACTGGGATTTAGGGTTTAGTGTTTAGGGTTTAGGGTAAGCTTTAGGGTTTAGGGTTTAGGGTTTTAAAGTTTTATGATTTTAGGGTTTAGGGTTTAGGGTTTAGGGTTTTATGATTTTAGGGCCTTAGGGTTTAGGGGTTAGGGTTTAGGGTTTAGGGTTTTACGGTTTTAAGATTTTAGGGTTTAGGGTTTAGGGTTTTGGGTTTTAGGGTCGGTTTTAGGATTTAGGGTTTAGGGTCTTAGGCTTTTAGGGTTTAGGGTTTTAGGGGTTTATTGTTTTAGGGTTTAGAGTATAGGGTTTAAGGTTTATGGTTTAGTGTCTGGGGTAGGGTTTAGGGTAGGGTAGGGGTTCAGGATTTAGGGTTTAGGGTTTTAGGGTTTTAGTGTTTTAAGATTTTAGTGTCTTAGGGTCTTAGGGTTTTAGGATTTTAGGGTTTTAGGATCTTAGGGTTCAGGGTTTAGAATTTTAGGGTTTTAGGGTTTAGGATTTAGGGTTTAGGGTTTTAGGGTTTTTGAATTTTGGGATTTTGGGTTTAGGATTTTAGGGTTTTAGGGTTTAGGGTTTTAGGGTTTTATGGTTATCGGGTTTTAGGGTTTTAGGTTTATAGAGTTTTAGGGTTTTTGGCTTTTGGGTTTAGGGTTTTAGGGTTTAGGGTTTTGGCGGTTTAGGGTTTAGCATTTTGGGTTTAGGGTTTTTTCATTTTAGGGTTTTGGGTTGTACGGTTTAGGGTTTAGAGTTTTAGGGTTTAAGGTAAAGGGTTTAGGTTTTTAGGCTTTTAGGGTTTAGGGTTTAAGGGTTAGGATTGCGGGGTTTAGGGTTTTGGGGTTCAAGGTTCAGGGTTTAGGGTTTCGGGGTTTAGGGTTTTAGGGTTTAGGGTGGGTTTTGGGATTTAGGGTTTAGGGTCTTTGGCTTTTGGTGTTTAGGGTTTAGGGTTTTAGGGTTTTACGATTTTAGGGTTTAGACTATAGGGTTTAGGGTTTAGGGTTTAGTTTTTACGGTTTAGGGTTTAGGGTAGGTTAGGGGTTTAGGGTTTTTGGGCTTTTGGGTTTTAGGTTTTTAGGGTCTTAGGGTTTAGGGTTTAGAGTTTTAGGGTTTTAGTGTTTTAGGGGTTTAGGGTTTAGGATTTAAGGTTTAGGGTTTTAGTGTTTTGGGGTTCAGGGTTTAGGGTTTTATGGTTTTTGGGTTTTGGATTTTAGCGGTTTTAGGGTTTAGGGTTTAGTTTTTAGGGTTTAGGATTTAAGGTAGGGTAGGCGTTTAGGGTTTTTGGATTTTGGGGTTTTAGGGTCTTAGGGTTTAGGGTCTAGAGTTTTAAGATTTTTGGGTTTTAGGGGTTTTGGGTTTAGGATTTAGGATTTAGGGTTTTAGGGTTTTAGTGTTTTGGGGTTTAGGGTTTAGAATTTTACGGTTTTACGGATTTAAGATTATTGAGTTTAGGGTTAAGGGTTTAGGGTTTAGTATTTAGGGTTTATTGTTTAGGATTTTAGGGTTTAGGAATTTAGTGTTTAGTGTTAGGGTTTACAGTTTTAGGGTTTTATGGTTTAGGAATTTAGGGTTTGGTGTTTAGGGTTAGGGTTTTAGGGTTTAGGGTTTAGGATTTTAAGGTTATAGTGTTTTAGGGTTTTTGGCTTCAGGGTATACGGTTTAGTATTTACGGTTTTAGGGGTTTAGGGTTTTAGGGTTTAAGGTTCAGGGTTTAGGTTTTTTGCGTTTTAGCAGTTAGGGTTTAAGGGTTAAGGTTTATGGTTTTAGGGCATAGGGTTTAGGGTTTTAAGGTTTTTGTTGTGGCCCGAAATTTTTAAATCAATAAATAGGTGGTTATTATTTATTTTAATGGTGGAAATGCGAAATTTGATGGAATAAATGGTGAATGGACCAAAATTTGGACAAGGCCCAACTAGGGTCCAATGGATTATGGATTGGATTTAAGTTTACTTAAAGGGTCAATGGTGGTCAATTGGGCCAATGATGGTCAAATGGGGCCCAATACCCACTTGGGACCAAATGGATTAAGATAATGTAAGCCCTAAGATAAATGGGTATGGATAAATGTAATTGGGCCATGGGCCCAATGAGGATCCAATTGGTTGGAATGGACTTAGTTAAAGCTAAATCACCTAAGTTGGTGATGGAATTAGACCAAGGTGATGTGGCCAATTGGGACCCACCTCCACCTCACCAAGTGAGGTGGCGTGTGGACCAAGAGTTGGTGGGGTCGGCCACCATGGTTGACTTGGTCAACCATGGGTGGATGCATGAAGGAATTTAAACAAGAGCAATTAAGTAAATGGGAATTAAATTAACCTAATTATCTAATTAATTAAATGTTTAAATAATCATAAAGGTAGTCAAATGGTCAAAATTGAATGAGCAAACCGCCTCATTTACAAAAGCCAAAATGTTGGCTTGTAGTGTTTATCCCACCACCATAAAGTATAAGGCATAAAGCAAGATAAATATCTAAGCTTGGTTGGTGGGAGACTTAATGTGGAATGTATTTTATGATTTTTTTTTGTTATCTCATTTCTCTCCACTCCAACGAGCCCTTTCACTCTCTCCCTCCTTTCATATCTCTCATGGCCGTTCCACACTCCAAGAAGAGAAGAAAAAAATTAAGAAAGGAAGAGAAAAAGAGAAGAAAGAAGAGAAGAAGTGCAAGCATGGTCCACCATTCCAAGGTCAAGATCTACCATCTTCTTTCTCATGTCCATCCTCTCCTCTCTCTCTCAAATCAAGCCCTACTATGGCCAATCCTAAGATTGGGGGTTGTCACCATTGATCAAGCATCCTAGCCAATCAAACAAGGAGAGGAAGGAGAAAGGAGGCTAAGAAAGCCGACGGGAGTGGCAAAAGTAGGAGGAGGCGTCGGATTGTAAGTATTTTCTTAAACAAGAAATTTTGGATTTTTTATGGTTTAAGATTTGGGATTCAATTTGTAAATTTAATGGTGGCCAAATGATTTTATGCCATGGATTTTAAATCCATCAATTTGAAGGATGGAAAGTGGACAAAACCTAATGGGTAAATTAGGGTTAGGTTAAGGTAAATAATTGAGGAAATTTTAATGGGGTGTTAGGGTTAAAATTTTGAAGGATGAATTATGGTTTTAGGGTTTAATGATTAAATGTTGGTAAATTGTTTTAAAGGGATGGTAAATGAAGAAATGCATGGGAGAAGTGCGTGATGTTGATGGCCTTAACAATGGTAGATGATGGAGTATTTTAATTAGGTTTTGTAAAAATGGAAGACATGTAAGCTAATTTGGAGATTTAATGGAATTTTAAGATTTAAAAATCATGGAAGGATAAGTTGTAATTTTAGGGTTTTAATGGTTAATGTAGTAATTTTTTTAAGGGATTGTAAATGAGGAAATTTATGTGGAATGTAAATGGTTGTTATGGCATTAAGAAGCATGAATGAATGATTGAACCCCATAGTGGGTGTTTAAGTGATTTAATTAGGGTTGTAAATAATTGAATGTGGTGAATTTTGTAAAGGGGTTTTAAATGGAATTTTTAGGGTTAGTATCATGAAAGGATGATTAATGATGTTAGGATTTTAAGTGACTAAATGTGGTAATTCTTTTACAAGGGATCTTGAATGAAAAACATGGAAGAATGGTGGGGAAGATTGTTAAGGTTGATGAACTCCAAATGATGAACCTAATGTTGAAAAGAAAAATGAATTATGGCTAAGATTGATGGACCCTAAATGTATCAAATAATGATTAAGGATTGATGAATTAAGTGTATGGTTTAGATTCTCTCAATGGAGGGACTTGTGATGGAATTAAGTCATGTATGTAGACCATGACCCATTTGTAGGTCATGTTATGGGTTAAATTTGGTATTATGCATGTGAGTAATAAATGGGGAATGTTAGTGGTGTTGATGAACCCTATGGCAATGTACTCATAATTTTATGGATGGAAGGTTTTTTTTTAAACCCTATGGTAAGGTATTGTAAATTGTAATGGTTTATGGGTGTAAGAATATGGAAGTTGATGGAGGAGGGTGACGGTTTTAAATGGACCATGGGATCGGCCATGGTGTATGGCCGAATCCCATGGGAAAACTTTGATGAATTAAGTGTTTTGGAAAACATGCAAAGAATGGGAAGTATGAATGGACTCAAGAAAATGTACCAAATTGATGGTTTGAATTGCATGATGTAAACCCTTCATGGAAGGGCTTGTGATGGGTGCAAATGTGTAAATAGGCCAAAGAAAAAATGGGTATTTGGTTAAGTAGAAAGGGCTGATTTTTAATGAACCCATGACCCATTGTTATGAGCCACTTAATGGTCTAAGTATGGGGTTATATATTTATGTTTTAAATAAATGGAGGTTAGGTTAATTAAGTGGTTAATTGCTAATGTTCTTATGTCATGGTTAATGAGACATCAATGGACCCATTTTTGTGAACCAATGGATAGTCTAAGATTAAAGTCTATGGATATGCTTTAGCTAATGGGGATTAGGTTAAGATATGGTTGTATCTCATGATTGGTAAGTGTATGGATCAATTTTGAATAAAGGGAATGAGTGGATAATAGACTCATTGTGGGTTAAATGCATGATGTAAACCCCATGGAAAGATTTGATGAATTGGGTATTTTGAACCCATGATCCATTAAACATTTAAAGGGTTAAGTATGGGGTTTTGTATGGGTTTAAAGGAATAAGGGTTAGGTTAATAAAAGGACTAATTTTACGATCACATGATATGGTTGCTGGTCATTAACGGACCTAAGTTATGGATCATTAATGGGTCTAAGTTATGGATCCATTATAGACCATAATGTATATGGAAGAGGGAATGAATTATCCATGGAAGGGTAATGGCAAAACCGTAAATATTGGCCAAAATGAGGAAAACCCCACTAAGATGTGATTTATGGACTTAAATGGTTAATACATGGACTAATTGATATGTATAATAATGTACCGGATATCGCAAGCGGTGCGTGATCGGCGACCGGGTCTGTCGGACGGAAACGGAAGAAAGAACGCTAGTCGGTATTCGGTAGGATTCTAACCTTTTTGTAAGCCATGGATTGAGTGATGGTTTCTTTAAATTATTTTGAAAATTATATGGTTTGTTTTAAGATTAGTTTTGAATTATGTATTATGTAGGGGTTTTTACTTGATTTATTCTGGTAAGCATATGATTGGTTTTGTAATGGCCCGGAATTTGTAAAGTAATATATATGTGTTATTATTTATTTTTTTTTATGGTGGAAATTGGAAATAGGTGGAATAAAGGGTAAATGGACCAAAATTTGGACAAAGGCCCAACTAGGGCCCAATGGACTATGGATTGGATTTAAGTTTATTTAAAGGGTCAAAGTGGTCAAATTGGGCCCAATAGTCATTTGGGACCCAATGGATCAAGGTAATGTAAGCCTAAGGTAAATGGGTAAGATAAAAATGTAATTGGGCCATGGGCCCAATGGTGATCCAATTAGAATGAGTTGAATGGGTCTAAATCACCTAAGTTAATTTGAAGTTGACCAAGGTGACATGGTCCAATGGGACCCACCTCCACCTCATCAAGTGAGGTGGCGTGTGGACCCAATGATTGGTGGGGCAGCCACCATGGTTGACTTGGTCAACCATGGGTGGAATAATGGGAATTAGGTTAAATAAAAATGAATTAACCTAAGTTAATTATCAAATTAAGTAAATACTTAAATTATTAAATTGGTGGCTAAATTGGTCAAATGGGAGACCAAGCTACCCCACCTCAAAGGCAAGACACGTTGGGCTTGGTGGTGGTTTAGATAACCACCACCATAAAGAGATTAAAATATCTTAAAATATCTTTGGTTGGTGAAAAATTAATGTAAAGTGAAAATGAGGTCATCAAATGGGGATAAGTTTGATTTTTTTTTCTTTCTCATGTTCATTTTCACTAACTCCATCCCTCCCACTCCTCCATTGACGTCCCATGTCCAAGTGAAGGAGAAAAAAAAAAAAAGGAGAAGAGAAGAAGGAAATTAAGAAAAGGAAGCTAAGAAGAGAAGAAAAATTCAAAACAAAAGGCCACCACTTCAAGATTAAAGGTTGAGATCTTCTTTCCCATCATCTCCTCCTTTCCCTCCCTCAAGTAAACCCTACCTTGGCCAATTCTAAGCTTGGAGGTTTCCACCATTGATCAAGCATCTTGACCTACCAAAGATTAAAAGGAAGGAGAAAGGAGGCTAAGGAAGCCGACGGGAGCGGCGGAAATCGGAGGAGACGACGGATTGTGAGTATTTCTTAAACAAGAAATTTTGGATTTTTAGGGTTTGAGATTTGGGATTTATTTTGTAAATTTAATGGTGGCCTATTGATTTTATGCTATGGATTTAAAATCCATCAATTTGAAGGATGGAAAGTGGACAAAACCCTAATGGGTAAATTAGGGTTAGTTTAAGGAAAAAATAAATGGATTAAGGAATGTAATGTAATTAAGTTATTAAGCATGGAATTATGTGGAATTGGAAGGTAAGGTGTGATTTTCTTAGGGTTTTAAGGTATGGAGGACATTGTGTAATTTAATTATGTAAAAATGGAAGCATGGAGAATGTTTATGGTTTTAGGGTTTTAAAATGATTAAATGTAGGCAATTGAGGAAATTATAATGGAGTGTTTAAGGTTAAAATTATTGGATCATGAACCATGGGTTCGGCCATGGTGAATGGCCGAACCCTATGGTGGTGTAATGGTAGTTTAAATGAGTACAAAAAATGGGGAAAATGATGGTTTTATGATGGGTTGATGATGATTGTAAATGGATTTAAAGTGTGATAAAGGATGATGATTGAAATGTATAAGTTAAGCCCCTTCATGGAAGGGCTTGTGATGGGTTCAAATGTATAAGTAGGCCAAAGAAAACAAAATGGGAAAAATTGATGAATTGGGTATTTTGAACCCATGGCCCATTGGTGAACCATTTAAAGGGTTAAGTATGGGGTTTTGGATTGGTTTAAATGAATAAGGTTAGATTAATTAAATGGCTAATCTTAATGGTCATGTGACATAATTGAATGGATCATTAATGGACCTAAGTTAGGTATCCAAGTTTATAATCAATTATGAACTTAGTTAGGCAAGGGTGAGTGGTTGATTAACCATGGAGAAGGGGTAGTGGCAAAACCGTAAATATTGATCAAAATGAAGCAACCCACTAAGATATGATGTATGGACTTAGGAATGGTTAAAATATAGACTAATTATGTGTATGTAATAAGGTATTGGATATCGCGAGCGGTACGCGTGTCGGTAGCCGGATTATCGGACGAAGCCGAAAAAGGACGCGAGTCGGTATTCGGTAGGATTCCTACCTATTTGTAAGCCATGGATGTGTGATGGTATTTTTGTCATATTTTATTGATTAGTATTTATCTTATGATGGGTTTTTTTTACAATTATGGATGCTATGTTTAAGATGGATTTTATTTAATGGCTATGAACTATGATTAAGGTTATGCATTATAAATTAAGGCTATGTATGATATTTTACGGTTATGAGGTATAAATAGTACATAGCATAATGCATTACATCTCATGCATGGCATGGGCGGAAAAAAAAAAAACAAATCGGAGTCCATGCTCCGTCGGGGCGACCGAGAACAGGCATGAGGACACCTTGACGAGGCTTTGCCGTCAAGGGGGATATTTTGCGGTTGGACATATCTTGACGAGGTTTTTCCGTCAAGAGGGATATGACAGTATATGGCAGGAATGATGGGTGGGATTCATAACATTGACACCCATGGCATATCATTTACTTATATTTCAGTATATGGTGGTTTATAGTTTTCACTGTGTTATTATCTGTATGTGGTTATTACTAACCCATGTGCTAGCCCTACTCGGAATCCTACTGGGCGCGTTGTTCTAACGCCCTACTTCTACCCTAGCTGATGATGCAGGAGATGGCGGACCGGAAGGACGAGACGGAAGCCAAGCTTAGGAGCTTGGGGAGGCGGACTAATTATTTTGTTTTACTTTATTTTGAAAAAGTTGTATTTGTATAGTTAGCTTGTCGGAAATGTAATAATTTAGGTAGTTTGCTATGTTTAGGTATTATTTTGGATAATACAGTATAATGGCATTTTCGTAATTAATTGGGTATTTCTTCCCTGCTATCTGAAGAACTGGTAGGATAGTTCTATGATCATCCGCATTTATTTTTATGTTCCGTGAGCTTACTTGCTACGCGTGAACCGTACTCGTGGACTTATGATCCACGCACGCGTAGGGTTGGCCAGTTAAGGGCCGGGCTTTAGAAGCTCGGAACTTAACTCGCGTCGTGACATCCGCGCCCTTTGTCACTTTTATTTAAAAAAAAAAAAGTACTCTGATTTTAC
Organism: Chimonanthus salicifolius; assembly: GCA_013350335.1. Lineage (NCBI taxonomy): Eukaryota > Viridiplantae > Streptophyta > Magnoliopsida > Laurales > Calycanthaceae > Chimonanthus > Chimonanthus salicifolius. The sequence continues at coordinate 55,746,356 of CM023533.1, read as the reverse complement.
GGTGAAAAGGGGCGGGCGTTACAGTTGGTATCAGAGCGAATTCGGAAGGATGAATCTCTTAAAGTAAGATTAAGACGGTTGCACGTCTCACTGACGGCTAAGAATCCCAACCGACCGACTCTTCGGAGTCCGCTGCACGGGGGCCGGGTTAATTTACTTTGATTGACTCAAACCGAAGTGTTTAATCTGAGGACAACAATTGACGGAAAGGAATGATAGCAAGGGAAGAAAGATTCATTCTAGGAGAGATTTATTGAAACATAGCAAGATAGGGTTTATTTCCCCAAAAATGAGAAAACAAGTTTAGGTCTTCCCCAAATTTGACGGAATAATGGTAGGCTTATTGAACATAGGAGAAAATTCCCCGATTTCACAAATGGAACGAAACATAGATACTTGGGAAGTTTTCCCCAAACCAAGTGTGCTTATTTGGCAATCTTCCCCAAAAATGAGAAACAAAGTATATTGTTTAGTATTTTTTTTTTTTTCTTTCTTCTTTTTCCTCCATTTGAAAAGGAACTAAGTCAGTGTTTTCGATGACTAGGAAATGGCTCCGAAGAGAAGGACTCGTCGCAACCAGAAAGAGGTATCACCACCTCGCCAGGAAGAGGAGGTACCCCATCGGGAAGAGGAACAGAATAATATAAACATACAAGGTGTACCTCCCGAGCTAAAAGATGTAGTTCAAGCGGCAGTCGCTGCTGCTCTTCAGCAACATTTGAGCGGAAATGCGACTACTAGCGACGGAAATGCTACTACTAGTGACACTAGTAAGCGGAAGATGGTTAAAGACTTCCAGCAACAGCGTCCTCCCTACTTTAGAGGAAAAGAAGGGGCTGTAGGAGCAGATCACTGGTTAAAGAAGATCACTCAGATCTTAAATCTGCTTCAGGTTTCCAGTCCGGCTGACAGAATCTTACTGGCAACATCTCAACTGATTGAGGATGCCGGTAATTGGTGGGAAGTGGTAGAAAAACAACAATCACTGGTGCCGGAAAGGGAAAGAATTGCCATGACTTGGGAATGGTTCTCAGCCCCTTTTCTAGAGCAGTTTTTCCCGGAGGAAGAAAGGGAGAGTCAGACTGAAGCTTTTATATCATTAGTACAAGGCAATATGACAGTGGCAGAGTACCACCGGGAGTTCCTTCGACTATCTGTCTACGCGTTCTACATGGTGGACACTGAGCACCGGAGGGCCCGTAAGTTTGAACGGGGCCTTCGGCCGAGCATCAAAACTAGGGTGACAGTATTCAAGGAACCTACATTGGCAGGGGTGGTTGGCAGGGCCACTATAGTGGAGCGGGAATTGAATGAGGAAGCGCGGCGTGACAACCGCCGATGGCAGAGTGGGCGGGGTGCATTTCAACCCAATAAAAGGTTCCGCCCGAGTTTCGGCAGACCCTCATCCGCTACTGGATCTACAGGGGGCTTTCGCCCCAATCAGCCCTCCCAGTCAGCATCAGTTACCCAGGTTCCTAGAGGTGGGAACACTTGCTATCAGTGTGGCCAACAGGGTCACTTCAAGAGGGAGTGTCCGCAGCTCAGCAGACCCTCTAACTTCAAGGGTTCCTCCCGCCCTCCAGTTAGATCAGCTCCGCCGCGAGGGGGCAGAACATACAATCAGGCAGGACGGGCGCCAAACCCTACGGGATCAGGACGACTTTTTGCTATACCTTCTCCAGTAGCAGTGGACCGCTCGGTGATTCAAGGTATGGCCGTAGTTGGTAGTTCTTATGCAGTTACATTATTTGATTCTGGAGCTTCCCATTCATTTATATCTGCTGCATTCATATCTGCTACGGGCACATTAGTACAGAATCTGTCCACCTCACTTACTATTGTATCCCCTGTCGGAGACACATCTTTGGGGCTCATATGCACGGCACTGAACACTGAACTTGCTGGATTTAGATTCGAGTTCAATTATTTAGTAATCGATATGGCTGAGTACGATGTTATATTTGGCATGGACTGGTTGGCTACGTATCAGGCCCATATTGATTGCCATCTTCGTAGAGTGATATTTGGTCACCCGAAGGAAGGCGGTATATAGTGCCCGCTGACCGACAGGGCATTCCTAGAAGGCTGCAGGAAGAATTGAATCATCTTGCCTTGAACACCCTCAGATTAGATAAGGCACCAATAGCTGAACTTCCGGCGGTGGTAGTAGATTATGCCGAGGTATTTCCAACAGAGCTCCCTGGTCTGCCACCTAAGAGGGAGATAGACTTTGAGATTAAATTATACCCCAGCGCAGCTCCAGTATCATTACCTCATTACAGGATGGCACCGGCTGAGATGACTGAGTTGAAAAAGCAGATTGATGAACTGCTCAGGCTGGGCTTTATTCAGAACAGCACATCCGCATGGGGAGCCCCGGTATTGTTTGTTAAGAAGAAGGACGGTACCCTTCGGATGTGTGTGGATTATAGAAAATTGAACCAGTTGACTGTCAGGAATAAATATCCCCTACCAGGATTGATGATCTGTTTGATCAGCTTAGGGGTTCCTCTCACTTTTCCAAGATTGATCTGATGTCCGGATACCATCAAATCCGGGTTGAGAGGAAGACATCGAGAAGACAGCCTTCAGGACACGGTATGGATTATATGAGTATGTAGTCATGCCGTTTGGGCTTACTAATGCACCGGCGGTGTTCATGGACCTGATGAATAGGATATTCCGTCCTTACTTGGATCAGTTTGTAATTGTATTTATTGATGACATCCTGATCTATTCCAAGAGTCAGGAGGAACATGCTGAACACCTGCGGATAGTTCTGAACACCCTGAAGAGGAACCAGTTGTATGCCAAAGCCAGCAAGTGTGAATTTTGGCTATCAGAGGTCAATTTCTTGGGGCACGTTATATCGGAGGAAGGCATAGCTGTAGACCCGGCTAAGGTAGCGGCAGTGAAGGAGTGGAAAGCACCGACGAATGTGACCGAGATCCGCAGTTTTCTGGGATTGGCCGGTTACTACAGGAAATTTATTATGGATTTCTCCAAGATTGCAGCCCCACTTACCCGACTCACTCAGAAAGGAGTCAAATTTGAATGGTCGGATCTGTGCAACCGGAGATTTGAGGAGCTAAAGGAGAAGCTTACAACCGCTCCTATTTTGATCTTGCCGGAAAGAGGCAGAAACTATGAGGTGTACTGTGATGCCTCAGGAGAGGGACTGGGGTGTACGCTCAGTCAAGGTAATAGGGCGGTGGCGTACGGGTCAAGACAGTTGAAAATTCATGAGCGCAATTATCCCACACATGATCTGGAACTGGCAGCGGTGGTCTTCGCTCTTAAAAGCTGGAGACACTACCTTTATGGTGAGAAGTTTGAGGTATTCTCAGACCATAAGAGCCTAAAGTACCTATTTGATCAGAAGGAACTCAACATGAGACAACGTAGATGGATGGAATACTTGGCAGATTATGAGTTCGCACTCCGGTATCATCCTGGCAAGGCGAACAAAGTGGCGGATGCTCTCAGCCGCATATCACCTGCGACAGTGGCTAGTATGATCAGAACAGAATGGGAGGTGTTGAATACCATCAGAGAGTTTAAACTCTATCTGAATAATCATGGAACCATATGTAATCTGATCATACGATCCCACATGGTCTCCGAGATTGAACGGGAACAACGAACAGATCCAGAGTTGGAGGAGATATGGGCTAAGATGTCTACCGGTGAAGTTGTACCGGAATGGGAATTACGACCGGGACAGGGTCTTATGTTCCGAGGTAGGACATATGTGCCTAAGAATTGCAGAAGAGAGTTGCTGATTGAAGCACACCAAACAAAACTCTCTATTCACCCGGGCAGCACCAAGATGTACCATGATCTTAAGAGGCACTATTGGTGGCATGGACTTAAGAAAGACGTGGCAGAGTTTGTTGCTTGTTGCTTAACCTGTCAGCAGGTTAAGGCAGAACATCGGAAGCCACCGGGTTTACTCGCACCCTTACCGGTGCCAGAATGGAAATGGGAACACATATCCATGGACTTTGTAATAGGGTTGCCAAGGTCATCCAAGGGCAACGATGCAATATGGGTCATAGTGGACCGGTTGACCAAGTCTGCACATTTCCTTCCCATCAAGATGACGGATTCATCAGAGACTTTGGGACGACGGTACATCCGGGAAATCATCAGGTTACATGGCATTCCCCGGTCTATTGTGTCTGACAGGGATGGCCGATTCACCGGTAGAGTATGGCAGGGCTTACAGTCGGCTATGGGGACCGACGTATTAACTAGCACAGCGTTTCATCCACAGACTGATGGACAGTCGGAGAGGACAATACAGACATTGGAGGATATGCTGAGAGCATGCATGCTAGACTTTAAGGGTGGATGGGAGGATCATTTACCACTGGTGGAGTTTTCCTACAATAACAGCTATCAGTCAAGCCTACAGATGGCTCCGTTTGAGGCCTTATATGGTAGGCCATGTAGATCACCAGTGTGTTGGACAGAAGCCGGTGAGCCTGCGCTGATTGGACCGGAGTTGGTTGCAGAAACTACAGCGCAGATTAAATTGATACGGCAACATCTACTCACTGCACAAAGCCGACAGAAGAGTTACGCCGACAAAAGGAGAAGGTTCCTCGAATTTGAGGTGGGGGACTTGGTGTTTTTGAAAGTCTCACCACGGAAGGGACACATGAGATTTGGAAAGAAGGGGAAACTGTCACCTAGATTTGTGGGACCGTTTCCAATCTTGAAGAGGGTGGGGGGGGTAGCTTATCAGTTGGCGCTCCCTCCGCAGTTATCATCATTACATGATGTATTCCATGTGTCTATGTTGAGGAAGTACAACCCTGATCCTTCACATGTATTGAATATTCAAGACATCGATGTGCAAAGCGATGTGACATATGTGGAAAAGCCGGTCAGAATAGTCGGGACCGAGCAAAGGGTGTTGCGGAACCGGGCCATTCAGTTCGTCAAGGTGGTATGGGAACGACATGGTAATGAAGAAACCACCTGGGAACTTGATTCGGAGATGAGAGCCTCTCATCCGGAACTCTTTGTGTAAGATGTTTTGAACCTCTACTTCGCTCGAATTTTCGGGACGAAAATTTTAAAAGAGGATTGTATTGTAATGGCCCGGAATTTGTAAAGTAATATATATGTGTTATTATTTATTTTTTTTTATGGTGGAAATTGGAAATAGGTGGAATAAAGGGTAAATGGACAAAAATTTGGACAAAGGCCCAACTAGGGCCCAATGGACTATGGATTGGATTTAAGTTTATTTAAAGGGTCAAAGTGGTCAAATTGGGCCCAATAGTCATTTGGGACCCAATGGATCAAGGTAATGTAAGCCTAAGGTAAATGGGTAAGATAAAAATGTAATTGGGCCATGGGCCCAATGGTGATCCAATTAGAATGAGTTGAATGGGTCTAAATCACCTAAGTTAATTTGAAGTTGACCAAGGTGACATGGTCCAATGGGACCCACCTCCACCTCATCAAGTGAGGTGGCGTGTGGACCCAATGATTGGTGGGGCAGCCACCATGGTTGACTTGGTCAACCATGGGTGGAATAATGGGAATTAGGTTAAATAAAAATGAATTAACCTAAGTTAATTATCAAATTAAGTAAATACTTAAATTATTAAATTGGTGGCTAAATTGGTCAAATGGGAGACCAAGCTACCCCACCTCAAAGGCAAGACACGTTGGGCTTAGTGGTGGTTTAGATAACCACCACCATAAAGAGATTAAAATATCTTAAAATATCTTTGGTTGGTGAAAAATTAATGTAAAGTGAAAATGAGGTCATCAAATGGGGATAAGTTTGATTTTTTTTTCTTTCTCATGTTCATTTTCACTAACTCCATCCCTCCCACTCCTCCATTGACGTCCCATGTCCAAGTGAAGGAGAAAAAAAAAAAAAGGAGAAGAGAAGAAGGAAATTAAGAAAAGGAAGCTAAGAAGAGAAGAAAAATTCAAAACAAAAGGCCACCACTTCAAGATTAAAGGTTGAGATCTTCTTTCCCATCATCTCCTCCTTTCCCTCCCTCAAGTAAACCCTACCTTGGCCAATTCTAAGCTTGGAGGTTTCCACCATTGATCAAGCATCTTGACCTACCAAAGATTAAAAGGAAGGAGAAAGGAGGCTAAGGAAGCCGACGGGAGCGGCGGAAATCGGAGGAGACGACGGATTGTGAGTATTTCTTAAACAAGAAATTTTGGATTTTTAGGGTTTGAGATTTGGGATTTTTTTTGTAAATTTAATGGTGGCCTATTGATTTTATGCTATGGATTTAAAATCCATCAATTTGAAGGATGGAAAGTGGACAAAACCCTAATGGGTAAATTAGGGTTAGTTTAAGGAAAAAATAAATGGATTAAGGAATGTAATGTAATTAAGTTATTAAGCATGGAATTATGTGGAATTGGAAGGTAAGGTGTGATTTTCTTAGGGTTTTAAGGTATGGAGGACATTGTGTAATTTAATTATGTAAAAATGGAAGCATGGAGAATGTTTATGGTTTTAGGGTTTTAAAATGATTAAATGTAGGCAATTGAGGAAATTATAATGGAGTGTTTAAGGTTAAAATTATTGGATCATGAACCATGGGTTCGGCCATGGTGAATGGCCGAACCCTATGGTGGTGTAATGTTAGTTTAAATGAGTACAAAAAATGGGGAAAATGATGGTTTTATGATGGGTTGATGATGATTGTAAATGGATTTAAAGTGTGATAAAGGATGATGATTGAAATGTATAAGTTAAGCCCCTTCATGGAAGGGCTTGTGATGGGTTCAAATGTATAAGTAGGCCAAAGAAAACAAAATGGGAAAAATTGATGAATTGGGTATTTTGAACCCATGGCCCATTGGTGAACCATTTAAAGGGTTAAGTATGGGGTTTTGGATTGGTTTAAATGAATAAGGTTAGATTAATTAAATGGCTAATCTTAATGGTCATGTGACATAATTGAATGGATCATTAATGGACCTAAGTTAGGTATCCAAGTTTATAATCAATTATGAACTTAGTTAGGCAAGGGTGAGTGGTTGATTAACCATGGAGAAGGGGTAGTGGCAAAACCGTAAATATTGATCAAAATGAAGCAACCCACTAAGATATGATGTATGGGCTTAGAAATGGTTAAAATATGGACTAATTATGTGTATGTAATAAGGTATTGGATATCGCGAGCGGTACGCGTGTCGGTAGCCGGATTATCGGACGAAGCCGAAAAAGGACGCGAGTCGGTATTCGGTAGGATTCCTACCTATTTGTAAGCCATGGATGTGTGATGGTATTTTTGTCATATTTTATTGATTAGTATTTATCTTATGATGGGTTTTTTTTACAATTATGGATGCTATGTTTAAGATGGATTTTATTTAATGGCTATGAACTATGATTAAGGTTATGCATTATAAATTAAGGCTATGTATGATATTTTACGGTTATGAGGTATAAATAGTACATAGCATAATGCATTACATCTCATGCATGGCATGGGCGGAAAAAAAAAAAACAAACCGGAGTCCATGCTCCGTCGGGGCGACCGAGAACAGGCATGGGGACACCTTGACGAGGCTTTGCCGTCAAGGGGGATATTTTGCGGTTGGACATATCTTGACGAGGTTTTTCCGTCAAGAGGGATATGACAGTATATGGCAGGAATGATGGGTGGGATTCATAACATTGACACCCATGGCATATCATTTACTTATATTTCAGTATATGGTGGTTTATAGTTTTCACTGTGTTATTATCTGTATGTGGTTATTACTAACCCATGTGCTAGCCCTACTCGGAATCCTACTGGGCGCGTTGTTCTAACGCCCTACTTCTACCCTAGCTGATGATGCAGGAGATGGCGGACCGGAAGGACGAGACGGAAGCCAAGCTTAGGAGCTTGGGGAGGCGGACTAATTATTTTGTTTTACTTTATTTTGAAAAAGATTGTATTTGTATAGTTAGCTTGTCGGAAATGTAATAATTTAGGTAGTTTGCTATGTTTAGGTATTATTTTGGATAATACAGTATAATGGCATTTTCGTAATTAATTGGGTATTTCTTCCCTGCTATCTGAAGAACTGGTAGGATAGTTCTATGATCATCCGCATTTATTTTTATGTTCCGTGAGCTTACTTGCTACGCGTGAACCGTACTCGTGGACTTATGATCCACGCACGCGTAGGGTTGGCCAGTTAAGGGCCGGGCTTTAGAAGCTCGGAACTTAACTCGCGTCGTGACATCCGCACCCTTTGTCACTTTTATTTAAAAAAAAAAAAAAGTACTCTGATTTTACGGTGAAAAGGGGCGGGCGTTACAGGTTTAAAATGGATTTTAAGTCTATGATGTGTGTATTGAGGCTTTGCTTGATCTACTTTTGATAATCAAGTCATATGTTTTATTGATGGAATTTTTAAATGCCATGGTTGGTTATTATATTCATTACATGGCATATGGCATCTACATCTCATGCATGACATGGAAGGGATATGGCATGAGAAGGATGAAATAAAACCGGAGCCCATGCTCTGTCGGGGCAACTGATAAACAGGCATGGGGACATTATGATGTGTTTGACTCATCAGGGATGATGTATGGATTATTATACCTTGATGATGGTTTTTCCATCAAGGGGAATGTTGTATTTATTGTTATGCCTTGATGATGGTTCTTCCATCAAGGGGGATATTGTATTTGTGGTTACACCTTGACGAGGCCTTACCGTCAAGGGGGATGTTGTATTTATTGTTATACCTTGATGATGGTTCTTCCATCAAGGGGGATATTGTATTTGTGGTTACACCTTGACGAGGCCTTACCGTCAAGGGGGATATGGCATCTGGATAGTAAGGATGATGGGTGGGATTCATAACTAAGACACCCATGGCATGGCATTCATTCTATGGTTTTTCGTTATGTATTATCTATATGCTTGTTATCACTAATCCATGTGTTAGCCCTACTCGGAGTCCTACTGGGCGCGTTGTCTAAAGCCCTACTTCTACCCTAGCTGATGACGCAGGAAATGCCAGAGCAGAACGACGGGACGGGAGCCAAGCTGAGGAGCTTGGAAAGGCGTGCTAGATAGTTTATTAATGTTTATGTTGGATAATGTAATTTGAAATAGTTTAGCTTGTCGGAAATGTAATATTTTAGACTTATTGCTATGTTTTGGATTTTGTGGTAGACGTGTGATGTTATGGCATTTTGGTAATTAAATGATGAAATCTTCCTTACTATCTAGAAAGAAAAATTGGTAGGATAGTCTGTAATGTCTTTCCGCATTTAATGTAACTTTCCGTGAGTTTTCTTCTATGGGTGAACTATTCTCTGTGGACTCCGTTCCACGCACCCGTAGGGTTGGCCAGTTAAAAGCCGGGCTTTAGAACCTCGGACTTAACTCGCGTCGTGACGTCCGCGCCCTTTGTCACTTTCATTAAAAAAAAAAAAATAGACTCTGATATTTCGGTGAAAAGGGGCGGGCGTTACAGTTTTAGGGTTTGGGGTAGGTTTTAGGGTTTAGGGTTTAGGATCTTAGGATTTTAGGGTTTAGGGTTTTAGGGCTTTAGGTTTTTAGGGTTTTAGGTTTTTAAGGTTTTACGGTTTTAGGGTTTAGAGTTTAGGGTTTAGGATTTAGGGTTTAGTGTTTAGGAATTTAGGGTTTTGGGGGTTTAGGGTTTAGGGTTTCGGATTTTAGGGGTTTATGGTTTTAGGGGTTTAGGGTTTAGGGTTTAGGGCCTGGGGTTTAGGTTTTAGGGTTTTAGGGTTTTAGGGATTTAGTTGTTTAGGGTTTAGGATTTGGGATTTAGGGTTCTATGGTTTAGGGTTTATGGTTTTGGGGTTTTAGGATCTTAGTGTTTTAGGGTTTTGGGGTTTAGGGTTTAGAATTTTGGGGTTTTAGGGTTTTAGAGTCTTTGGGTTTTAGGGTTTTAGGGTTCTATGGTTTATGGTTTTGTGTCTTGGGGGTTTAGGGTTTTAGGGTCTTTGGGTTTTAGGGTTTTGGAGTTTAGAGTTTTGGGTTTAGGGTTTTTGGGTTATAGAGTTTTAGGGTTTTTGGCTTCAGGGTTTAGGGTTTAGTGTTTAGGCTTTTAGCGTTTAGGGTTTTAAGGTTATAGCGTTTTAGGGCTTTGGCTTCATAGTTTATGGTTTATGGTTTAGAGTTTTAGGGTTTTAGGGGTCTAAGGTATAGGGTTTGGGTTTAGGGCTTCAGGGCTTTAGGGTTTTGGGTTTAGGGTTGTAGAGTTTTAGGGCCTAAGGTTTAGGGTTATAGGGTTTTAGGGCTTTTGGCTTCATAGTTTATGGTTTATGGTTTATGGTTTAGAGTTTTAGGGTTTTGTGGTTTACGGTCTTAAGATTTTAGGGTTTAGGGTTTTAGGGGTTTAGAGTTTTAGGATTTAGGTTTTAGGGTTTTAAGGTCTAGGTTTACGGTTTAGGGTTTAGGGTTTAGGGTTTAGGGTTTACGGTTTTTGGGTTTTAGTGTTTAGGGTTAAGGGTTTAGAGTTTAGGGTTTAGGGTTTAGGGTTAAGGATTTAGGGTTTAGGGTTTTAGGGTATTAGAGTTTTAGGGTTTTGTGGTCTAGGGTTTAGGGCTTTAGGGTTTTGGGTTTTAGGGGTTTAGAGTTTTACAGTTTAGGGTTTACGGTTTTAGGGGTTAGGTTTACTATTTAGGGTTTAGGGTTTTGGTTTTGGGGTTTACGGTTTTAGGGTTTTGCATTTAGGGTTAGCGGTTTAGAGTTTAGGGTTTAGGATTTAGGATTTAGGATTTAGGTTTTAGGGTTTACGGTTTTAGGGTTTAGGGGTTTAGAGTTTTGGGTTTAGGATTTTAGGGTTTTAAGGGTTTAGGGTTTAGGATTTAGGGTTTAGGGTTTTAGGGTATTAATGTTTTAGGGTTTTGTGGTTTAGGGTTTTAGGGTTTTAGGGTTTAGGGTTTTAGGGGTTTAGAGTTTTAGGGTTTAGGGTTTAGGTGTTAGGGTTTAGGGCTTTAAGGTTTAGGTTTACGGTATAGGGTTTAGGGTTTAGGGTTTAGGTTTTACGGTTTTCGGGTTTAGGCTTTTAGGGTATTAGTGTTTTAGGGTTTTGTGGTTTTGGGTTTAGGGTTTTAGGGGTTTAGAGTTTTGCGGTTTAGGGTTTAGGGTTTTAGGGTTTAGGTTTACGGTTTAGGGTTTAGGGTTTAGGTTTTGGGGTTTACGGTTTTAGGGTTTTAGCATTTAGAGTTAGCGGTTTCGAGTTAGGGTTTAGGGTTTAGGGTTTAGGATTTAGCTTTTAGGGTTTTAGGAGTTTAGAGTTTTGGGTTTAGGGTTTTAGGGTTTTAGGGTTTAGGGTTTAGGGTTTTAGGATTTTAGGGTTTTAGTGGCTTAGGGTTTAGGATTTAGGATTTGGGGTTTTTAGCATTTTAGGGTTTAGGGTTTTAAGGTTCTAGGGTTTTGGATTTTAGGGGTTTTAATGTTTTAGGGTTTGAGGCTTTTATAGTTTTTGGGTTTTGGGTTTTGGGTTTTAGGGTTTAGGGTTAAGGGTCTTTGTGTTTTAGAGTTTAGGGTTAAGGGTTTAGGGTTTTTGTGTTTTAGCGTTTAGGGTTAAGGGTTTAGGGTTTAGGGTTTATGGTTTAGGGTTTAGGGTTTAGGGTTTAGAGTTTAGGATTTAGGGTGTAGGGTTTAGGGTTTTAATGTGTAAAAGGTTTTAGGGTTTTAAGGTTTTAGAGTTTAGGGTTTAGGGTTTTAGGGTTTTGGTTTGAGTGTTTAAAGTTTTAGGGTTTTAGGGTTTTAAGGTTTTAGAGTTTAGGGTTTAGGGTTTTAGGGTTTAGTAGGGTTTTAGGGTTTACAGAGGGGTTTAAGGTTTTAAGGTTTAGGTTTTAGGGGTTTTAGGGTATAGGGTTTTAGGGTTTTAGGGTTTAGGGTTTTAGTGTTTAGGGTTTAGGATTTAGGGTTTAGGGTTTAAAGGCCTACGGGTTTAGGGTTTTATGTTTTTAGTATTTTAGGGTTTAGGGTTTAGATATTAGGGTTTAGGGATTAGGGTTTTAGGGTATAGGTTAGGGTTTCAGGGTTTACGGTTTTGGGTTTTAGTGTTTTAGGGTTTTAGAGTTTAGGGTTAAGGGTTTACGGTTTACGGTTTCATGGTTTTAAGGTTTTATGGTGTTTAACAGTTTAGGGTTTACGATTTAGGGTTTAGGGTTTCATGGTTTAGGGTTTAGGGTTTAGGATTTTAGGGTTTAGGGTTTAGGTTTTAGGTTTTTAGGGTTTTATGGTTTAAGGTTTAGGGTTTAGGGTTTTGGGTTTAGGGTTTTAGCATTTTCAAGTTTATGGCTAAGGGTTTAGGGTTTAGGCTTTAGTTTGTAGGGTTTAGTATTTAGTGTTTTGGGTTTAGGGTTTTAGGGTTTTAGAGTTTAAGGTTTAGGGTTTGGGGTTTTAGGGTTTTTGGGTTTAGTAGGGATCTAGGTTTTTGGGTTTTAGGGTTGACGGAGGGGTTTAAGGTCTTAGGGTTTTAGGGTTTTACAGGTTTAAACATTTAGGTTTTAGGGTTTTAGTGTTTTAGAGTTTAGGGTTTAGGGTTTATGGTTTTAGGTGTTTTAGCGGTTTAGGTTTAGGTTTAGGGTTTTGGGTTTTTGGGTTTTAGGGTTTAGAGTGTAGGTTTTAGGGTTTAGGGTTTTAGGGTTTTAGGGTTTTACGGTTTAGCGTTTTAGGGTTTAGGATTTAGAGTTAAGGGTTTTAGGGTTTTAAAGTTAGGGTTAATGGTTAAGGGTTTAGGGTTTTTGGTTTAGGGTGTAGGGTTTTGGGTTTAGCGGTGAAGGTTTTACAGTTTTAGAGTTTAAGGTTTAGGGTTTTAGGATTTTAGTGTTTTAGGGTTTAGTAGGGTTTTAGGGTCGACGGAGGGGTTTAAGGTTTTATGGTTTAGCTTGTAAGGGTATAGGGTTTTAGGGTTTAAGGTTTAGGGTTTTAGGGTTTTAGGGTTGAGGGTTTTAGCGTTTAGGGTTGAGGGTTTAGGGTTTACGGTTTTAGGGTTTTAAAGTTTAGGATTTAGGGTTTAGATATTAGGGTTTAGGGTTTAGGGTTTTAGGATTTAGGTTAGGGCTTCAGGGTTTAGTGTTTAGGGTTTTAGTGTTTTAGGGTTTTAGGCTTCTAGGGTTTTAGGGTTTTTGGGTTTTGGGTTTTAGGGTTTTAGAGTGTAGGGTTTAGGGTTTTAGGGTTTTATGTTATAGGGTTTAGGGTTTTACTGTTTTAGGGTTTTCCGCTTCTAGGGCTTTAGGGTTTTTGGATTTTGGGTTTCAGGGTTTTATGGTTTAGGGACTGGGATTAGTATTTTAGGGTTTTTGAGTTTTAGGTTTAGGGTTTAGGGTTTAACATGTAGGGTTTTGGGTTGAGGGTTTAAAGTTTTAGGGTTTTAAGGCTTAAGAGTTTAGGGTTTAGGGTTTTATGGTTGTAGGGTTTTAGGGTTTAGTACGGTTTTAGGGTTTTAGGTTTTATTGAGGGGTTTAAGGTTTTACGGTTTAGGTTTTGGGGATATAGGGCTTTAGGTTTTTGGTTTAGGGTTTTAGGGTTTAGTTTTTTAGGGTTTAGGGTTTAGGGTTTTAGAGTTTAAGGTTTAGGGTTTACGAAGGGGTTTAAGGTTTTACTGGTTTGGGGATTTAGGTTTTAGGGTTTCTGTATTTTAGAGTTTAGGATTTTAGGGGTTTTAGTGGTTTTGGGTTTAGGGTTTTGGGTTTTGGGTTTTAGGGTTTAGGGTGTATGGTTTAGGGTTTTAGGGTTTTGGGGTTTAGAGTAGGGTTTTAGGGTTTAGGGTTTAGCGTTTTAGGGTTTAGGTTTTAGGGTTTAGGGTTTTAGGGTTTTGGGTTTTAGGATTTTAGGGTTTAGTGTTTAGGGGTTTAGGGTTATAGGGTTTTTGGGTTTTTGGCTTTAGGGTTTAGGGCTTTGGGTTTAGGATTTTAGGGTTTTAGGGTTTATGTTTTGGGCTTTAGTGTTTTGGGGTTAGAGGGTTTTAGGGTTTAGGATTAAGGGTTTAGGGTTAAGGGTTTTAGGGTTTAAAGGTTTTAAAGTTTAGGGTTAAGGGTTTAGGGTTTAGGTTCTAGGGTTTAGGTTCTAGGGTTTTGGGTTTAGCGGTTAAGGGTTTAGGGTTTTTAGGTTTTAGAGTTTAGGGTTTAGGGTTTTAGGGTTATAGTGTTTTAGGGTTTAGTAGGGTTTTAGGAGGGTTTTAATGTTTTAGGGTTGACGGAGGGGTTTAAGGTTTTAGGGTTTAGCTTTTAGGGGTTTAAGGTTTAGGCTTTTAGGATTGAGGGTTTTAGCATTTAGGGTTTAAGGTTTAGGTTTTAGGGTTTACGGTTTACGGTTTTAGGGTTTACTGTTTTAGGGGTTTAGGGTTTTAGGATTGTAATGTTTAGGATTTAGGGTTTAGATGTTAGGGCTTTAGGGTTTAGGCTAGGGTTTTTGGGTTTTGGGTTTAGGGTTTAGGGTAGGGTTTCAGGGTTTAGGGGTTTAGTGTTTTGGGGTTTTAGGCTTCTTCGGTTTTAGGGTTTAGGGATAAGGGTTACGGGTTTTAGGGTTTTTGGGTTTTAGGGTATAGGGTTTAGGGTTTTTGGGTTTTAGGGTTTTAGGGTTTTTAGATTTTGGGTTTTAGGGTTTAGGGTTTAGGGTTTTTGGGTTTTAGGGTTTAGGATTTTAGGGGTTTAGAGTTTTAGAGTTTTAGGGTTTTATGGTTTTAGGATTTTAGCGTTTAAGGTTTAGGGTTTAGATATTGGGGTTTGGGGTTTAGGGTTTTAGGGTTTAGAGTAGGGTTTCAGCGTTTAGGGTTTTAGTGTTTTGGGTTTTGTGTTTTAGTGTCTAGGTTTAGGGTTATGGGTTTTAAGGTTTTAGGGTTTTAGGGTTTAGGGTTTAAGGTTTTTGGGTTTTAGGGTTTAGGATTTTAGGGGTTTATAGTTTTAGACTTTTAGGGTTTAGAGTTTAGGGTTTAGCTATTATGGTTTAGGGGTTTAGGGTTTACGGTTTCGGGTTTCGAGTTTTAGGGGTTTAAGGTTTAGGGGTTTAAGGTTTAGGCTTTAGAGTTTAGGGTTCTAGGTTTTTAGGGTTTTAATGGTTTAGGGTTTAGGATTTAGGGTTTTAGGGTTTAGGGTTTGGGGTTAAGGATTTTAGGGTTTTAAAGTTTAGGGTTAAGGGTTTAGGGTTTAGGTTTACGGTTTAGCGTTTAGGGTTTAGGGTGTAGGGTTTTGGGTTTAGCAATTAAGATTTTAGGGATTTAAGGTTTTAGAGTTTAGGGTTTAGGATTTTAGGTTTTAGTGTTTTAGGGTTTAGCAGGGTTTTAGTGTTTTAGGGTTCACAGAGGGGTTTAGGGTTTTAGGGGTATAGGGTTTTAGTATTTAAGGTTTAAGGTTTTAGGGTTTAGGGTTTTAGCTTTTAGGGTTTAGGGTTTCGGGTTTTGGGTTTACGGTTTTATGGTTTACGGTTTTAGGGTTTTAAGATTTTAGAGTTTAGATATAAGGGTTTAGGGTTTAGGGTTTTGGGTTTACGGTTTTATGGTTTACGGTTTTAGGGTTTTAAGATTTTAGGGTTTAGATATAAGGGTTTAGGGTTTAGGGTTTTTGGGTTTAGGCTAGGTTTTCTAGGTTTAGGGTTTAGGGTTTTCTTGTTTTAGGGTTTTTGGGTTTTCTGTTTTGGGTTTATGGTTTTAGGGTTGAAGGGTTTACGGTTTTAGGGTTTTAGGGTTTTCGGATTTTAGGGTTTGGGGTTTAGGGTTTAGATATTAGGGTTTAGGGTTTAGGGTTTTAGGGTTTAGGGTAGTGTTTCAGGATTTAGGGTTTAGGGTTTTAGTGTTTTTGGGTTCAGGAATTACGGTTTAGGGTTTGGGGTTTCGGGTTTAGGATTATGGGTTTTAGGGTTTTTGTTATTTTGGGTTTTAGAGTTTAGGGTTAAGGGTTTAGGGTTTAGGGTTTATGGTTTAGGGTTATGGTTTAGGGTGTAGGGTTTTGGGTTGAGCGTTTACGGTTTTATGGTTTTAGGGTTTTAGGGTTTTAGTGTTTTAGGATTTTAGGTTTTTAGGATTTTAAGGTTTAGGTTTTAGGGTTTTAGAGTTTAGGGCTTACGGGTTTAGTGTTTTTGGGGTTCAGGGTTTAGGGTTTAGGGGTTAGGTTTTAGGGTTTAGGGTTAACAATAGGGTTTTAGGGTTTTAAGGGTTTAGGGTTTAGAGTTTTAGGGTTTAGGGGTTTAGGGTTTTCGATTTAGGGCTTAGGGTTTTAGAGTTTTTGTGTTTTAAGGTTTTGTGGTTTAGGGTTTGGGGTTTTAGGGTTTTAGGGTTTAGTTTTTAGGGGTCTAGAGTTTTAGGGCTGAGGGTTAAGGGTTTAGGGTTTTAGGGTTTTAGTGTTTAGGGTTTACGGTTTAGGGTTTAGGGTTTAGGTTCTAAGGTTTTAGGGTTTTAGCGTTTAGGGTTTAGGGTTTAGGGTTAGGATTTGGTATTTAGGGTTTAGGGTTTAGGGTTTTGGATTTAGGGCTTAGGGTTTTAGAGTTTTAGTGTTTTAGGGTTTTGTGGTTTAGGGTTATAGGGTTTAGGGTTTTAAGGGTTTTAGGGGTCTAGAGTTTTAGGGCATACGGTTTAGGGCTTACGGTTTTAGGGTTTTATGTTTAGGGTTTACGGTTTAGGGTTTAGGGTTTAGGGTTCAGGGTTTAGGGTTTAGGGTTTAGGGTCTAGGGTTTTAGGGTTTTAGCATTTAGGGTTTAGGGTTTAGAGATTTAGGTTTTTAGGCTTTTAGTTGTTTAGGGTTTAGGAGTTAGTGTTTAGGGTTTTAGAGTTTTTAGGGTTTAGGGTTTTTGGGTTTTTGGGTTTAGGGTTTTAGGGGTTTTAGTGGTTTAGGGTTTTTGGTTTTTTGGGTTTTTGGGTTTTCGGGTTTACAGAGGGGCTCAAGGTTTTTGGGTTTTAGGTTTTAGGGGTATAGGGTTTTAGGGTTTGGAGTTTAGGGTTTAGGGTTTAGGGTTTGGAATTTAGGGTTTTATGGTTTAGGGTGCAGGTTTAGGGTTTAGGGTTAAGGTTTAGGGTTTAGGGTTTATGGTTTTAGGATTTTAGGGCTTTAAGATTTTAGGATTTAGATATTAAAGTTTAGGGTTTAGGGTTTTGGGGTTTGGGGTATGGTTTCAGGGTTTAGGGTTTAGGGTTTTAGTGTTTTAGGGTTTTAGGCTTTTAGAGTTTTTGGGTTTAGGGTTTTAGGGTTTAGGGTTTAGGGTTTAGGGTTAAGGGTTTTAGGGTTTTAGAGTTTATGGTTATGGGTTTAGGGTTAAGGGTTTAGGGTTTGGGGTTTATCGTTTAGGGTTTAGGGTTTAGGTGTAGAGTTTTGGGTTTAGCATTTAAGGTTTTAGGGTTTTATTGTTTAGGGTTTAGGGTTTTAGGATTTTAGGAATTTAGGATTTAGTAGGGTTTCAGAGTTTTAGGGTTTTAGGATTTACGGAGGGGTTTATGGTTTTGGTGTTTAGGTTTTAGGGGTATAGGGTTTTAGGGTATAGGGTTAAGGGTTTTAGAGTTTTAGGGTTTAGGGTTTTAGCGTTTAGGGTTTAGGGTTTAGTGTTTAGGCTTTAAGGGTTTACGGTTTTACGGTTTTAGGATATTAGAGTTTAGGGTTTAGGGTTTAGATATTAGGGTTTAGGGGTTAGGGTTTTAGGGTTTAGTGTAGGTTTTCAGGGTTTGGGGTTCAGGGTTTTAGTGTTTTAGGGTTTGGGGTTAGGGTTTTAGGGTTTTAGAGTTTAGGGTTAAGGGTTTATGGTTGAGGGTTTTAGGGTTTTATTGGGTTTATCGGTTTAGGGTTTATGGTTTTGGGTTTAGGTTTTCAGGGTTTAGGGTTTAGGGTTTTAGGGTTTCGGGTTTAGGGCTTAGGTTTTTAGGGTTTTAGGGTTATAGGGTCTTAGGGTTTTTGGCTTTAGGGCTTGGGGCTTAGGTTTTAGGGTTCTAAGGTTTTAGGGGTTTAGGGTTTAGGGTTTAGGGTTCTAGAGTTTTAGGGTTTTAGGGTTTAGGGTTTAGGGTTTTATTGTTTTAGGGTTTCGGGTAGGGTTTTAAGGTTTAAAGTTTAGGGTTTTGGGGTTTTAGGGTTTTAGGGTTTAGGGTTTTATGGGTTTAGAGTTTTAGAGTTTTAGGGTTTAGAGTTTAGGGTTTAGGGTTTGGGGTTTAGTTGTAACACCCGCCCCTTTTCACCAAAAATTAGAGTCTATTTTTTTTTTTCTTTCTTTAACCCTAATTTATCCATTAGAATTTTAAAATTGATGGATTTAAAATCCATGGCATAAAATCATTCGACCACCATAAAATTTACAAAATGAATCCCAAATCTTAAACCCTAAAAATCCAAAATTTCTTATTTAAGAAATACTCACAATCCGTCGTCTCCTCTGATTTCCGCCACTCCCGTCGGCTTCCTTAGCCTCCTTCCTCCTTCTTTTTGATCTTTGGTAGGCCAAGATGCTTGATCAATGGTGACAACCTCCAATCTTAGGATCTACCATGATAGGGTTTGTTTGAGAGAGGGAAAGGGAAAAGATGATGAAAGGGGAGATAATAGACCTTGATCTTAGAGTGATTTTCCTTAAAATTTCACTTCTTTCTTCTCTCCTTCTCTTCTTTTCTCCTTAGCTTTCTTTCTTTCATTCACCTTGGGTGTGGGACGGCAATGGTAGAATGCAAAATGGGGAGAGTAAAATAAAGATAGAATAAGAGATGGGAAAGAAAAACAAAACTTATCTCATTTAAGTTGGGCATTTAATTCCTCCACCTACCATAAGATATTTATTTTGCTTTATGGTGATGGTTGGGATAACCATCACCAAATCCAACGTGTTTTATGTTTTGCTTAAGTGGTTTGTGTTAGTTTAAAACCACCATTTGACTTGTTTGACCAATAAATTTGGATAATTTTAATCATTTAATATTTAGATAATTAAGTTACTTTAATTCCCATTTACTTCAATCATCTTTATACATCCACCCATGGTTGACCAATTCAACCATGGTGGTCGGCCCCACCAAACCTTGGGTCCACACGCCACCTCACTTGGTGAGGTGGAGGTGGGTCCCATTGGACCATGTCACCCTGGGTCAACTTTAAATTAACTTAGATAATTTAGACCCATTCAATTCATTCTAATTGGATCACCATTGGGCCCATGGCCCAATTACATTTTTCTCTTACCCATTTATCTTAGGGCTTACATCAACTTAATCCATTGGGTCCCAAATGGGTATTGGGCCCAATTTGACCATCCTTGGCCCAATTGACCACCATTGACCCTTTAAGTAAACTTAAATCCAATCCATAATCCATTGGGCCCTGGTTGGGCCTTTTACCACATTTTGACCCATTTACTATCTATTCCATCCAATTTCCAATTTCCACCATAAAAAAATAAATAATAACACATATATATTACTTTACAAATTCCGGGCCCTTACAGTACAATCCTCTTTTAAAATTTTCGTCCCGAAAATTCGAGCGAAGTAGAGGTCTCAAACATCTCATACAAAGAGTTCCGGATGAGCGGCTCTCATCTCTGATTCAAGTTCCCAGGTGGCTTCCTCATTGCCATGTCTTTCCCATACCACCTTGACCAACTGAATAGCGCGGTTCCGCAACACTCTTTGTTCGCTCCCGATCACTCTGATCGGCTTCTCCACATACATCACGTCGCTTCGTACATCAACGTCTTGCACATTCAACTCATGGGAAGGATCGGGATTGTACTTTCTTAACATGGACACATGAAATACATCATGTAGAGATGATAGCTGTGGAGGGAGTGCCAACTGATAAGCTTACCCTCCCACCCTCTTCAGGATCGAAAATGGCCCCACAAATCTAGGCGACAGTTTCCCCTTCTTTCCGAACCTCATTTGCCCCTTCCATGGTGAGACTTTCAAAAACACCAAGTCTCCCACCTCAAACTCGAGGAACCTTCTCCTCTTGTCAGCGTAACTCTTGTGACGGCTCTGCGCAGTGAGTAAACGTTGCCGTATCAATTTAATCTGTGCCGAAGTCTCTGCAACCAACTCCGGCCCAATCAAAGCAGGCTCATCGGCCTCTGTCCAGCACACTGGCGATCTACACGGTCTACCATACAAAGCCTCAAATGGAGCCATCTGTAGGCTTGCCTGGTAACTGTTATTGTAGGAAAACTCCACCAGTGGTAAGTGATCCTCCCATCCACCCTTGAAGTCTAGCATGCATGCTCTCAGCATATCCTCCAATGTCTGTATTGTCCTCTCCGACTGTCCATCAGTCTATGGATGAAATGCTGTGCTAGTCAATATGTCGGTCCCCATAGCCGACTGGATGCCCTGCCATACTCTGTCGGTGAATCGGCCATCTCTGTCGGACACAATAGTTCGGGGAATACCATGTAGTCTGATGATATCCCAGATGTACCGTCGACCCAATGTCTCCGATGAATCTGTCATCTTGATGGGAAGGAAATGAGCAGATTTAGTCAACCGGTCCACTACAACCCATATCGCATCGTTGCCCTTTGATGACCTTGGCAACCCTGATACGAAATCCATAGATATGTGCTCCCATTTCCACTCCGGTACTGGTAAGGGTGCGAGTAAACCCGGTGGTTTCTGATGTTCCGCCTTAACCTGCTAGCAAGTTAGGTATCGAGCAACAAACTCTGCCACATCTTTCTTGAGTCCCCTCCACCAATAGTGCCTCTTAAGGTCATGATACATCTTGGTACTGCCCGGATGGATAGAGAGCTTGGTTTGGTGTGCTTCAATTAACAACTCTCTTCTGCAGCGTTTAGGCACATATGTCCTACCTCGAAACACAAGACCCTGTCCTGGTCGTAGTTCCCACTCCGGTACAACCTCACCGGTAGACATCTTAGCCCATATCTCCTCCACCTCTGGATCTGTCCGTTGTTCCCGTTCAATCTCGGAGACCATGTTAGATCGTATGATCAGATTATATATGGTCCCATGATTATTGAGGTAGAGTTTAAACTCTCTAATAGTATTCAATACTTCCCATTCCGTCCTGATCAAGCTGGCTACTGTCGCATGTGACATGCGGCTGAGGGCATCCGCCACCTTGTTCGCCTTGCCGGGATGATATCGGAGTGCAAATTCATAATCTGCCAAATATTCCATCCATCGGCGTTGTCTCATGTTGAGTTCCTTCTGATCAAACAAATATTTCAGACTCTTGTGATCGGAAAACACCTCAAATTTCTCTCCATAGAGATAGTGTCTCCAGCTTTTGAGAGCAAAGACCACTGCTGCCAGCTCCAGATCATGTATGGGATAGTGGCGTTAATGGATTTTCAACTGTCTTGATCTGTACGCCACTGCCTGATTACCTTGACTGAGTGTACACCCCAGTCCCTCTCCTGAGGCATCACAATACACCTCATAATTTCTGCCTCTTTCCGGCAAGATCAGAATAGGAGCGGTTGTAAGCTTCTCCTTTAGCTCCTCAAACAGATTCGACCACTCAAATTTGACTCCTTTCTGAGTGAGTCGGGTAAGTGGAGTTGCAATCTTGGAGAAGTCCATGATGAATTTCCTGTAGTAACCCGCCAATCCCAGAAAACTGCGGATCTCGGTCACATTTGTCGGCACTTTCCAGTCCTTCACTGCCGCTACCTTAGCCGGGTCCACGGCTATACCTTCCTCCGATATAATGTGTCCCAAGAAGTTAACCTTAGATAGCCAAAACTCACACTTGCTGGCTTTGGCATACAACTGGTTCCTCTTCAGGGTATCCAGAACTATCCGCAGATGTTCAGCATGTTCTTCCTGACTCTTGGAATAGATCAGGATGTCATCAATAAATACGATCACAAACTGATCTAAGTAAGGCCGGAATACCCTATTCATCAGGTCCATGAACACAGCTGGTACATTAGTAAGCCCAAACGGCATGACTACATACTCATATAGACCATACCTTGTTCTGAAGGCTGTCTTCTCTATGTCCTCCTCTCTAACCTGGATTAGATGGTATCCGGACATCAGATCAATCTTGGAGAAGTGAGAGGAACCCCTAAGTTGATCAAACAGATCGTCAATCCTGGGTAGGGGATACTTGTTCCTAACAGTCAGCTGGTTCAATTTTCTATAATCCACACACATCTGAAGGGTACCGTCCTTCTTCTTCACAAATAATACCAGGGCTCCCCATGCTGATGTGCTATTCCAAATAAAACCCAATCTGAGCATTTCATCAATCTGCTTCTTCAACTCGATCATCTCAGCTAGTGCCATCTTATAATGTGGTAACGATACTGGAGCAGTGCCGGGATATAACTTGATCTCAAAGTTTATCTCCCTCTTGGGTGGCAAACCAGGGAGCTCTGTTGGAAATTCATCGGTAAACTCTGCTATCACCGCCGGAAGTTCAGCCCCTGGTGCCCTGTCTAATTTAATACTGTTCAAGACAAGGTGGTTCAATTCTTCCTGCAGTCTTCTAGGAATACCTTGTCTATCAGCAGGCACTATATACCGCTTTCCCTCAGGTGACCAAAATATCACCCTACGAAGATGGCAATCAATATGGGCCTGATATGTAGCCAACCAGTCCATACCAAATATAACATCATACTGAATCATATCGATTACTAACTAGTTGAACTCGAATCGGAATCCAGCGAGTTCAGTGTTTAATCCAGTGCAGATGAGTCCCAAAGATGTGTCTCCAACGGGGGACACAATGGTAAGTGAGGTGGACAGGTTCTGTACTAATGTGCTCGTAGCAGATATGAATGCAGCAGATATAAATGAATGAGATGCTCTAGAATCAAACAATGCCACAGCATAGGAACTACCAGCTACGGCCATACCTTGAATCACCGAGTGATCCGCCGTTGCTGGAGGAGTTATGGCAAAGAGCTGCCCCGATCCCGTAGGGTCTGTCGCCCGCCCCTTCGGGTTATATGCTCTGCCTCCTCGCGACTAAGCTAGTTTAGCTGGAGGGCGAGAAGAACCCCTAAAGTTAGAGGGTTTGCTGAGCTGTGGACATTCCTTCTTGAAGTGACCCTGTTGGCCACACTAATAGCAAGTGCTCCCACCCCATGGGACCTGGGTGACTGATGCTGATGGGGAGGGCTGATTGGGACGAAAGCCCCCTGTAGATCCAGTAGAGGGTGAGGGTCTGCTAAAACTTGGGCGGAATCTCTTGTTGGGTTGAAATGCGCCACGCCCACTCTGCCCTCGGCGGTTGTCAGGCCACGCTATCTCATTCAATTCCCGCTCCACCATAGTGGCCCTGCTGACCACCCCTGCCAATGTAGGTTCCTTGAATACTGTCACCCTAGCCTTGATGCTCGGCCGAAGGCCCCTCTCAAACTTACGGGCCCTCCGGTGCTCAGTATCCACCATGTAGAATGCGTAGACAGATAAACGAAGGAACTCCCGGTGATATTCTGCCACTGTCATATTGCCTTGTACTAATGATATAAAAGCTTGAGTCTGGCTCTCTCTTTCTTCCTCCGGAAAATACTGTTCTAGAAAGGTGGCTGAGAACCCTTCCCATGTCATAGCAATCCTTAGCCCTTCCGGCACGAGTGCTTGCTGTTTTTCCACCACTTCCCACCAATTGCCGGCATCCTCAATCAGTTGAGATGTTGCCAGTAAGATTCTGTCAGCCGGACTGGAAATCTGAAGCAGATTCAAGATCTGAGTGATCTTCTTTAACCAATGATCTGCTCCGACAGCCCCTTCCTTTCCTCTGAAGTAGGGAGGGCGTTGTTGCTGGAAGTCTTTGACCATCTTCCGTTTACTGGTGTTGCTGGTGGTCACACTTCCGCTCAAGTGTTGTTGAAGAGCAGAAGCGACTGCCGCTTGAACTATGTCTTTTTGCTCGGGAGGTACACCTCGTATGTTTATACTTTTCTGTCCCTCTGTTTAACGAGGTGGCTGTACCCCCTTTTGATGCGGTGGTTGTACCCCCTCTTGATGCGCTGGCTGTACCCCCTCTTCCTGATGAGGTGGTGACACCTCTTCCTCTACCCGGGGATTTTGTTGGGTTCTTCTCTTCCGAGGCATTTTCCTAAATCATCGAAAATACTTATTGATTTAGTTCATTCGTAGAATTGTTGTATTCATATATTTTGAGAAAATTTTTCCAAAGTATCAAATGTTTTTGTTTCCATTTGAGGGAAATTGCCAAATATGCACACTTGGTTTTCTTTTGTTTTTGGGGAAAATCTCTAAATTCTTATTGTTTGCTGTTCAAATTTGGGGGAAAATCCTAAGTATCAAATTACCATGTTCTCCTTTCCAGGTAAATTCAACCCTATCTTGCTATGTTTTGATAAATCTCTCCCAGAATGAACCTTTCTTCCCTTGCTATCATTCCTCTTTGTCAAACGTTGTTCTCAGATTGAATGCTTCAGTCTGAGTCAATCGAAGTAAATTAACCCGGCCCCCGTGCAGCGGACTTCGAAGAGTCGGTCAGTTGGGATTCTTAGCTGCCAGTGAGACATGAAACCGTCTTAATCTACTTCGAGAGATTCATTCTTCCGATATTCGCTCTGATACCAACTGTAACACCTGCCCCTTTTCACTGAAAATCAGAGTCTATTTTTTTTTCTTTCTTTAATCCTAATTTATCCATTAGAGTTTCCTCCACTTTCCATCTTTCAAATTGATGGATTTAAAATCCATGGCATAAAATCATTTGACGACCATTAAATTTACAAAATGAATCCCAAATCTTAAACACTAAAAATCCAAAATTTCTTGTTTAAGAAATACTCACAATCCGTCGTCTCCTCCAATTTCCGCCACTCCCGTCGGCTTCCTTAGCCTCCTTCCTCCTTCCTTTTGATCTTTGGTAGGCCAAGATGCTTGATCAATGGTGACAACCTCCAATCTTAGGATCGGTCATGATAGGGTTTGTATGAGAGAGGGAAAGGGAAAGATGATGAAAGGGGAGATAATAGACCTTGATCTTAGAGTGATTTTCCTTAAAATTTCACTTCTTTCTTCTCTCCTTCTCTTCTTTTCTCCTTAGCTTTCTTTCTTTCCTTCACCTTGGGTGTGGGACGGCAATGGTAGAATGCAAAATGGGGAAAGTAAACTGAAGATAGAATAAGAGATGGGAAAGAAATACAAAGCTTATCTCATTTAAGTTAGGCATTTAATTCCTCCACCTACCATAAGATATTTATTTTGCTTTATGGTGATGGTTGGGATAACCATCACCCAAGTCCAACATGTTTTGTGTTTTGCTTAAGTGGTTTGTGTTAGTTTAAAACCACCATTTGACTTATTTGACCAATTCATTTGGATAATTTTAATCATTTAATATTTAGATAATGAAGTTACTTTAATTCCCATTTACTTCAATCATCTTTATACATCCACCCATGGTTGACCAATTCAACCATGGTGGTCGGCCCCACCAAACCTTGGGTCCACACGCCACCTCACTTGGTGAGGTGGAGGTGGGTCCCATTGGACCATGTCACCCTGGGTCAACTTTAAATTAACTTAGATAATTTAGACCCATTCAATTCATTCTAATTGGATCACCATTGGGCCCATGGCCCAATTACATTTTTCTCTTACCCATTTATCTTAGGGCTTACATCAACTTAATCCATTGGGTCCCAAATGGGTATTGGGCCCAATTTGACCATCCTTGGCCCAATTGACCACCATTGACCCTTTAAGTAAATTTAAATCCAATCCGTAATCCATTGGGCCCTGGTTGGGCCTTTGTCCACATTTTGACCCATTTACTATCTATTCCATCCAATTCCAATTTGCACCATAAAATAATAAATAATAACACATATATATTACTTTACAAATTCCGGGCCCTTACATTAGCTATTAGGGTTTTATGGGTTTAGGTTTTCCGGTTTTAGGGGGTCAGGGTTTAGGGTTTTAGGGTTTTAGGTTTTAGGATTTAGAGTTAAGGGTTTTAGGGTTTTAAAGTTTAGGGTTAAGGGTTTAGGGTTTAGGGTTTATGGTTTAAGGTTTAGGGTTTAGGGTGTAGGGTTTTGGGTTTAGCGGTTAAGGTTTTAGGGTCTTTAGGTTTTAGAGTTTAGGGTTTTGGGTTTTAGGATTCTAGTGTTTTAGGGTTTAGTAGGGTTTTAGGGTTTTAGGGTTTTAAGATTTTAGGGTTGACGGAGGGGTTTAAGGTTTTAGGTTTTAGCTTTTAAGGGTATAGGGTTTTAGGGTTTAAGGTTTAGGGTTTTAGGGTTGAGGGTTTTAGCGTTTAGGATTTAGGGTTTAGGATTTAAGGTTTACGGTTTTTGGGTTTTAGGATTTTAATGTTTAGGATTTAGGGTTTAGATATTAGGGTTTAGGGTTTAGGGTTTAGGGTTTAGGGTTTTAGGGTTTAGGCTAGGGTTTCAAGGCTTAGGGTTAGGATTTTAGTGTTTTAGGGTTTTAGGCTTCTAGTTTTTTAGGGTTTTTGGGTTTTGGGTTTTAGGGTTTAGGGTAGGGTTTCAGGAATTAGGATTTAGGGTTTTACTGTTTTGGGGTTTAGTGTTCTAGGGTTTTAGGGTTCAGGGTTTAGGGTTTAGGGTTTAGGGTTTAGGGTTTAGGGTTGAGGGTTTTTGGGTTTTAGGGTTTAGGGTTTTAGGGGTTTCGGGTTTTAGGGTTTTATGGTTTAGTGTTTAGGGTTTACGGTTTATGGTTTAGGGTTTAGTGTTTAGTGTTTACGGTTTTGGAGGTCTAGGTCTTAGGGTTTCGGATTTTAGGGGTTTAGGGTTTTAGGGGTTTAGGTTTAGGGTTTTAGGGTTTTAGGGTTTAGGGTTTAGATTTTTGGGTTTAGGGTTTAGGTTTTAAGGTTTTAAGGTTTAGGGTTTAGGGTTTAGGGTTTTAGGGTTTTTGGTTTTTAGGGTTTAGAGCTTTTAGAGTTTAGTGTTTAGGGTTTATGGTTTTAGGATTTTAGATTTTAGGGTTTTAGGAGTTTAAGGTTTATGGCTTAAGGTTTAGGGTTTAGGGTTTAGGGTTTATGCTTAAGGGTTTAGAGTTTAGGGTTTAGGGTTTGGAGTTTAGGGTTTAGGGTTTTAGGGTTTTAGGGTGTTGGGGGTTTAGGGTTTAGAGTTTAGGTTTTAGGGCTTTAGGGTTTTAGAGTTTCGGGTTTGGTTTTAGGGTTTAGGGTGTAACGACCCGACCCTATTTTTAGGAGTTGTAGGGTCTTGGTAGCAGTGAGGTGAGTGTGGGCCCCGTAGTGGGTCCTGGTTTACCCGATTTTGAGTTCAGAGTCTCAAAGGGGCACTTTAGTAATTTTAAATTACTGAACATTCTGTCATACTAAAAGTTTGAAAATCACATATTTTCCCCCGACGTTTGTCATTTGATTTTTTCGAGCTTTTTAAAATATTTTGGATATTGGAGATTTTTTATTATATATATATATAAAGAATTTCAAAACCCCAAACCCACCAAAACCCTAACCCCTAAATATCCCCTCTTTCCCCTGCAGCACTGTAGCAATTGTGGCTACAGTGCCGCATGCCCTCTCTCCCATCTCTTCCCTCTCCTTCCCTCTTTTCTCCTCCTCTCCTTCCTTCTCTTCCTAACCCTAACCCTAAGCTCTCTCCTCTCATTCCCCTCCCTCAAGCCGCTGCCGTCTCTCTCTCTCTCTCTCTCTCTCTCTCTCTCCCCTCGGCCTCTCCCCTCCCCCATCCGGTTCTCTTTCTCCATGCTGCGAATCGCCACCCCATTCGCCATCGTGCAGATCTGGCCGGACCTCCAGCAGTCGGTTTTCTCAGTTTCTCAGCCACCTTGAACTTCGCCACCGCCGCCACTATCATCCTTCACTTTGTCTCTTTCTCTTCCTCTCTTCCCCGTCCAGAAACCCTAATCCCCAAACCCTATGCCCCTTTCGCAGACCCAGCAGACCTTGTTCAATCCGACCCAAGCCCAGTTTGAGTTGAGCCCAACCTCGAGGGCCCAACTCGCTTTCTCGGCCCGATCCATCAGTTCGGCCCAGCCCAGGCCCAATCCAGTAGCTCGGCCCAGCCCAGCCATGATCTATCAGCTCGGCCCAGCCCAGGCTCATACTAGGCCCGGCCAGGCCCGTTTCAGGTCCTCTTCTAGCATCTTTTGGAGTTCATTTCTGGAATATTTCTAGATCTTCTTCAGCTCGTTCCAGCCCGTTCATCATTTCCTTCAATCCTTCGACCCGTTTTCATCACTCGGATTTCGAAAGCACACACAGGTGAGGGAACTTATTACCGCTTTTAGCATGCATCTATGCATATTACTACTCTATCAGATGTGCGGGTACGGAATGCGGCGAATCGGAGTCCCCTGTATTATAAGTCACTAGGCAAGGGAACTGTTGATACCATTATGTGGCGGGTCTCCATCCGGGTGTATTTGTATCCAATGCCAGTAGAGGCATATATGAAATGTTTATTTGATGTCATAATTGATTGATTGTGTGGTAACAAGATTGGAGTCTATGTTTGTCAATAATATGTTAAGATGCCAGCATACGAATGTGTGATATGTAGTGATATGTGCCTGATCATGGTGTGATGTATTCTATTGATAATATGCCCTACATGATGATTAGTTTAGACTACTAGACATTATAACATGTTTGGATGTTAACATGCCAGCCCCTGATAGATAGCAATATATACACTTGATTATTATGTGATGAACTACGTTAATACTATGTGCACAGGTAATTGTGCTTGTATATAGTTAGCATGTGTGGGATGACGGTGGGAGCATGGGTCTTAGGCAACATCAGGATCTAGAGACTCCCCCTAGCTTGTCGGGTAGCAGGGTGTGGATGCCGTGTGGGACCGCGCAGTGGAAGGGTGGTTGGACTATGGGCTACCCGGTGGTTGGACATGGGTTGAAGTCTTTCCCGGCATGGGTTAGATTGTCAGGTGCGATCTTTAAACATGCCTACGAGGGAAGTGTGGTCCGGTTCGGAGGACGAGGTGCCCGAGAGTCCTAAGAGGGACATGCTGTGAGGTGGTCATGGAAACCTCCGGGAAATTTTGGGGTTGACTGTTAGCTCGCCCAAGGCTGACTTAAAGGTCGTTACAGGCACGCAACCCGAGTACATGGCGGATGAGACATCCCCAGTGGTCTAATGGGTTGAGTGGTTCGCCCGCGTGGAGACTAGAGGGTGGGATGGCAGTTTGTGATCCTCGATGACCGAGTAGGCTGAGGAGGCGCTCGCCTCGTCATTGGTCGAGGGATGATGCAGTGAGGGATAGCTCCTGCTAGTATGATTTGTCATCCTCGAATGACCGAGTAGGCTGAGGAGGTGCTCGCCTGGTCATTGGTCGAGGGATGATGCGGCGAGGGACAGCTCCCGCTACTATGATTTGTGATCCTCGAATGAACGAGTAGGTTGAGGAGGTGCTCTCCTGGTCATTGGTCGAGGGATGATGCTGTGAGGGACAGCCCCGCTATTATGATTTGTGATCCTCGAATGACGGAGTAGGCTGAGGAGGTGCTCGTCTTGTTATTGGTCGAGGGATGATGCGGTGAGGGACAGCTCCCGGTAGTATGATTTGTGATCCCCAAATGACCGAGTAGGCTGAGGAGGTGCTCGCCTGGTCATTGGTCGACGTATGATACGGTGAGGGACAACTCCCGCTAGTATAATTTGTGATCCTCGAATGACCGAGTAGGCTGAGGAGGTGCTCGCCTGGTCATTGGTCGAGGGATGATGCGGTGAGGGACAGCTCCTGCTAGTATGATTTGTGATCCTTGAATGACCGAGTAGGCTGAGGAGGTGCTCGCCTGGTCATTCATCGAGGGATGATGCTGTGAGGGAAAGCTCCCGCTAGTACGATTTGTGATCCTCAAATGACCTAGTAGGGTGAGGAGGTGCTCGCTTGGTCATTGGTCGAGGGATGATGTGGTGAGGGACAGCTCCGGCTAGTATGATTTGTGATCCCCGAATGACCGAGTAGGCTGAGGAGGTGCTCGCCTGGTCATTGGTCGAGGGATGATGCCATGAGGGATAACTCCTGCTAGCATGACTTGGTATCCTCGAATGACCGAGTAGGCTGAGGAGGTGCTTGCCCGGTCATTGGTCGAGGGATGATACAGTGAGGGACAACTCCCGCTAGTATGACTTGTAATTTCTCTGGTGATCGAGTTAGCTGAGGATGTGCTTGCCCGCTCATTGGTCGAGGGAGCATGTGATTAGATATTCCAGGCTAGGACACCTGTAGGGTGGGGACAACCTGCAATGTGTAGCAGTCAGTTTGGGACTTTAGTGAGTCTGACTCTTGGGTTGGTCGTGGTATGTGTGCGGGTTTTCACGAGAGAGTCATAGGTCTGATCGTGGAATATGGATTCTGATCCGGTTGGAGATCAGTCTGTGCACCTGAGGGTGGGTGAACTGCAGCGGATACATAGAGTTGTATTGAGTTGGTTAGAGGATTTAATGTAGGCCCGTGTGTTAGGGGTAGGGCACCCGCTTGCATAGTCATGCATGTAGACATCATAGACATTGATGTATTCATATGATCATAAACAGTGTATGCTTGGTGACATATGATGTGTGTGTTACCCTCACTGGGCATCTAGAGCTCACCCCTTGCCTCACAGGTACTTCATAGAGGAAGGGTCGACAGAACCTTCAATCAGACATTGGGCGTAGAGTTACAGCTTTGTACTTGTCATGATTTTATTTTTGTAATTAGAGATTTACTTATGTATTTGAGATATGTGTACATTTCATTAAGTTGGATGAATGTAATAATGGGATGATGCTATAATTTGTAATTATAACTGATGCTTATGATTTTTGGTTTATTGGCGGATTGCTATGGTCAGTGTGGGTTGCGGGAGCGGTGTCTCCCATTAGAAAAAAAAAAAAGTATATCTGAAATTGTATTGGACCGGTTTTAGGAGTTCGTATCAGTTTTAACGTGCCCGTAGCAGGACAGGTCGTTACAATTGGTATCAGAACACGGTTCAACTCTCAGACGGTGCTTGGGTCAGAGATGTATGAGATAATGACCAGAGATTAAGTTTATCCCCTATGTGATAGGGCAGATGGAACCTATTTCCATAGTGGTGTTTTGATTTCCCTAAGTTGTTGTGGTAAGTCTGATGGGGTGACCTTTGAACTTGAGTACTAGAGATGTATTTTTGGTTTGGGTTCTCGTCTGGTATTGAGCTTGGTTAGAGCAGGGGAAACCGTACTGAGGATGGTAACCCGGAGACCTTAGAGATTCCCCGACCCGTGATAGAGACTTTGGAGAACCAAGTGTTGGTGAACAGATTGTTTACCTCCGTTGTCAATGTGTGTAGGATGAAGACCCGAAGTATCTTGCTAGCCGGAAGTCAGAGCATGTGACCAGAGTATGACTTCAGTGTAGTAATTTGAGTGTGGCAACAACACTCCGTATGGGTTGATATATCCTACTGATGCGAGTGATGTGATAGTGCCCCTTGGTTTTTGGTTCTGAGA
Organism: Chimonanthus salicifolius; assembly: GCA_013350335.1. NCBI lineage: Eukaryota > Viridiplantae > Streptophyta > Magnoliopsida > Laurales > Calycanthaceae > Chimonanthus > Chimonanthus salicifolius. The sequence goes on along the minus strand of CM023533.1, from coordinate 55,715,005 downwards.
CTTGACCTGATTCAGATATGTGACTCACTCAATGACTTTGAGCTTCGTCGTGGTTTGAGTTTAGGAGTATATGTGGTGGAGACGCCTTGTTTATCACGTCTCCGTTGGAGTGATTGGCGGATATTGTGCAGGATTACATGTAGCGTATTATAGCTAGAGACGGATCTCTTAACCGCCGGTGGTGTTCTATTTAGAGGCAGTGATTTACCATCAGCCAGGCTGTTGAGAGATCTGATCACCATGTGGCTTGTCAGTCAGTTTGAGTTGAGAGGACACTGGGATGCCAAGCGTTGGGATGATGCCGACAAGGGTGTTGGACATAAAGGCTAGACTTGTGGGCTAAAGTCGGTGAGACCTATTGTCTAGGTATTTCACCAGGGGACATACCGACTTTGTTAGCCTAGAAGAAGGGTGACTCGGTGAGATTTTGTGCCAGTGGTCGACGACTAAACAAAGTTAAAGAGTAGGATGAAGTTCTTCTATTGGAGATGGACGACTTGTTAAGACAGCTGAGAGGATCTCTGTTTCTTCTTGAGGTTGTGTTTTATTCGGGATCTTGTCGGATGCGAGTTTTGATCTCATAAATGTAACTGCATGGCAATGTGGTTTCGACAGGTAGTGCGACAGGTTTGTCAGGATGGGGCTGAGGTTGTGTCTGACAGTTTATTCAGATTACACCAGGTGGCCGTGCTTACATTTAGATTGGTCAAAGAGAATGATCAGTTCTTGGTACAATGGCAGTCATGTAGTTTTCTTGAGTGGAGGCAGACGACCACTATACTGATAGTCGTACTGGAGGCAAAGAAAGGCCGCAGGTGTGCAGTTTATTGTGATGTTTCCAGGGATGGTAATGGTTGTGTGCTAATACAGGATGGTTAATTGGTTGCTTCTGATTCAAGATGATTTGATATGATGAGTATAACTTTTTACTAATAGCTCGGGATGGACGTTGATGGTGTTTTGCTCGGGTTGGAGATATCCATTGTTGACAGAGGTTCTGAGTGTCCTCCACCGCTGTGGTTTTGAGTACTTGCTTTTTTAGAAAGAATTGAGCATGAAGCAGACGTGATGGATGAAGTTCATGGAGTGATTATTGATCAGGTGCGGAGACTATAGCAGCCAGTCTATGCAACGAGGTGGTTTAGCCATTGTTGAGTGACATAGCCCTAAAAAATCATCGTTCAAGTGCAGAGACAGTCAGGCTATGGGGTTTTGTGATGTGTGGTGGTGGACCAGACATCTAAGCTGTGAGACCTCATGACGACTTGACTCTCCAGAGCAAGTTGGTGGTAGCTCAATTGAGTAGTGCCATGTGGAGATGCTTCAACTCCTTCTTCATCATGGATTAGTGGTACAGTTGGTAGTGGATGGATTGGCAAAACTCACCTATCTCCTTGGAGTAAGGATGCCCGACTTCTTGGAGCTTTTTGGACTAGTTTGGGTTGAGCAGAGAGTTAGTCTATGCGAGATGCTGAGTCCACAATGTTAGATCGAAGTTTAAGTTCAACACATCTGATCAGACAGTATTATAGAGAGAGTCGTATGCTCAACCGTGTTTTAGTTCAGCGTACTATTTGTGGACAAACAGCCGGTTAGGGCAAATTTTCCCTTGTTTTGGATGGGAACTTTGGTACAGTTTTTTTAAGACTCAGTGTGGACGGAGGGGCTACCGAGCGAATGTGATTGGTCAGGTAGAGGTTGTTGGTTTTGAGGGTGGTGATTGTCCAGGTTACTCAGCTGTTTATGTTGGTCCATGGCAAAGTTGTTGCATAAGGTCAGGTGTGGTGACATCTTTTTTGGTGAGAAGTTTGACTTAGTGGCGAGTTTCAATTCTACGGAAGAAGTTTTACCTCGGTTCTTTCTTACAGATTTCGAGCCTTAGGTGAATTTCGAGGACGAAATTCCTTAAAGGGGGTAGTATTGTAATGACCCGACTTGATTTTTCAGAGTTTTAGGGTCTTGGTAGCAGTGAGGTGAATGTGAGCCCCGTAGTGGGTCCTGGTTTGCCTAGTTTACCCCAAACCCACCTAAACCCTAACCCCTAAATATCCCCTCTTTCCCCCGCAGCACTGTAGGAATTGCGGCTACAGTGCCGCATGCTCTCTCTCCCGTCTCTTCCCTCTCCTTCCTCTTTTCTCCTCTCCTTCCCTCTCTTCCGAACCCTAACCCTAAACTGGCCCCACTCATTCCCCTCGCTGAAGCCGCCGCCGTCTCTCTCTCTCCTCCCTCTCTCGGCCTCTCCCCTCCTCTATCTGGTTCTCTTTCTCCTTGCTGCGAATTGCCACCCCATTCGTCATCGTACAAATCTGGCCGGACCTCCAGTAGTCGGTTTTCTCAGTTTCTCAGCCACCTTGAACTTCGCCGCTGCCGCCACCATCATCCTTCACTTTCTCTCTTTCGCTTCCTCTCTTCCCCGTCCAGAAACCCTAATCCCCAAACCCTTTGCCCCTTTCTCAGGCCCAGCAGACCTTGTTCAATCGGACCCAATCCCAGTTCGAGTTGAGCCCAACCTCGAGGGCCCAACTCACCTTCTCGGCCCGATCCATCAGCTCGGCCCAGCCCAGGCCAGATCCAGCAGCTTGGCCTAGCCCAGGCTCATACTAGGCCCGGCCAGGCCCGTTTCAGGTCCCCTTCCAACTTGTTTTGGAGTTCATTTCTGGAGTGTTTCTAGATCTTCTTCAGCTCATTCCAGCCCGTGCATCAATTCCTTCAATCCTTCAACCCATTTTCATCGCATGGATTTCAAAAGCACATACAGGTGAGGGAACTTATCACCGCTTTTAGCATGCATCTATGCATATTACTACTCTATTAGATGTGCGAGTACGGAATGCGGCGAATGGGGGTCCCCGGTATTATAAGCCACTCTGCAAGGGAACTGTTGATACCATTATGTGGCGGATCTTCATCCGGGTGTATTCTTATCCGATGCCCTCAGAGGCATATATTAAATGTTTATTTGATGTCATAATTGATTGATTGTGTGGTGACATGATTAGTGTCTATGTTTGTCGATAATATGTTAAGATGCTAGCATGCGAATGTGTGATATGTAGTGATATATGCCAGATCATGGTGTGATGTATTCTGTTGAGAATATGCCCTATATGATGATTAGTTTAGACTGCAAGACATTATAACATGTTTGGATGTTAAAATGCCAGCCCCTGATAGATAGCGATATATACACTTGATTATTATGTGATGAACTATGTTAATAGCATGTGCAAGGGTAATTGTGTTTGTATATAGTTAGCATGTGTGGAATGCCGGTGGGAGAATGGGTCTTAGGCAACATCAGGATCTAGAGACTCCCCCTAGCTTGTCGGGTAATAGGGTGTGGATGCCGTGTGGGACCGCGCAGTGGAAGGGGTGTTGGACTATGGGCTACCTGATGGTTGGCCATGGGTTGAAGTCTTTCCCGGCATGGGTTAGATTGTCAGGTGTGATCTTTAAACATGGCTAAGAGGGAAGTGTGGTCCGGTTCGGAGGACGAGATGCCCGAGAGTCCTAAGAGGGACATGCTGTGAGGTGGTCATGGAAACCTCGGGGAAATTTTGGGGTTGAGTGTTAGCTCGCCCAAGGCTGACATAAAGGTCGTTACAGGCACGCTACCCGAGTACGTGGTGGATGAGACGTCACCAATGGTTTAATGGGTTGAGTGGCTCGCCCGTGTGGAGACCAGAGGGTGGGATGGCGGTTTGTGATCCTTGAATGACCGAGTAGGCTGAGGTGGCGCTCGCCTGGTCATTGGTCGAGGGATGATGCAGTGAGGGACAGCTCCCGCTAGTATGATTTGTGATCCTCGAATGACCGAGTAGGCTGAGGAGGTGCTCGGTCAGAGGAGGTGCTCACCTAGTCATTGATCGAGGGATGATACAGTGAGGGACAAGCTCCCACTAGTATGATTTGTGATCCTCGAGTGACCGAGTAGGCTGAGGAGGTGCTTGCTTGGTCATTGGTCGAAGGATGATGCCGTGAGGGACAACTCCAATTAGAATGATTTGTGATCCTCGAATGACCGAGTAGGCTGAGGAGGTGCTCGCCTGGTCATTGGTCGAGAGATGATGTGGTTAGGGACTGTAACGCCTGCCCCTTTTCACCGAAATATCAGAGTCTATTTTTTTTTTTTTTTTATAAAAGTGACAAAGGGCGCAGATATCACGAGGCGAGTTAAGTCCGAGCTTCTAAAACCCGGCCCTTAACTGGCCAACCCTACGTGTGCGTGGAACGAAGTCCACGAGGAACAGTTCACACGTATAAGTAAGCTTGCGGAATGTTACGTAAAACATGGAATGATAATAAAGGCTAACCTATAAATTTTAGATAGCAGGGAAGATTACATTCATTTAACTAATAAAACATCTCAACATCACCGTATCCAAATAAAACCAGAATATAACAAACAATTATACAGTCCGACAAGCTAAACTATACAAATACACATTTCCCAAAATAAACTTAATTAAAGCAAACAGTCTTCCTCCCCAAGCTCCTAAGCTTGGCTCCCGTCTCGTCCTTCTGCTCCGGCATTTCCTGCGTCATCAACTAGGGTAGAAGTAGGGCGTTAGACAACGCGCCCAGTAGGACTCCGAGTAGGGCTAACACATGGATTAGTGATAACAAAGCATATAGAAAACATTCTATCAAAATCATGCCATTTGGTACAATGTAATGCAATGGGTGTTTTATGTCATGAATCCCACCCATCAATCTCATCATCATTGTACAATGCCCTTTTTCATCCATACATAATGTTCAAAATATAATCCATACCATCATCGTGCCATGACCCTCTTGATGGAAAAACCTCATCAAGATGTGATCCACACTAGGTATCCCCCTTGATGGAAGAACCATTATCAAGGTATAATAACACATAGTAACATTCTTGTTTGAATAACCTTATCAACATATCATAGAGCCCATAGTAACCTCCCTGATGAATCAAACACATCAGAATATCTCCATGGTTGTTTATCGGTTGCCCTGACGGAGCATGGACTCCGGTTTCATTTCATCCTTCCCCTGTCATATCCCTCCCATGCCATGCATGAGATGTAGATGCCATATGCCATGTAATGAATATAATAACAACCATGACATTTAAAAATCCCATCAATCAAACATATAACTAGATTATCAAAAGTAGATTAAGTAAAGCCTCAATAAACACATCATAGCTTTAAAACCCATTTTAAACCAATCATATGCTTATCAGAATAAATCAAGTAAAAACCCCTACATAATACATAATTCAAAACCAATCTGAAAACAACCCATATAATTTCCAAAATAATTCAAAGAAACAATCACTCAATCCATGGCTTACAAAAAGGTTAAAATCCTACCGAATACCGACTAGCGTTCTTTCTTCCTTTTCCGTCCGACAGACCCGGTCGCCTATCACGCACCGCTTGCGATATCCAATACCTTATTACATACACATAATCAGTCCATATGAACAATCGGTCACTATTTAGGTTTTGTGGGTCCCACTTAATCCATTAGACATTTTAATTACATGAGTGTAAAATCAGCCTCCCAGGCTTTATTTCACCCTACATAATGCTATTACTTAGAATCCCTAAACCCATGATCATCTCCCATGGAGTTCTTCATTTTAGCCTTTATTTACGGTTTTGCCACTACCTCTTCTCCATTGTTAATCACTCATTCATCCATGCATGTTTAAGTCTATAGATGATTCATAGATTTGGATCCATCAATGACCCATCACCCATATCTTAAAATCATTAAAGTCAGCCACTTAATTTAACCTAAAGTCCATTACTTTAAACATGTACAAACACATTAACCTTAGGCCATAATGATCTACAATTGAGTCATTAAAATTCAGCCCTTTAAACTTAACCAAATCTCCATTGTCCTTGGTCTTTGGTTACACATTAAATTCATCATAAGTCCCTCCATTGAGAGAACCTAAACCATACACTTGACTTATCATTCCTTAATCACATTTCCATTACAACTAACAACACTAAAAAGTAGCCACTTAAACACTCTAATCCTCATTCATTTCTCACATATATTGCAATGAGTAGATGTTGCCGTATCAATTTGACCTGTGCTGTGGTCTGTGCAACCAATTCCGGTCCAATTAGCGCAGGCTCACCGGCCTCTGTCCAACACACTGGCGATCTACTCGGCCTACCATATAAGGCCTTAAATAAAGCCATCTGGAGGCTTGCCTGACAACTGTTATTGTAGGAGAACTCCACCAGGAGCAAATGATCCTCCCACCCACCTTTGAAATCCAGTGCACATGTTCTCATTTCCACTCCGACACTGGTAAGGGTTTGAGTAAACCCGGTGGCTTCCGATGTTCGACCTTATCTTGCCAACAAGTTAGTGTAGCGAGCACAAACTCTGCCACATCTCTCTTGAGTCCATGCCACCACTAGTGCCTCTTAAGATCATGGTACATCTTGGCACTGTCCGGATGGGTAGAGAGCTTGGCTTAGTGTGCCTCAACCAATACTCCCTTCTGCAGCTCTCAGGCACATATGTCCTACCTCGGAATAAAAGACCCTGTTCCGGTCGTAATTCTTATTCCGGTACTACCTCGCCTGCAAATATCTTGAATCATATCTCCATTTCTGGGTTTATTCGCCGTTCCCGTTTAATTGTGTCAAGTACCTCTTAATTACATCAACACCACTAATATCAACCTATGAGTTTCTTTTTTTTTTGGCAGAATTTACTTTGTCTCGTATTCTCTCTTTTCCTTATGAATCCTATTTGGGATTTTATGTAGATTAACCTATTCTATTTCACTTTATCTGTTACCAAAACATTTCCCATACGTACTTCTTCAATACGTTCTTTTGTCTACTCTCCGTGTGAGTTAGTCGGCCAGTACGAGCCTATGCTCGAGTCCATTGTTGATTTCATTTTAACTAGGTTTCTAGCTTCACCCTCCTGGAACTCCATCGGCCAACTACAGAGTCAGGTGATCAGTCTCACTCGGTAGTCGCCCATAGCTTCCCATTCAAGTTTCACTAGACTCTTAACCTTTCCCTTAGGTCTGTCTCTCAAAGGCAATCATACCTTTATTTGCATATAAGTCACTATGTGACTAACCCTTTTTGTTCATAACTCCTACAATACCAATACCCGACATCAATCCAAGTCATATAGATACTAATTTCCTAGTCATCGAAAACACTGACTTAGTTCCTTTTCAAATGGAGGAAAAAGAAAAGAAAAAAAATACTAAACAATATACTTTGTTTCTCATTTTTGGGGAAGATTGCCAAATAAGCACACTTGGTTTGGGGAAAACTTCCCAAGTATCTATGTTTCGTTCCATTTGTGAAATCGGGGAATTTTCTCCTATGTTCAATAAGCCTACCATCATTCCGTCAAATTTGGGGAAGACCTAGATTTGTTTTCTCATGTCGGGAAAATGTAACCCTACTTGCTATGTTTGATAATACCGACTTACATTGATTGATTTTTTTTTTTTTTCTTCCCTTGCTATCATCCCTCTCCGTCAAATGTTGTTCTCAGATTAAACCCTTCAGTTTGAGTCAATCGAAGTAATTTAACCCGGCCCCCGTGCAGCGGTCTCCGAAGAGTCGGTCGGTTGGGATTCTTAGCCGTCAGTGAGACGTGCAACCGTCTTAAATCTTACTTCGATTGATTCATTCTTCCGAATTCGCTCTGATACCAACTGTAACGCCCGCCCCTTTTCACCGTAAAATCAGAGTACTTTTTTTTTTTTTTTTTTAAAAGTGACAAAGGGCGCAGACGTCACGACGCGAGTTAAGTTCCGAGCTTCTAAAGCCCGGCCCTTAACTGGCCAACCCTACGCGTGCGTGGAACATAAGTCCACGAGTACGGTTCACGCGTAGCAAGTAAGCTCACGGAACATAAAAATAAATGCGGATGATCATAGAACTATCCTACCAGTTCTTCAGATAGCAGGGAAGAAATACCCAATTAATTACGAAAATGCCATTATACTGTATTATCCAAAATAATACCTAAACATAGCAAACTACCTAAATTATTACATTTCCGACAAGCTAACTATACAAATACATCTTTTCCAAAATAAAGTACAACAAAATAATTAATCCGCCTCCCCAAGCTCCTAAGCTTGGCTTCCGTCTCGCCCTTCCGGTCTGCCATCTCCTGCATTATCAGCTAGGGTAGAAGTAGGGCGTTAGAACAACGCGCCCAGTAGGATTCCGAGTAGGGCTAGCACATGGGTTAGTAATAACCATATACAGATAATAACACAATGAAAACTATAAACCACCATATACTAAAATATAAGTAAATGATATGCCATGGGTGTCAATGTTATGAATCCCACCCATCATTCCTGCCATATACTGTCATATCCCTCTTGACGGAAAAACCTCGTCAAGATCTGTCCAATCGTAAAATATCCCCCTTGACGGCAAAGCCTCGTCAAGGTGTCCCCATGCCTGTTCTCGGTCGCCCCGACGGAGCATGGACTCCGGTTTGTTTATTTTTTTTCTGCCCATGCCATGCATGAGATGTAATGCATTATGCTATGTAATATGTATATTCCATAGTCATAATATAACCTTCATAACTTAGCATATAACTCATAATCTTGCATTATGCCATATAAGATACATAAACCATGATTTAAAACTCATCATAAAATAAACCATAAAATTCCCAAAATAAATCAATGAAACCATTACACAATCCATGGCTTACAAAAAGGTAGGAATCCTACCGAATACCGACTCGCGTCCTTTTTCGTTTTCGTCTTATAATTCCGGTCGCCAATCGCGCACCGTTTGCGATGTCCCGATACCTTATTATACAGTACCAAATCAGTCCATATTTTATCCACGATTAAGTCCCTAACTTATCACAAACTTAGATCCATTTATGTACCATTAACCATGTCATATGATCATTAACTAAGTTATAAGATTATCAAGAATTAGCCCTCAACTTAGCCTCATTAATGCATGGACATAGATCCTAAACTTAGCCCATAGCATGACCTACAAATGGGTCATTAATTACGGTTTTGCCACTACCTCTCCTATGTTTAATCATTCATTTAATCCATGTATAATTAAGTCCATACTTGATCTATAACCTACATCCATTAGTGACCCATCAACCATATCATAGAATTATTAAAATCAGCCACTTAATTGACTTCATCCCCATTCATTTAATCATTTACATAAACCCTAATCTTGGACCATAAAATGGTTCTCATATGAATCATGGGTTCGGCCATACACCATGGTCGAACCCATGATGTCTTTTCCTTATCTTTCATTGGACCTATTTACATTACTTAGGCCCAAAATGAATCCTCCCATGAGGGATTTTACATCATGCTTTTAAAACTATCATTCTTCACCATAATTGAGTCCATTAACTTAGCCCTTATTCCATTCATTCTTCATGGTTCCAAAATACTTGATTCATCATTCATAGGTGACATTCAAGACATAAAAACATTCACCTTCATCCACCACTTTTGAGGCCATTAAAATATTCACATTCACCCATGGATTCCATCATAAAAACTTTTTTCAAAAATTAGCTACATTTAATCATTTTAAAACCCTAAAATCATTAACATTCTCCATGCTTCCATTTTTACATAATTAAATTACACAATGTCCACAATATATTTTTCCAATTTCTTACCCTAACCCTAATTCACCCATTTAGGGTTTTCTCCATCTTCCACCCTTCCATTTAATGTATCTAAATTCCATAGTATAAAATCACCTATCCACCATTAATTTCACAAAAATAAATTCCATTTCTTAAACCCTAAAATCCAAAATTCTTTTAGTTAAGAAATACTCACTATCCGACGTCTCCTCCGATTTCCGCCGCTCCCGTCGGTCTCCGTAGCCTCCTCTCTCTTTCTTCTTGATCTTTTATAGGTCAAGATCTTTGATCAAGGGTGGCAACTCCCAACCTTAAAATCAGCCATGTTAGGTTTGAATTGAGAGAGGGAAGAGGATGGAGATGGAAAAATGTCTCAAGATCTTTACCTTGAGATGGTGGTCCAACCTTTTCTTCCTCTCCTTGAGCTCTTCTCTTTTCTTCCTTAATTTTCTTCTCCTCTTTTCCTTGCTAATGTGGGACGGCAATGGAGAAATGGGAGAGATGGAGAGAGTGAGTTGAGGGTAAAATGAAAAGGATAAGGTGTAAAATCCATCTTTATCTCTTTGGTTATTTACTTTCACTTTACATTAACTCTCTCCACCCACCCACAAGATATTTATCTTGCTTTATGGCTTATGACTCCACCCCCATAAGTCCCAACGTGTTTTATTTTTTGAGCTTGGGATGAGGTGAGTTTTCACCTCATGGGCCCCCTTTGACCACTCTTAACTACCATGTTAAATAATTTAATTATTTAATTACTTTGATAATTACCTTAGGTTAATTCATTATACTTAACCTAATTCCATTATTCCACCCATGGTTGACCAAATCAACCATGGTGGTCGGCCCCACCAAACCTTGGGTCCACACTTGGCCACATCACCATTGTTTAATTCCAAATAACTTAGGTGATTTAAAATCATTGAATTCACTCTAAGTGGATTACCATTGGGCCTATGGCCCAATTACATTTCCATCTAGCCCATTTACCTTGGAGCATACCCATCTTGACCCATTGGGTCCCAAATGGGTATTTGACCCAATTTGACCATTCTTGACCCATTTAAATAAATTTAAATCCAAACATAGTCTATTGGGCCACACTTGGGCCTTTATCCAATTTTTGGCCCATTTACCATTTACTCCACCAATTTTCTAATTTCCATCATTAAAATAAATAATATTCACATTTATATTAATTCCAAAATTCCGAGACCTTACATATATCATACCAAAATTATCCATAAGTTTACCCACATATGGGTCATGGGTTTGGCCATACACCATGGCTGAACCCATGATGTCTTTTTCCCATTTCTTTCTTTGGCCCATCTACACATTTGGACCCATTATAAGCCCTTCCATGAAGGGGCTTAACTTATACATTTAAATCACCATCCTTAATCACATTTAAATCCCTTTTTACAACCATCATCAAACCATCATAAAACCATCATTTTCCCCTTTTTTTTTGTACTCATTTAAAACTACCCTTACACCACCATAGGATTAACCCATGGTTCATGATCCAATATTCCTTTATGCCATTTTATACCACAACACAATTACATGCATCCATGAATTCCATCATAAAAACCTCTTCAAAAATTACATACATTTAATCATTAATAACATCAAAACCCTAAATCATTCTCCATGCTTCCATTCTTATAAACCCTAATAAAATACTCCATCATCTACCATTGTTAAGGCCATCAACATCATTCACTTCTCCCATGCATTTCTTCGTTTACCATCCCTTTAAACAATTTTCCAACATTTAATCATTAAAACCTAAAACCATAATTCATCCTCCAAATTTTTAACCCTAACACCCCATTAAAATTTCCTCAATTATTTACCATGGGGTTCAATCATTCATTCATGCTTCTTAATGCCATAACAACCATTTACATTCCCCATAATTTTCCTCATTTACAATCCCTTAAAAAAAGTACTACATTAACCATTAAAACCCTAAAATTACAAACTATCCTTCCATGATTTTTAAACCTTAAAATTCCATTAAATCTCCAAATTAGCTTACATGTCTTCCACTCCTTAAAACCTTAAAAAAAAAATCATACATTACCTATCACCCACCATGGGGTTCGGCCATGCTACATGGCCGAACCCTATGGCTCACAATTTCCTTCCAAATCTTTATAATTCCATGCTTAATAACTAAACTACATTACATTCCTTAATCCATTTATTTTTCCTTAACCTAACCCTAATTTACCCATTAGGGTTTTGTCCACTTTCCATCCTTCAAATTGATGGATTTAAAACTCATGACATAAAATCATTTGGCCACCATTAAATTTAACAAAAATGAATCCCAAATCTTAAACCCTAAAAATCCAAAATTCTTGTTTAAGAAATACTCACAATCAGTCGTCTCCTCCGACTTCCGCCACTCCTGTCGGCTTCCTTGGACTCCTTTATCCTTCCTCTTGATCTTTGGTCGGCCAAAATGCTTGATCAATGGTGAGAACCCCCAAGCTTGGGTTTGGCCATGATAGTGTTTGATTTGAGAGAGAAAAGGGAGGAGAGGATAAAAAGGTGACTAGCTTCCTTGGCCTTGAGGTGAAGAGCCCAAGCTTAACCCTTTCTTCTCTTCTTCTTTTCTTCTTTTCTTCTCTTCCAAATTTTCCTTCCTTTTTTTTTTTTTTTTCTTTCCTTAGAGATGAGGGACGGCCATGAGAGAGTGGAAGAGAGGAAAATAATGAAATGAGAGTAAAAAGAGTGGGAGAAAAGAAAAGGTAAGGCTTATCCTACTTGGTTTCTTAAATTACACTTTACATTAATTTCTTACCAACCAGCAAGATATTTTCCATGCTTTATACTTTATGGTGCTTGGGATAAACACTACAAGCCAACGTTTTGGCATTTGAAAATGAGGTGGTTTGGTCATTCAATTTTGACTATTTGACCACCTTTATGATTATTTAACCATTTAATTAATTAGATAATTAGGTTAATTAAATTCCCATTTTAACTTAATTCCATTTGTTTAAGTTCCTTCATGCATCCACCCATGGTTGACCAATTCAACCATGGTGGCCGGCCCCACCAATCCTTGGTCCACATGCCACCTCATTTAATGAGGTGGAGGTGGGTCCCAATTGGCCATGTTACTTAGGTCTAATTAATACTACTTAGGTGTTTAAAAATCAATTCAATCCACTTCCCTTATTGGATCACCATTGGGCCCATGGCCCAATTAAGTTCTCTCCTATCCATTGACCTTAGACTTTGCATTATTTTGACCCATTAAGTCCCAAATAGGTATTGGGCCCAATTTGACTACCCTAGCCCATTTGACCATCTTTGACCCTTTAAGTGACTTTAAATGCAATCCATAGTCCATTGGGCCCTAGTTGGGCCTTTGCCCAAATTTTAATTCATTTACCCTCTATTCCATCAAATTTCCCAATTTCCACCATTAAAAATAAATAATAACCACATATTTATTGATTTAAAAATTTCGGTCCATTACAGGGACAGCTCCCGCTAACATGGTTTGTGATCCTCGAATGACCGAGTACGCTGAAGAGGTGCTCGCCTGGTCATTGGTCAAGGGATAATCGGGTGAGGGACAGCTCCCGCTAGTATGATTTGTGATCGTCGAATGACTGAGTAGGCTGATGAGGTGCTCGCCTGGTCATTGGTCGAGGGATGATGCGGTAAGGGACAGCTCGCACTAATATGATTTGTGAACCTCGAATGACGGAGTAGGCTGAAGAGGTGCTCTCCTGGTCATTGGTCAAGGGATGATGCGGTGAGGGACAACTCCCGCTAGTATGATTTGTGATCCTTGAATGACCGAGTAGGCTGAGGAGGTGCTCACCTGGTCATTGGTCAAGGGATGATGCGGTGAGGGACAGCTCCCGCTAGTATGATTTGTGATCTCCGAACGACCGAGTAGGCTGAGGAGGTGCTCGCCTGGTCATTGGTCGAGGGATGATGCGGTGAGGGACAGCTCCCGCTAGTATGACTTGTGATCCCCGAATGACCGAGTAGGCTGAGGAGGTGCTCGCCTGGTCATTGGTCGACGTATGATACGGTGAGGGACAACTCCTGCTAGTATGATTTGTGATCCTCGAATGACCGAGTAGGCTGAGGATGTGCTCGCCTGTTCATTGGTCGAGGGAGCATGTGATGAGATATTCCAGGCTAGGACACCTGTAGGGTGGGGATAGCCTGCGATGTGATGTGATGAGATATTCCAGGCTAGGACACCTGTATGGTGGGAACAGCCTGCGATGTAATATGATGAGATATTCCAGGCTAGGACACTGGTAGGGTGGGGACAGCCTGCGATGTGATGTGATGAGATATTCCAGGCTAAGACACCTGTAGGGTGGGGACAACCTGCGATGTGATATGAAGAGATATTCTGGGCTAGGAGACCTGTATGGTGGGGACAGCCTGTGGTGTGATGTGGTGGTGCGTTTACCCGCGGTTATGACTTTGGGGTTCATTGCTGAGAGTTGTGTTGTGGGTGTTGACTGACCAAATTTATGGGTGCCTAACGAGTGAGTTCGGCCAGCTCACTCGGTAGAAGACCTATAGAATTCTATGAGGGGTCGATACGCAAGTCATGTGGGGACCAATAGATGGGGTCCATGGTTTCAGGTTTGACTATCGAGACTCTGGTGCTTGGTTGAGGAGACCATAGATAAGCCTGGTTAGCAATACGTTGAGGACTGGTGGGGCGGTTACTCCTGTGTGGCAGTCAGTTTGGGACTTTAGTGAGTCCGACTCTTGGGTTGGTCATGGTATGTGTACGGGTTGTCATGAGAGAGTCATAGGTCTGATCGTGGAGTATGGATTCTGATCCGGTTGGAGATCAGTCTGTGTACCCGAGGGTGGGTGAACTGCAGCGGATACATAGAGTTGTATTGAGTTGGTTAGAGGATGTACTGGAGGCTCGAGAAATGTGGGCCCATGTGTTAGGGGTAGGGCACCCGCTTGCATAGTCATGCATGTAGACATCATAGACATTGATGTGTTCATATGATCATATACAGTGTATGCTTGGTGACATATGATGTGTGTGTTACCCTCACTGGGCATGTAGAGCTCACCCTTTGCCTCACTGGTACTTCATAGAGGAAGGGTCGGCAGGACCCTCAATCAGACATTGGGTGTAGAGTTGCAGCTTTGTACTTGTCATGATTTTATTTTGTAATTAGAGATTTGCTAATATATTTGAGATATGTGTAAATTTCATTAAGTTGGATGAATGTAATAATGGGATGATGCTATAATTTGTAATTATGACTGATGCTTATGATTTTTGGTTTATTGGCAGTGTGCTATGGTTAGTGTGGGTTGCGGGAGCAGTGTCTCCCATTAAAAAAAATATATATCCGAAATTGTATTGGACCGGTTTTAGGAGTTCGTATCAGTTTTAACGTGCCTGTAGCGGGACGGGTCGTTACATAGGGTTTTTCATTTTATGGTTTTATGGTTTACTGTTTGAGGGGTTTAGGGTTTTAGGGTATAGGTTTAGGGTTTTAGGGTTTAGGGTTTTAGGGTGTAGGGTTAGGGTTTTAGGGGTGTAGGGTTTTAGGGGTTAGGGTATTAGGGTTTTAGGATTTAGGGCTCTAGGGTATAGGGTTTTAGGGTTTAAGGTTTAGGGTTATAGGGTTTTAGGGTTTTAGGGTTTAGGTTTTACGATTTTAGGGTTAGGGTTTAGGGTTTAGAGTTTAGATTTTAGGGTTTAGGGTCTGCAGTTTAGGGTTTAGCGTAGGGTTTTAGGGTTATAGGGTTTTAGGGTTTAAGTTTTAGGGTTTTTGGGTTTAGGATTTAGGGGTTTAGGGTCTTTGGGTTTAGGGTTTAGAGGTTTAGGGTTTTTGGGTTATAGGGTTTTAGGGTTATAGGGTATTATGGTTTTTGGCATCTGGGTCTAGGTTTTAGGGTTTAGGATTTTTGGGTTTTTGGCATCAGGGTTTTGGGTCTGGGGTTTAGGGTTAAGGGGTTTAGAGTTTTAGGGTTTTAGGGTTTAGGGTTTAGGGTTTTAAGGTTTTAGGGTTGGGTTTTAGGATTTACGGTTTCAGGGTTTTAGGGTTTATTGTTTTAGGGATTTAGGGCTTTAGGGTTTTAGGGTTTAGAGTTTAGGGTTTAGAGTTTAGGTTTTAGTGTTTTGGGGTTTATGGTTTTAGGGGTTTAGGGTTTAGGTTTTTGGGATTAAGGTTTTATGCTTTTAGGGTTTTAGTGGTTTAGGGCATAGGATTTAGGGTTTAGGGGTTTAGGGTTTAGGTTTTAGGGATTAGGGTTTTAGGTTTTTAGGGTTTTAGTGGTTTAGGGGTTAGGATTTAGGGCTTTAGGGTTTAGGGTTTTAGGATTTTAGGGTTTAGGGTTTTGGGGTTTAGGGGTTTAGGGTTTAGAATTTAGGGTTAGGGTTTTAGGGTTTTATGGTTTAGGGTTTAGGGTTTTAGGGTTTAGGGTTTTGGCTTTTACGGTTTTATAGTTTTAGGGTTTAGGATTCTAGGGGTTTAGGGTTTTAGGGTATAGGTTTAGGGTTTTAGGATTTTAAGGCATAGAGGGTCTTAAGGGTTTAGGGTTTTAGGGTTTTAGGGGTTAGGGTTTTAGGGTTTTAGGGTTTAGGGTTTTAAGGGTTTAGTGTTTCGGGTTTAGGGATTTGGGGTTTAAGGTTTAGGGTTTAGGGTTGTGGGGTTTTAGGGTTTAGGGTTTGGGGTTTTAGGGTTTTAGGGTTTAGGGCTTAGGGTTTAGGGTTTTAGGGTTTAAGGCTTAGGGTTTAGGGTTTTTGAGTTGTAGGGTTTTAGGGTTTAGAGTTTAGGGATTAGGGTTTAGGGTTTAGGGTTTAGGGTTTTAGGGGTTTAGGGGTTTAGGGTTTGTGGTTTAGGGTTTAGGGTTTCGGGTTTTAGGGGTTTAGGGTTTTCGGGTATAGGTTTAGGGGTTTAGGGTTTTAGTGGTTAGGGTTTTAGGGATTTAGGGTTTTAGGGGTTTAGGGTTTTGGGTTTAGGGGTTTGGGGTTTAGGGTTTAGGGTTTAGGGTTGTAGGGTTTTAGGGTTTAGGGTTTTAGGATTTTAGGGTTTAGGGCTTAGGGTTTAGGGTTTTAGGGTTTTAGGGTTTAGGGTTGGGGTTTTGGGATTTAGAGTTTAGGGTTTCAGGATTTAGAGTTTAGGGTTTTTGAGTTGTAAGGTTTTAGGGTTTAGAGTTTAGGGTTTTAGGGTTTAGAGTTTTACGGGTTTAGGGGTTTAGGGTTTGGGGTTTAGGCTTTAGGATTTCGGGTTTTAGGGGTTAAGGGTTTTAGAGTTTTAGGGTTTTAGGTTTTAGAGTTTAAGGTTTAGGGTTTAGTGTTTTGGGGTTTATGGTTTTAGGAGTTTAGTGTTTAGGTTTTAGGGATTAGGGTTTTAGGTTTTTAGGGTTTTAGTGGTTTAGGGACTAGGATTTAGGGTTTTAGGGGTTTAGAGTTTAGGTTTTAGGGTTTGGGGTTTTAGGTTTTAAGGGTTTTTGTGGTTTAGGGCTTAGGATTTAGGGTTTAGGGTTTTAGGATTTTAGGGTTTAGAGTTTAGGGTTTTAGGGTCTTAGGGCTTTGGGGTTTAGGGTTTTAGGGGTATAGCGTTTTTGGGTTTAGGGTTTAGGGTTTAGGGTTTTAGGGTTTTTGGGTTAGGGTTTTAGGGTTTTATCGTTTTAGGATTTTAGGGTTTAGGGTTTGGGGTTCAGAGTTTAGGGTTTCAAGGTTTACGGGTTTTAGGATTTTGTGTTTAGGGGTTTAGGGTTTTAGTGTTATAGGGTTTTAGGGTTTTTCGCATTAGGGGTTAGGGTTTAGGGTTTAGGGTTTTAGGGATTTTGGCATCAGGGTTGAGGGTCTAGGCTTTGGGGTTTAGGGTTTAGGGTCTAGGGGTTTAGGGTGTTAGGGTTTTAGGAATTTAGGGTATTAGGGTTTTAGTGTTTTAGGGTTTAGGGTTGGGTTTTGGGGTTTAGGGTTTAGGGCCTAGGGTTGGGTTTTAGGTTTTAGAGTTTAGGGTTTAGGGTTTTAGGGTTTAGGGTTTAGGGTTTTAGAATTTTAGGGTTTTAGGGTTTAGTGTTTAGGGTTTAGGGTTTACTGTTTAGGGTTTTAGGGGTTTAAGGTTTTGGGTTTATGGTTTAGGGTTTCGGGTTTTAGGGGTTTAGGGATTTGGGTTTAGGTTTTAGGGCTTAGGGATTTAGGGTTTTAGGGTTTTAGTGGTTTGGTGCTTAGGATTTATGGTTTAGGATTTTAGGGTTTAGGGTTTAGGGGTTTAGGAATTTAGGGTTTAGGGTTTTAGGGGTATAGGGTTTTAGGGTTTTAGGGATTTAGGGTTTTAGGTATTATGGTTTTGGCTTTAGGGTTTAGGGTTTAGTGTTTAGGTTTTATGGTTTAGGGTTTAGGGTTTTAGGGTTTAGGGTTTAGGGTTTAGGGTTTTCGGGTTTTAGGGTTTTGGGGGTTTACGGTTTTAGGGGTTTAGGGTTTAGAGTTTAGGGTTTAGGGTTTTAGGGTTTTTGGGGTTTAGGGTTTTAGGGTTTTAGGTTTATTATTTTGGGGTTTAGGGTTTGGGGTTTTAGATTTTAGCGTTTAGGGTTTAGGGTTTATGTTTTAGGGTTTAGGGTTTTAGGTTTTTAGGGTTTAGGGGTTTAAGGTTTGAGGTTTAGGGTTTAGGGTTTCGGGTTTTAGGGTTTTAGGGTTTTAGGGCTTTAGGGTTTGGGGTTTAGGGCTTAGGGTTTTGGGTTTTTGGTTTTATGGTTTAGGGTTTTAGGGGTTTTGGGTTTTAGGGTATAGGTTTATGGTTTTAGGGTTTACGATTTTTGGGCTTTAGCGTTTCACGATTTTAGGGTTTAAGGTTTACAGTTTAGATTTTAGGGTTTAGGGTTTCATGGTAGGGTTTTAGCGTTTTAGGGTTTTGGGTTTTAGGGTTTTAGTGTTTAGGTTTTAGGTTTAGGTTTTAGGGTTTAGGGTTTAGGGTTTTTGGATTTTAGGGTTTTTGGGTTTTAGGGTTTTAGGGTTTTAGGGTTTAGGGTTTTAGGGGCTTAATGTTTTAGGGTTTTAGGCGTTTAGGGATTTAGGGTTTAGGGTTTTAGGGTTTAGGGTTCAGGGTTTCTGAGTTTTTGGGTTTAGGGTTTAGGATTTAGGATTTAGGGTTTAGTGTTTTGGGTTAGGGTTTTTGGGTTTAGGGTTTTAGGGTTTAGGGTTTATGGTTTAGTAATTAGAGTTTATGGTTTAGGGTTTTAGGGTTACGGGTTTAGGGTTTAGAGTTTTAGTGTTTTAGGGTTGTAGGGTTTAGGGTTTTGGATTTTAGGGTTTAGGTTTTAGGGTTTTAGGGTTTTAGGGTTTTAGGGTTTAGGTTTTAAGTTTAGGTTTTAGGGTTTAGTATTTTACGGTTTAGTGTTTGGGGTTTAGATTTTAGCGTTTAGGGTTTAGGGTTTAGGTTTTAGGTTTTAGGGTTTAGTATTTAGGGTTTTAGTGTTTTAGGGATTTAGGTTTGGGGTTCAGGGTATAGGGTTTTGGGTTTTAGGGTTTTAGGGGTTTAGGGTTTGGGGTTTAAGGGATTTTGGGTATAGGGTTTTACGGTTTTAGGGTTATAGGGTGTAGGGTCATGGTTTTAGGTTTAGGTTTTAGGGTTTAGGGTTTAGGGTTTAGGGTTTAGGGTTTTAGGATTTTAGGGTTTAGGGTTTTAGGGGTTTAGGGTTTAAGGTTTCGGGTTTTTGGGTTTTAGGGGTTTAGGGTTTAGGGTTTCGGGTTTTAGGGGATTAGGGTTTGGGGTTTAGGGTTTAGGGTTTAGGGTTTAGGGTTTAAGGTTTTAGGGGTTTTAGGTTTTAGGGGTTTTGGGTTTAGGATTTAGGATTTTAGTGGTTTAGGGCTTAGGATTTAGGGTTTAGGGTTTTAGGATTTTAGGATTTTAAGGTTTAGGGTTTAGGGTTTTAGGGTTTTAGGGTTTTGGGTTTTATTGGTTTAGGGTTTTAGGGTTTAGTGTTTTTGTTTTTAGGGTTTATGATTTAGGGTTTTAGGGTTTTTCAGTTTAGGGTATTAGGGTTTAGGGTTTTAGGGTTTAGAATTTAGAGTTTAGGGTTTAGGGTTTCAGGGTTTAGGGCTTTAGGGTGTAGGGTAGGGTTTTAGGGTTTAGGGTTTTGTGTTTTATGGGTTTAGGGTTTAGTGCAACGCCCCGTCCTGCTACGGGCATATTATCTTCGAAAAACCTCAGAAAGTTACAAAAGACAGATATCGTGTACAACAGAGCAGGATAACTACTTCTCGTCGAACAAACCACAAGTTTAGAACTAGGAAAACACAATTAACCACAATGTAAACTAACCAAGTAGTTATACAGTCTTCCAAACAAACAAGTGATATTGAATCTATGCGACTAAAATTTTTCAACCTTCAAATACAACATAAACATAAACTCCTACTCTCTACTACTCCTCTCCAGGTAGTGGCTCAAGGGGCCCGCCTGGCCCTCCGAGATCGGGGCACTTGAAAGGTAAGGGGTGAGTAAAACAGCCCAACGAAATAACATATCACATATTAACAGAGTAGTTATAGATCACATATGAAGGGGACAGTGAACATCATAAGTGAATAAAACATCCATGCTTACGATACTCGACTACTCTATTAATCGATGCTCCATTAACCAAAACCAAGAAATCATCTCCATAGCCTACATCGGGTCCTCCAACAAATCCCAGTCTCCCTATTAGTACCACCGGGAGACTAAAGAATATGCAACTGCCTCACTCACACGAGTCGTGTCAGAAAACCACCTCGACCGACGCCTGAGGGAGCCAAACTCTAGAGCAGGCACCTCGACCACCAAAACACAACAGGGAGACCCGCATCCCCTATGGGGGTCCCGACCGCCAAAGTGTAAAGGGGAAGTCCTCCCAACAATCAACATCATCACGTCATTGCAAACATGTACATATAAAAAGTCATCCATCCCAAAATCCAACGGTATGCCGTCCGTTGTGGGTTACCTCTCATGCATGCACATGATCTCATGATCGTGTATGATAACATAAACATGTATAACAACATATGCATGTTCTAACATAAATAACCAAAAATCAGTATCGTGCTCACCATGTGAGTCAAGAGTGCATAACGAGTTACTTAAACACACATCTCTATGTCCGACATAATTGTTTTTGCCTCTTATCGATAAACACCCAAAATATCATCAATATATTCCAAGCATCATATTCAATATTAATTTATCCAAATAAAGTTCTTCACAATAACATATAGTAGACAGGAGTGCATCCGAACAGACCCCTTGCCACATAATCATTCTCAATGGTTCACCCTTACTGAGTGGCTTAATAAATAGGGGGACTCCGTTCAGATCACTTCGTGTCCGGAAATACATAATTGATATATACAATGCATGCTAAAACTGTGATAAGTCCCCTCACTGTGTGTACGGAGTCGAAAGTCCAAAGCGAGTAAGCGACTTGTTGGGTTGAAGGGAGTTCAATCTGTAGAAACAAGGAAGAATGGATGAGTAATTAAGACAAAACGGTTCAAAAAAGAGGCCGAGGAAGAAACTGGCCTAAAAACTAGGCCAGACCCAAAACAGTCTGAACTGGGCCGGGTCTGAAAACTGGCCGGGCTTGAAAATGGGCTTTGAAAAGGGCCGGGTTTGGAAACTGGGCCAAGGTGGATTGAGCCAAGGTGGATTGGGTCGAAGACATGGGCCGAACCAAGTCTGGGTCTGGTTGGGTCTGGGCCAGTGGGCCGAGTGGTTGGGTCGCCACTCTAGCCCAAGGGCGGGTTGACTCAGAATAAACTCGACTGAGTCGACTCGACACTTGGCTGAGCGACTTAGTCACTTTGCTGAGTCGGAGGGAAAGGGGAGAAATCTAGGGAAAAAAATCAAGAAAGGGGAAAGAGGGAAAAGAAAAGAAAAAAAATGGAAAGTAGAGAAATCCGAGAAAAGGGGAAGGAAGAATAGGGAAAAATCGGGAGAAATATAGAATAATCGAAGAAAAGGGAAAGAGAAAAATAGGGGAAAACGTAGGTGAAACCGGCCGAGGTAGGGAAGGAGAAAATCGAGAAAGAGAGAGAGAGAGAGAGAGAGAGAGAGAGAGAAAGAGAGAAGGAGGAGAAGCTAACCGAGAGAAAGAGAGAGAAAGAGAAGGAGGAGAAACTTACCAAGAACGTTGGGAGGAAGAAAAAGAAGAGAATCGCGGTTTGGAGGAGTGGCGGCGCTGTAGCATGAGCGGCTACAGTGTCGTGAAAAGGGTAAGCTGATAAGGATTAGGGTTTAGGGTTTTAGCCTCTTTTTTTTTTAAATCTTTTCAGAAGAGAAAGAAAAACTCGAAGAAAGAGTCTGAAAGATCTCGGGTGAGAAAATGTGTGACTTTTGAACAAGTTTTCATGACAAATACGCAATAATCATAAAATTACCAAAATGTCCTTCGAGTTATCGAACTCGAAAACAGGTAAACTGGGCCCACCATGGTGCCCACACTCTCTTCACTATTACTAATGTCCCTAAAGCAACTCAGAGATCCTAAAATCTCTTCGAAAAGTAGAAAATTCGGGATGGGTCATTACAACACTACCCCCTTTAAAGAACTTCGTCCTCGAATTTCAAACTGAACTCATACCTCTAGTCTCAAATAAGGCTGGAAATTGTTTCCGCATTGTTGCCTGATTTTCTCAAATAAGAGTCTCCCTGCCTTTGCGTCGCCAAACTACTAAAACCAAGCGGATAATCTTGCCATGAAGCCTCTGCTCTCTAGAACCCTCGATCCGCACTGGTCCTTCCTCATATGTAACATCCTCGTTGATTTCCACGTCTTCTAAGTTAATCACGTGCGACGGATCTTGATGATACTTTCGAAGCATTGAAACATGGAAGACATTATGCACTTGGGCGAGACTCGGAGGAAGTGCAAGTCTATAAGCCACTTCCCCGATCCTCTCTATCACCTCGAACGGACCAACATAATGAGGGGACAACTTCCTTCGCCGTCCAAACCTCTGAATCCCATGATGAGGCGAAACCCGAAGGAAGATACGGTCTCCAACAGCAAACTCAAGAGCCCTCCTCCGACGATCGGCGTAACTCTTTTGTCAACTTTGGGCAGTCAACAACCTCTACCTGATCTGTCTCACCTGCTTAGTAGTCTCCCGGATCATCTCTGGTCCTGACATCACCGTACCACTAGTCTCTGCCCAACACAAGGGTGATCTGCATGGCCTGCCATACAAGGCCTCATGTGGTACCATCTTGATACTGGACTGATAACTATTGTTGTAAACAAACTCAACCAAATGTAAATGATTTTCCCAGCTACCGCCATAATCCAAAACACAAGCTCGGAGCATATCCTCTAAGATCTGAATGGTCCTCTTTGACTGACCATCTGTCTGGGGGTGGAAAGCTGTGCTGAAACATAACTGCGTGCCCAACTCTTGTTGCAAGCTCTGCCAGAACCGAGAGACAAACCTCGGGTCCCGATCTGAAACAATTGACTTAGGCACACCATGTAGTCTGACAATATTCGTCAAATATATCTAACTCAAAGTCTCAAGAGAATCAGTTGTCTTTATACCAATAAAACGGGCCGACTTAGTCAATCGATCCACTATGACCCACACTGCATCGTGTTTCCGAGGAGACTTCGGTAAACCAGTCACGAAGTCCATAGTGCTGTGATCTCACTTCCAATCGGAGATCGGGAGAGGTTGTAACTTGCCAGCGGGTCTTAAGTGTTCTACTTGGACTTGCTGGCAAGTCAAACAGTGGGTCACAAACTCGGCTACTGCTCTCTTCATACTCCTCCACCAGAACTGTTGATGCAAGTCGTGGTACATCTTTGCACGGCCCAGATGTACAACCAGCTTGGAGTGGTGAAAGTGTCGTAATACCTCCTCACGACACTGCCCCAATAAGGGTACAAAAAACCTGCCCTGAAAGGTCAAACCACCATCTCGTCTAATAGACCATCCAAAAGATCCATCGCCACTGGCCACAACGTTCCTCAATGCGACACACCTCTTATCTGTTTGTTGAGCTCTCAAAACTCTAACGTAAATCCCTGGCTGAACAACCATGTTACAAAGTCTAGATGCTTTCTATTCGCTGATCAAACTTGACAAGGCCGCCCTCGTCCTACGACTCAAGGTGTCTGCAACTACGTTCACCTTACCCAGGTGGTAAGATAACACGAAGTCGTAATCACCAAGGTATTCCACCCACCGTCTTTGTCTCATAATCAGTTCCTTCTGTGTGAATAGATACTTTAGGCTATGGTGATCTGAGAAAACTTCAAACCTCTCCCCGTATAAGTAATGTCTCCAGACCTTAAATGCAAAAACTACAGCCACTAACTCCAAGTCATGAGTAGAATAATTCTGTTCATGTGTTTTAAGTTGTCTGGAACCATAAGCTACCACCTTTCCATCCTGCATTAAAACCCAACCTAGACCATCACCGTAGGCATCACAGTAGACCGCAGAACCACGACCCCTCTCTGGCACTATCAATACTGGAGCAGTAGTCAAACTCTTCTTCAATCTCTGGAAGGCTATCTCACAAGCTTCGTCCCAAATGAATTGCACATTCTTACGGGTCAACCTTGTCATGGGTGTGGCAATCTTGGAGAAATACTTGATGAACCGTCGGTAGTAGCCCGCAAGACCCAAAAAGCTGCGGATTTCAGTCACACTTCTTGGCCGCTCCTAACTCAGAACAACCTCAACTTTAGTTGGATCCACGACCACACCATCAGCTGACACCACGTGTCCAAGAAAATGAACCTTTGGTAACTAAAACTCACACTTGTTGTACTTCGTATAAAGCCTGTGGTCCCTCAAGACTCGGAGTACGGTCTTTAGATGTTGCTCATCGTCCTCTTCCGATGCTGAATATATCAAGATGTTGTCGATAAACACCACTACAAACCGATCCAAATACGGCCTGAAAATCCTGTTCATTAGGGCCATGAACGTCGCCGGGGCATTGGTCACCCCAAAAGGCATCACCACGAACTCAAAGAGTCCAAAACAGGTGCGGAAAGCAGTCTTCTCAATATCACACTCCCGTACCCTCACTTGATGGTAACCTGAACGAAGGTCTATCTTGGAGAAACATTTAGACCCCGTCAACTGGTCAAACAGATCATCGATCCTTGGCAAGGGATACCTATTCTTCACTGTAATTCTGTTCAATTGCCCATAGTCGATGCACAGTCTCATGGAGCCATCCTTTTTCTTGCCAAACAACGCCGGTGCACCCCAAGATGAAGTGTTATCCCGAATGAAGCCAAGGGTCTCTAACTCCCTGAGCTGTCTCTCCAATTCCAAAGTCTCTGCCGGCGCCATCCGATAGGGAGTGATAGTGATAGGTGATGTACCGGGTAGCAGGTCAATAACAAACTCCACCTCTCGGCGTGGTGGTAAACTAGGGAGGGTTTTTGGAAAAACGTCCGGAAACTCTCAAACCACGGGCGGCATCTCGACAGCTGCTAGCCCTGAACCTTCCCAACTCAAACTCGCCACCAAACTGTACAACTCCTCCACTTTCGGACTGAAGGCTGGGCTAAGCTTCTCAACAAACACATCGCCTATGAGCGTATGACCCACTACTCGCCTTTGATAACAGTCCAAGGTGACCTGATGGAAGGACAGCCAGTCCATCTCCAAGATGACGTCAAAACCTGACATCTTCAAAACCCACAGATCAAACTCCAACACTACACCTCCAATGGTCAAAGCACACGACCGACAAATCTGATCTACGACTTCTGTCACCTCCAACGGTGTACTGACAGAGATAGGGGCCCTTGCCAGTTCTACCAGTAAACCAGAGCTAACAGCAAAACTCAAGGCAATAAAGGAGTGTGAAACACTAGAATCAAATAAAACTCTACACCACGCACCCTGAAGGACTAACATACCCTGCATCACTGTTGGTGGTGTGTACTCCTCTGCCTGCTGGGCAATGGCGTAAGCTCTGCCACGTGTCACTGGTCCAGGTCTGCCACGACCTCTGCCTCTTTGAGGAGATGCTGCACCCAGGCCCGTAGGGGCGCCGGGCGTCACCTGCACATGTGTGGGGGCTGGCATGATCTCTCGCTAGGGTACCACCACTACGGCCTAACCTCTGCCTTGAGGGCAGTCTCTGGCAAAATGCCTTGCCCCACCACAAGTGTAGCACTGAAGGCCCCGAACCTGGCCCTGAACTTGTCCCTGAAGCTGAGGACAGTCCCTCCTGGTGTGGCCCGCCTACTGACAGTGGAGGCACACATACTGCCTGGGCTGGCCACTGACACTGGCACAGTCTGAACCTGTTGAGGTGGGCATAAAGGTAACCTCTGACTCGAGTGAATGGGTGGCCTCTTCCTCTTTTTATCAAAACCTCTGCTCTGCCTAGGGGCAAAAATCGATGTTGGTTGATAAACCATCCCGCTGCTCCGAAGGGTGGTGCTCTCTGCCAAGATTGCCCTCTGCACCACTTCAGCATAGGAAGTGCTCCTTGCAGTAACCACCACATGGGCAACTACTGGATGAAGGCCTTGTTTAAAACAGCGTGCTTTCAATAGATCAGTCGCAATCATCTCTGGCGCGAAGCGGCACGCACAACTCAGAGAACTTGGCCTCATACTGAATAACTGTGTCATCACCCTGTATTAGGTTGGTGAAGTCAATGCTCTTAGTTTCCATGACTACTGATGGAAAATACTTAGCCAGAAACACTTGACGAAAGATGTCCCAATCCGTCAAGGCTGTGGCTCGGAGGGACTCCTGGGTCCACCAACGGGTTGCCTCTCCCGTGAGGTGATGTGCGGCCAAGGTCACCCGTAAGTCTCCATCTCTAACGGCCAACGTATCCAGGAGATTGCCGGTCTCATCAATCCAATCCTTTACTGCAATTGGGTCAGGCCCTCCTCTGAACACACGGGGGTAATGGCGCTTAAACTCCCTCAATGTAAACCATCTCCCTAGTCTCGCGGTAGACCTCGCCAGGTGGAGGTGGTGGCGGAGGTGGTGGTGGAGGGGGTGGAGGTGGAGGTGGAGGCAGAGACGGAGGTGCTGCCTGCCGCTCCAACAAGGTCTGTACAATCATCTCATGGCTCTCTCAAAGTTGGTCACCATCTCCATCAGCTGTCCCTGGTTGATGGGCTCCTGCGTAGGTCTGGGTCTCAAAGCTGACGTCTCTGCCGAACTCTCCAGTCCATCCTGAACCACTGGTCCCTTCCCTGCTAGAGGAACCCTAGTCGTACCGGTATCGCCATTGCCACGGCCTCCCCCATTCGAACAGGTGTTGTATCTCGACATTACCTGTTTCATAAAGATACTGAAGGTCAGACACATTAGCATGTAGAAATCCAAAATAGTACATATCTCAAACATACTATCTCAAGGGATGCATACTAGGTACATCACACAAACCTAGAATATCTACGCGTTACCCAAGAACCTGGCTCCATCTACCCTACCACACAGGGGATGAACCTAATCTCTAGCTGTCATCTCGTCCATCTCTAACCCATGCACAGTCCGAGAGTTGAACCGTGCTTTGATACCAACTGTAATGCCCTGTCCCACTACGGGCACGTTATCTCCGAAAAACCTCAGGAAGTCACAAAAGACAGATATCGGGTACAATAGAGAGGGATAACTACTTCCCGTCCAACAAACCACAAGTTTAGAACTAGGAAAACACAATGAACCATAATGTAAACTAATCAAGTAGTTATATAGTCATCCAAACAAACAAGTGATATTGAATCCATGTGACTAAAATTTCTCAACCTTCAAACACAACATAAACATAAACTCCTACTCTCTACTACTCCTCTCCAGGTACTTGCTCAAGGGGCTTACCTGGTCCCTCCGCGATCGGGGCACCTGAAAGGTAAGGGGTGAACAAAATAGCCCAACGAAAGAACATATCACATAATAACAAAGTAGTTATAGATCACATATGAAAGGGACAGTGAACATCATAAGTGAATAAAACATCCATGCCTACGATACTCGACTACTCTATTAACCGATGTTCCATTAACCAAAACCAAGAAATCATCTCCATAGCCCACATCGGGTCCTCCAACAAATCCTGGTCTCCCTATCAGTACCATCGGGAGACTAAAGAATATGCAACTGCCTCACTCACACGAGTCGTGTCAGAAAACCACCTCGACCACGCCTGAGAGAGCCAAACTCTAGGGCAGGCACCTCGACCACCAAAACACAACGGGGAGACCCGCATCCCCTATGGGGGTCCCGACCGCCAAAGCGTAAAGGGGAAGTCCTCCCAACAATCAACATCATCACGTCATTGCAAACATGTACATATAAAAAGTCATCCATCCCAATATCCAACGGTACGCTATCCGTTGTGGGTTACCTCTCATGCATGCACATGATCTCATGATCGTGTATGATAACATAAACATGTATAACAACATATGCATGTTCTAACATAAATAACCAAAAATCAGTATCGTGCTCACCATGTGAGTCAAGAGTGCATAACGAGTTACTTAAACACACATCTCTATGTCCAACATAATTGTTTTTGCCCCTTATCGATAAACACCCAAAATATCATCAATATATTCCAAGCATCATATTCAATATTAATTTATCCAATTAAAGTTCTTCACAATAACATATAGTAGACAGGAGTGCATCCTGAACAGACCCCTTGCCACATAATCATTCTCAACGGTTCACCCTTACCAAGTGGCTTAATAAATAGGGGGGCTCCATTCGGATCACTTCATGTTCAGAAATACATAATTTATATATGCGATGCATGCTAAAACTGTGATAAGTCCCCTCACCGTGTGTGCGGAGTTGAAAGTCCAAAACGAGTAAGCGACTTGTTGGGTTGAAGGGAGTTCAATCTGTAGAAACAAGGAAGAACGGATGAGTAATTAAGACAAAACAGTTCAAAAAAGAGGCCGAGGGAGAAACAGGCCTAAAAACTGGGCCAGGCCCAAAAGGGTCGAACTGGGCAGGGTCTGAAAACTGGCTTTGAAAAGGGCCCGGTTTGGAAACTGGGCCAAGCTGGATTGGGCCGAAGACGTGGGCCTGCCAAACTTGGACCGGACCAGGTTTGGGCCTGGTTGGGCCGGACCAAGTGTGGGACGGGTTGGGTCTGGGCCAATGGGCCGAGTGGCTGGGTCACCACTCCAGCCCAAGGACCGGGTTGACTCAGAATAAACTCGACTGACTCGACTCAGCACTCGGCCGAGCGACTCAGTCACTCTGCTGAGTCGGAGGGAAAGGGGAGAAATCTAGGGAAAAAAATACAGAAAGTGGAAAGAGGGAAAAGAAAAGAGAAAAACATGGAAAGTAGAGAAATCCGAGAAAGGGGGAAGGAAGAATAGGGAAAAACAGGGAGAAATCCCGTAAAATTGAAGAAAATGGAAAGAGAATAATAGGGAAAAACGAAGGTGAAACCGGCCGAGGTAGGAAGAAGAAGAAGGAGAAAACCGAGAGAGAGAGAGAGAAGGAGGGGAAGCTTACCGAGAACGTCGGGAGGAAGAAGAAGAAGAAGAGAATCGAGGTTTGGGGGAGCGGCGCCAGTGTAGCGTGAGTGGCTATAGTGTCGCGAAAAAGGTAAGCTTATAAGGATTAGGGTTTAAGGTTTTAGCCTCTTTTTTTTTTTTCCAATTCTTTTCAGAAGAGAAAGAAAAACTCGAAGAAATAATCCAAAAGATCTCGGGCGAGAAAATGGATGACTTTTCAACAAGTTGTCATGACAAATACGCAATAATCATAAAATTACCAAAATGCCCTTCGAGTTCCTGAACTCGAAACCAGGTAAACTGGGCCCACCATGGCACCCACACTCTCTTCACTGTGACCAAGGTCCCTAAAGTAACTCAGAGATCCGAAAATCTCTTCGAAAAATAGAAAATTCGGGACGGGTCATTACATTTAGGGTTTAGGGTTTAGGGTTGGGTTTTAGGGTTTAGAATTTAGGGTTTTAGGGTTTAGGCTTTAGGGTTTTAGGGTTTTAGGGGTTTAGGGTTTAGGATTTGGGGTTTAGGGTTTCGGGTTTTAGGGTTTTAGGGGTTTAGGGTTTAGGGTTTAGAGTTTAGGTTTTAGGGTTTAGGGTTTTAGGTTTTAAGGGTTTTAGTGGTTTAGGGCTTAGGATTTAGGGTTTAGGGTTTAGGGTTTTAGGGTTTTAGGATTTTATGGTTTAGGGTTTAGGGTTTAGGGTTTTTGAGGGTTTTGGGTTTAGGGTTTTAGGGTTTTAGGGTTTAGGGTTTTAGGGTTTTAGGGGTTAGGGTTTTAGTAGTTTAGGGTTTAGGGTTTAGAGTTTAGGTTTTAAGGTTTAGGGTTTTAGGTTTTAAGGGTTTTAGTGGTTTTGGGCTTAGGATTTACGGTTTAG
Source organism: Chimonanthus salicifolius (assembly GCA_013350335.1). Classification (NCBI taxonomy): domain Eukaryota; kingdom Viridiplantae; phylum Streptophyta; class Magnoliopsida; order Laurales; family Calycanthaceae; genus Chimonanthus; species Chimonanthus salicifolius. The sequence continues at coordinate 55,684,994 of CM023533.1, read as the reverse complement.
GGTTTTAGGTTTTAAGGGTTTTAGTGGTTTAGGGCTTAAGATTTACGGTTTAAGGTTTTAGGATTTTAGGGTTTAGGGTTTTAGGGTTTAGGGTTTAGGGTTTTTGGGTTTTTGGGTTTAGGGTTTTAGGGTTTTATGGGTTTAGGGTTTAGGGTTTTAGGGGTTTAGGGTTTTATGGTTTAGGGTTTAGGGTTTAGGGTTTAGGGTTTAAGGGTTTAGGGTTTTTGGGTTTAGTGTTTTATGGTTTTAGTGTTTAGGGTTCATGGTTTAGGGTTTAGGTTTTAGAGTTTAGGGTTTTAGGATTTTAGGGTTTTAGGGTTTAGGGTGTAGGGGTTTAGGGTAAGGTTTTGGGGTTTTTCGCATCAAGGTTTAGGGTTTAGGGGTTAGGGTTTAGTATTTTAGGGATTTTGGGATCAGGGTTTAGGGTCTAGGCTTTGGGGTTTAGGGTTTATGGTTTAGGGGTTTATGGGTTTAGGGAATTGGGTTTAGGGTTTAGGGATTAGGGTTTAGGGTCTAGGGTTTTAGGTTGTTAAGGTTTAGGGTTGGGTTTTAGGGTTTAGGGTTTAGGGTTGGGTTTTAGGGTTTAGGGTTTAGGGTATTAGGGTTTTAGGATTTAGGGTTGGGTTATAGGGTTTAGGGTTTAGGGTTTTAGGGTTTAGGGTTTTGGGGGTTTAGGGTTTTAGAGTTTGAGGGTTTTAGGTTTAGAGTTTAGGGTTTAGGGTTTAGCGTTTAGGGTTTTAGGGTTTTAGGGGTTTAGGGTTTGGGATTTAGGGTTTAGGGTTTCGGGTTTTAGGGGTTTAGGGATTAGGGTTTAGGTTTTAGGGTTTAGAGTTTTAGGTTTTCATGGTTTTAATGGCTTAAGGCTTGGGATTCATGGTTTACGGTTTTTGGGTTTTATGATTTTAGGATTTAGGGTTTAGGGGTTTAGGAATTTTGGGTTTTAGTGTTTAAGGTTTTAGGGGTATAAGGTTTTAGGGTTTTAGGGTTGAGGGTTTAGAGTTTAGGATTTAGAGTTTAGGGTGTGGGGTTTTAGGGATTTGGGGTTTAGGGTTTAGGGTATTATGGTTTTAGTGTTTAGGGCAGGGTTTTACTGTTTAGAGTTTTGGGTTTTAGGGTTTTATGGTTTTAGGGGCTTAGGGTTTTAGGGTATAGGTTTAGGGTTTTGGGGTTTTAAGGGTTTTAGGGTATAGGTTTTGGGTTTTGGGGTTTTAGGGTTTACAGTTTAGGGTTTTGTGTTTTAGGGTTTAGGGTTTTAGGGTTTTAGGGTTTAGAGTTTAGGGTTTTAGGGTTTTAGAGTTTGGGGTTTTAGGGGTTTAGCGTTTTAGAGTTTTAGGGTGGTAGGGTTTAGAGTTTAGGGTTTAGGGTTTAGGGTTTTGGGTTTAGGGTTTTAGGAGTTTAGTGTTTACAGTTTACGGTTTAGGTTTTAGGATTTCGGGTTTTAGGTTTTGTAGGGTTTTAGTGGTTTAGGGCTTAGGATTTAGGGTTTAGGGTTTTAGGGTTTTAGGGTTTAGGGTTTTAGGGTTTTAGGATTTTTGGGGTTTAGGATTTTAGGGATTAAGGTTTTAGGGCTTAGGGTTTTAGGGTTTTGGGTTTAGGGTTTTAGGGTTTTAGGGTTTGGGGTTTAGGGTTTTAGGGTTTTAGGGTTTAGAGTTTTGGGTTTTGGGTTTTTATGGTTTTTGGGTTTAGGGTTTTAGGGGTTTAGGGTTTTAGGGTATAGGTTTATGGTTTTGGGGTTTTAGGGTTTAGGGGTTTAGGGATTCAGGGTTTTACTGGTTAGGGTTTTAGGGTTATAGGATTTAGGGTTTTAAGGGCTTAGGATTTAGGGTTTAGGGGTTTACGGCTTACGGTTTAGGGTTTAGGGTTTTAGGATTTTAAGGTTTTAGGGTTTAGGGTTAAGGGTTTAGGGTTTTTGGGTTTTAGGGTTTTGTGGTTTATGGTTGGGTTCTAGGGTTTTACGGTTTAGGGTTTTAGGGTTCAGAGTTTAGGGTTTTGGGTTTTGGGTTTTGGGGATTTACGGTTTTAGGGTTTTTGGCTTTTAGGGTTTTATGGTTTACGGTAGGGTTTTAGTGCTTAGATTTTTGGGTTTTAGGGTTTTATGGTTTTAGGGATTAGGGTTTAAGGGGTTTAGGGTTTTAGGGTATAGGTCTATGGTTTTGGGGTTTTGGGGTTTTGGGGTTTTAGGGTTTTAGGGTATAGGTTTAGGGTTTTGGGGTTTTAGGGTTTACGGTTTAGAATTTTGGATTTTGGGTTTTAGGGTTTTAAGGTTTTAGGGTTTAGTTAGGGTATAGGGTTTTAGGGTTTAGGGTGGGTTTTAGGGTTTAGAGTTTAGGGTTTTGCGGTTTTGCAGTTTGGGATTTTAGGGGTTTAGCATTTTAGAATTTTAGGGTTGTAGGGTTTAGAGTTTAGGATTTAGGGTTTAGGGTTTTGGATTTAGTGTTTAGGGTTTTAGGATTTTAGGGGTTTAGGGTTTCAGGGGTTTAGGGTTTAGGGTTTGGGGTTTAGGGTTTAGGATTTACGATTTCGGGTTTTAGGTTTTGGAGGGTTTTAGTGGTTTAGTGCTTAGGATTTAGGGTTTAGGGTTTTAGGATTTAGGGTTTTGGGTTTTGGGGTTTTAGGGTTTAGGGTTTTAGGGTTTTTGGGTTTTAGGATTTAGGGTATTAAGGGTGTAGGATTTAGGGTTCAGGGGTTTACTGTAATACCCTGAACCAGATTAGGCGTAGTTTAGCTTAATAATCTTGTGTAACCGGTTAATCTCAAAGATTACGATTAGGGCTTTGAGGAAAACCCAGGTGTGGCCCTATCTGAGCTCGAAAGCTCAGTGATCCAGCTCGTCTAGCTGGAGGGGCAAAATGGTAATTTACCGTTTCTTGTATTATTTTTATAAATTATGTTATTATGTGATTATTATTGGATGATAATGTTCCCCTTAATAAAGGATTTGTATTTCTGATTTTAAAATAATCTTATTTTCAGAAAATAGTATTTAAAACCGCCCGTCAAAACTCCAAAGGGGAGTAATAATTATTTTAAATGATTTTGGAAATGAAATAAATTTTAAAACAAGTATCTTATTGTAGACAATTTTAAGCATGGTCTAGTTATTCTTTAACACCCCAAAATAAGGTTTCTAAGTTGTTTTATTTAACATTTGTTTAATTTAGTAAATAGTATTAAATTGTGATGTTTATTTAAATCAATGGTTTTTAGAGAGATTTAAATCCCAAATGTTTTTGGTGATTAAGATTTTCAAAACCCAACTTATCTGTAAGGTTGGATTAAGTTTTTGAGTTTGTAAAATTATGCCTTAAGTTGAAAATCGACTTTTCATCAATTCAGGGGCATTTTTGCAAAAATCCGAAATTTGTAGACGACTTATTTGCAACCCAAGTTACCGAACAGTGTTTCCACTGTTCAGGACGTCCTCACCCGCTGCATACAGCGGCATGAAGTGGCCATCCGGCCCCTTTTCCTGGTTGAATTCCTGTAAATTCAGCTCTTCCCCAGTAGCTCAGACTCCCTCAGACTTTCTTCTCTTCTTTGTCTCTGTCCCAGCTGCCTGAAAACCAGACCAGCCGATCCCTTCCCGCTCTGTTTTTCCTGTTTCAGTCACCTGTAGCTTAAGAGGGAAAGATTTTCAAAAGACTGAATTTTAGCCCAGGAACTCCAATGAAGGTAACCACTGTGTTCCTTTTCAAATTCTAGGTGGTTTAGAATCAAGAAAAACCAGTTTCGATTAAGTTTTGGGTATGTAAAATGGTTTTGAAGTCTAAGGAAAAGCTTGGTTTTCTTTGAATCAGTGGGCTTTTGGTGTTAAGATCGAAGCGCACGAGACTAGCTTGACTCAGCCGGACGATCCGAGCAGAGTTTGGAAGGACCGAATCCCACTTCGGATGTTCCGAAGTGCACAGACCCACTGAGACCTATTTTTCTCCGTTTTTCGGTTCAGATGGACTTCGGATGATCCGAGACCCGATCTTCGAACGATTCGAAGTCAGACCCATGATCCAAGTTCAGTGACTAGTTTAGGTCTGGTTCGGATGATCCGAAGCCACAGTACCTGGTTCTGAGGCACGTTCTGAGGGACCCACCTTTTAAGTGTTATATCTTGTTTGATTATTATTGATGCATGTGATGAGATGTTAGTACTCCAATGTTAATCTAAAAATGTACTAACCCTCTTCTTTTATTACTATATTGTATATACTATTGTATTCACTTCTAGGCCGACTCTATTGGTCGGGCACTGAGTGATCTCACTTCCAGGCTGACACTATATTTGTTGGGCACTGAGTGATCTTGATGCCTTACTCAAATTGTCAGATCTGGTCCTATCCAGAAGACAACCGAGAAGTGACCTGAGAATGTAGACCTAACTCAATAAGTCAATTTGGTCAATGCCCAAAAGACAATATGAGTTTTGGACTGAGCCCCCCTTTTCATTTTGTGGATTATTGTAATTTAAAAAAGATAGAAACCAAGTAGGAGACTCAATTCCATATACCTTGGATATTTTTGGGAAAACAAGTATGATTTTGAAATACTACTTGTGTGTATGTATATGAATGTTGTGTATATTGATTGTGCACTTGTTTGTTGTTTGAACAGAGACCACGAAACCACACATATGGTGAGGGAACTTAACTCTGCAGTAGATGTAAACAGGTTTTGTTATTTGAGATGGATCTTGAGCAATGAGTGGTTTCAGATTTGATGAACCCACCCATTTGCCTAAACTTGATGCACTGTTGTAAGAAGTGCTTATGGTAATGGTAAATGCTATGATGTTGATCATATGAATTGTGATCCTGCTTCCACGTACCTTTTACTATTGAACCATCGCTGAAGGTGTCGGTTACGTCTACTGGACTAGGTGGCTCAACAGCGACTGGTAAGGTGTGTTAGTACCGGTTTTGAGGTGTATACTGGAGATGTACATGTAATGATGTATTTTGACCGTGTCGAGACTTAATACTATTGGTGTCAGTATAGTATCTAGGGGTTACGTTGGATGACAGCAGTATGCGAAAAGAAATGATGAATTATGGGACTGATGATGATATTATGCTTATTTGTTATCAAGCATGAGATATTATTGCAATTGTTGAATATTTTGCTAACCTGCTGTTTACTTAAGACTGCACTGTTATATTTCCTTCACTGGGCTAGTTAGCTCGCCCCACTCACCTTTCAGGAGATGAACCCGAGGAGGAGAACCCTCTATTTCAAGCTTAGGGTGGATAAGCCGCGGTGGTGTTTCGGGATTCCCACTGAGGGGAATACCCTTATCTTTGGTTTCTGGTTCTTGGAACCTCTTGTTTTTGTATAGTACTGGGTGTGGTACTTATTTTGTATCAATGTTATGTATTGAAAACTACTGCGTTTCTTCAGTTACTCTGAGTGATTCTGAAATAATAATTCAATGGTTGGAATTATGTGATCATGCTATGTGTTGTTATTGTGTCTTTGTTGGGTAGACTTATGGTATATGTTTGAGTCCACATGTTGGATCATGTGTGACCTTTGGGCCTAATTGTTGATCCGGCCCAGTTGGAATGCTTGAGTTAGTTTAATTTAAAAAAAATTAAAAAATCAGTCGCGTTCCAGGCCTACCCTTTGGGTTGGGGCGTGATAGCTTGGTATTAGAACTTCGGCTCAAATTCTAGGACTGTGATGGGTTACAACCTAGTTAGACTTATTTTTGACTTAGTATTGCAATTGTTTTTGACATTTTCCTGTTTTTGTGATGCAGACATGTCAAACAATATAGAGTACACTGAGTCGTGGGACAGGGGGTCCCCTAGCAATCCGATCGACCTGGTTTCTTCTGATTCCAGTGTTCCAAACTTCGTCAATGAAGTTGCACCAAATGAGGAAGTGCAAGTAGCTTCGCCCGAGTACCATGTTGGGGCTGATCCTGAAGAAGGAGTGGGAATGTCCCAAATCTAGAGGAGTCTGTAGGGGAGATAGGCTCGCCTGAATATACTCCGGCTACTCCACCTTTGGATGAGTATTCGGACTATATGTGCGAATTATGCAATCAGGAGGGGCACAATTGTACTTATTGCCCCTATCCCATTCATGTCATCTGCTCTATTTGCGGACTTCGCAGGCATGGGAGCATAAGGACTAACTGTTCTTATGTTGGAGGACCAGGGATCATACCCTGTTTGACCTGTGGAGTGTTCGAGCATAAGTCAACGACGTGTCCGGACAACTTCTTTTACTTTGGTGATGAGGCAGGATCTTCTTCAGAAGATTAGATTAGGGTTTGTCGGGGTATCAGGGAGATTTTGTTTTGTAAGGGTTGGGCATTGTTTTGTTGTTTTAAAGGGTTTTCATACCCTATTAACCCTTATAATTGAAATGCGTTGAATGATTTCCAATGAATTTTTGCAAACTTGTGTGATTTGCTTCAATAAAGTTTCTTAAAATGGTTAAGTGATATTTACAAGTGTAAATACCAGATGTCAGGACCCAACGCTAATGGAACCAACTACCGTGGGAGGAGAACTGGTCTTTCACCCCGTGACCTACCCAATGAGGCCGTTTGAGCGGCGGTTGAAGCATTTCAGCAGATAGCTGAAAACATGCGACGCCCGCCAATCCGTACGCCAGAGGAGAGAGCCAGTTCGGCTCTTAAAGAGTTCAAGCAACTGAACCCGACAAGTTTCTCCTGGACAGAGGACCCTAGCGCAGCAAGGAACTGGCTGACTCAGATTAGCCGGATCCTTAACACCTTAGCTATGGCCGATGACTTGCGAGTGACCTTGGCAGCGTACCAGCTAGAAGGATAAGCCTACGAGTGGTGGGAAGCGAAGATCTTGGTTCGTAACCACAAGCCAATGTCGTGGGAAGAATTCTCTGCAGCCTTTCTTGCCTGTTTCTTTCCAAAGACCATGCAGGTGGCAAGGAAGAGAGAGTTCCTCAACATTCTACAAGGTTCAGATTTCATGGCACAGTATGCCATGCGCTTCATCGACCTGTTGCAGTTTGTGCCATGGACAACAACAAACGAAGAGGAGGAGGTCCAACATTTTGAGAATGGACTCCGACCGTTTCTGCAGCGGCAAGTGGCCGGCCTAGTTTTCGACACTTTGGAGGAGATCATTGAACGAACTTCAAAGGTAGAGGCAGTGGACTCCATCAACCGGAGCACCGACAGCTCTCAGAAACCTTCTTCCAACAAGAAGGCCAAGTTTAACCAGCAGAGGCCGTCCTTCAAGTAGAGCCAGCCTAGCACAGGACAGTCGAATAGGTCTGACTCCTGGCAATTTGTGTGTTACACCTGCAACCAGCCTGGACATACTTCTAAGTTTTGCCCAACCGGAAAGGAAAAGGCGTGTTATCATTGCAAGCAGACCGGGCACCTCCTTAGAGATTGCCCTCATCTCGGTAAAGCTGCACCTTCGCAAGCCGCATGAGTTTCTTTTTCTATGGCGCAACCGTCTGTTTGTCGAGGTTCTCAGCAGACCTCTAGAGGCTCGGTGGCACCAAGGAATGGACCACCAAGGAATAGTTAGGGGCGAGGACAAGGACGTCCTCAGGGGAGAGTCTACACGATTGAGACTCAGAAGGAAGAACCGATGGAGAATACTGTGATGGAAGGTACCCTTAATCCTTTTAGCCTTTTGGCTCAAGTGTTTTTTGATACCGGTGCTTCGCATTCCTTTATTTCTAGAGCTTGTTGTGATAGATTGAGTTTGAAACCGGTAGAAGTAGCTAACCCGCTAATGGTAGTATCACCCTTGGGTAAGAAGGCTTTGGTGAACCAAGAGTATAGATCTTGTGTTTTGAAGATTAGCGGTGTAGAGTTTCCTATGATTTTCTTGTGTTGGAAATGACGGACTTTGACATCATCCTTGGCATGGATTGGTTGTCAGTTTTTGAGGTCTTGATAGACTGTTCTCAAAGGAGAATTCGTGGGTCTCCTCAACCAATGAGAGGTTTATGGAGAAGTTGGTACCCTATGAGCATAGTCACAAATACGTTCTTGGGATATTAACGGCAACTGTTAATAATGGGATATTTTCAAATTCTCGGGTTTTTAACGGGAAAATCTCGTGGAAAATATAAAAATTTAAAATAATAATAAAAATTAATATAATAAAGGGATTTTTTCTGAAGTTTGCATTATGAGATAATTTAAATCAAATAAAGGGATTTTCAAATTTACAACCTGAAATAAATTTAAACCAACAAACTGAATTAACATAAATAAGAATACAATAATGATTATTTTCCATTTAAAATCTTTATTTATTTTTTTCTTTTGAAAGAAACCCTTTCCTGTTATTATTTCAAAAATCCTTCTTTCAAAATAACTGCATACACATTCTTAAATATTCCATTCTGTCTTTGTAAATGCACACACAGTAAAGTTCAGATAGAGTAATGAAGGTAGCCAGGTCGATCTTTTTTTCCATATTTTTTTTCTTTACATTTTTGTGTAAACAAATAAAAGAATGGAAAAAAAGAAAATACTTGAAAGGTGGGTGGAATCTTGGTTGCATACAGAGATCAGGTGATTAAAAATAAAATGAAAGAGATGAAACAAGTCGAGAGTGATAGCTAAGAAACAAGAGGCTAGAGATATTCAACTTACCAACGAAACCGGCTGGAATCGAAAAAAACGAAAGTGAACTGGAAACTGGAAAGGAAACCCTGGGTTTTTTTTAAGTCCTCCATGTTTGCTCGTGTCGTGTCCCCGTGCAGCACTGCGACGTGTGTGTCTGTGAATGGGATAGCCGTTTGAGGAGGAAAAATTTAAACGGTAAAAACGCGTTTTTAACGCGATTTTACCATTTCTCGAGTTAAAAATGCGTTTTTAACGATAAATTCCGATAAAAAGGCATAGGCGATAAAATCGCGTTTTTAACGCGGTAACGTTATTTTTCCGATATTTTCGTGGTAAAAACGAAAATACCGACGGTATTTGTTACACTGCCTATGAGAAGATGAGAGTCATTTTCTCTGGCCTTAGGGCGTATCTTGGTAGTGAGGTGGCAAGCATGGGTTGAGAAGATGTAGATGGTGTAGTGTCTGTTACTTCTCGGGTGGTGTGTGAGTTTATGGATGTGTTTCTTGACCAGCTGGCTGGGCTACCTCCACGCCGAGAGATAGAGTTTGTTATAGACCTACAACTAGGAACATCTCCAATTTCCATGGCACCCTATCGGATGGTGCCGGCTGAACAGAGAGAGATAGCTACACAGGTAGATGAGTTTTTTAGACTTGGTTTTATCCGTCAGAGCAACTCGCCGTGGGGCGCACCTGCTCTCTTTGTGAAAAAGAAGGATGGATCGATGAGAATGTGTATATATTACCGGCGGCTTAACCAGGTAACTATTAAGAATAAGTATCCGTTGCCTAGAATAGACAACCTTTTTGATCTTTTGAGAGGATCGTGATGCTTTTCAAAAATCGATTTGAGGTTGGGTTACCATCAGTTGCGGATTCGAGAGGAAGACATTCCAAAGACTGCTTTTCGAACGCAGTATGGTTTGTACGAGTTTGTGGTGATGCCTTTCGGTTTGACGAACGCGCCGGCCATGTTTATGGATTTGATGAATCACGTGTTTCAACCGTACCTGCGAGAGTTCGTGATAGTCTTCATAGACGATATCTTGATCTTTTCGTCGTCAGAGAAGGAGCACGAACATCATCTGCATTGTTCTTCAGACTCTTCGAAAGCATCAGCTATTCGCTAAGCTGAGCAAGTGTGAGCTTTGGTTGACTCAAGTGCAGTTTTTGGGACATGTGGTGTCTCTAGGAGGAATCTCTATAGATCCAACGAAGGTGGAAACAATGAAGACTTGGGAAAGTCTCAAGAGCGTGTTCGAGATCAGGAGCTTTCTGGGATTAGCGGGATATTACCGAAAGTTTATCCCACACTTCTCTCAGATCGCGGTGCCGATGACTCGGCTGACGATGAAGAACGTCAAGTTCGAGTGGAGCGAAGCTTGTGAAAGAGCATTCCAGGAGCTTAAGGAGAAGTTGACTACGTCTCCAGTTTTGGTGATACCCGAGCAAGGACGAGGTTACGATGTTTATTGCGACGCGTCTAAGTTTGGTTTGGGTTATGTGCTCATGCAAGAGGGGAAGGTAGTAGCTTATGGTTCCAGGCAATTGAAGGGACATGAGCAGAACTACCTGACTCATGATTTGAAGTTAGCAGCCGTTGTATTCTCGTTAAAGTTGTGGAGACATTACTTGTATGGTGAGAAGTTCAATGTGTTTTCTGATCACCACAGTTTCAAGTATATCTTCACTCAAAAAGACTTGACTATGAGGCAGTGAAGATGGATGGAGTACCTGGGAGATTACGACTTCAGTCTCTCCTATCACCAAGGGAAAGCCAATGTAGTGGCCGTTGCCTTGAGCAGGAAGTCTCACAGCAGCGTGGCGAGGATGGTATCCTTGCAGTGGAAGATGCTGGAAGTTCTGTCCAAGTATGATTTGGAGCTGATCGAAGGAAGCGGGTCAGCAAGAATACATAGTTTGGTTCTGCAACCTGAAGTAATTAGATTGGTGTTGGAAGGACAATAGAACGATCCAGAAGCGAAGGAGTTGGCGACCCAGCTTTCAGGAGGAGCGACTCTGGAAGATTGGAAGATCAAGGCGTAAGGAAGTCTTACTTTCAAAGATAGGCTTTTTGTACCAAAGACGGACGAGTGCATGAGAAAGGTGCTTGATCACTTTCATCGTTATCGCTTTGCAATGCATCTTGGTAGTACAAAGATGTGTCATGACTTGAGGAGACTGTTCTGGTAGAAATGTATGAAGCGAGAGGTAGCAGATTTTGTGTCGAAGTGCTTAACTTGTCAACAAGTGAAAGCGGAACACCAACGACCTGGTGGAAGGATGCAACATTTAGAAGTGGCTAAATGGAAATTGGAGCATATCACAATGGATTTTGTAACTGGATTTTCGAAATCTCCCAAGAAAAACGATGCTATTTGGGTAATAGTCGATCGATTGACAAAGTCAGCTCACTTTCTGCCAATCAAGAAGACAGATTCTTTGGCTACTCTAAGTAGATTGTATTTGGAGGGGTAGTCAAATTGCATGGAGTGCCTGTATCCATTGTATCTGATAGAGATCCGAGATTTCTGTCAAGGTTTTGGCAAGGATTGCAAGAGGAGTTGGGGACTAAGCTGTGCTTCAGCACTGCTTTTCACCCTCAGACGAATGGTCAATCAGAGATAACCATTCAAACCTTAGAGGATATGCTAAGAGCTTGTGTGATGGACATGCAGGGAAGTTGGGAAGATCACTTGGCTTTGATCGAGTTTGTTTGCAACAACAATTATCACTCCAGTGTCCAGATGGCACCCTACTAGGCTTTATATGGCAGACCTTGGAGGTCACCTCTTTGTGGGACAGAGGTAGGAGACAAAGCGCTGCTAGGACCTGATCTAGTGCGTGAGACGTCAGAACAAGTTGAAGTGATCAGACAACGTCTCAAGATAGCCCAGAGCAGACAAAAGAGTTATACTGACAAAAGGCGGTGACCTTTGGAGTTTGCAGTTGGCGACCGAGTTTTTCTACGTGTGGCACCACGGCATGGAGTGCAACGGTTCGGGCGCAAGGGAAAACTATCACCTCGATATGTTGGACCCATTGAGATCTTGAAGTGGCCCATCAGTTGGATCTTCCTCAAGCTTTGGAGAGAGTGCATAGTACATTCCACGTGTCTATGTTAAAGAAGTACCAGCTTGATCCGTCGGATGTGATAAGTTTTGAAGACATTGAAGTCTCAGAAGACCTAACTTTTGAAGAAGTACCAGTCAAGAATCAAAGACGTTGGACTCAAGAGCTCAGAAGGAAGTCTATACCTCTAGTGCGAGTGTTGTGGCAACATCACGACGTGCAACAAGAGACGTGGGAACCTGAATCGACGATGCGGAAGTTGTACCCTAGCTTGTTCACGGGCCAAAAAGGTAAGAGTTTGTCTTAAATTTCGGGACGAAATTTCTTTTAAGGGGTTAGGATGTAATACCCTGACCTAGACTAGGCGTAGTTTAGCTTAATAATCTTGTCTAACCTGTTAATCTCGAAGATTATAGTTAGGGATTTGAGGAAAGCCCAGGTGTGGCCCAATCCGAGCTCAAAAGCTCAGTGATCCAGCTCATCCAGCTGGAGGGGCAAAATGGTAATTTACCGCTTCTTGTATTATTTTTATAAATTATGTTATTATGTGATTATTATTGGATGGTAATATTCCCCTTAATAAAGGATTTGTATTTCTGATTTTAAAATAAGCTTATTTTCAGAAAATAGTATTTAAAACCGCCCGTCAAAACTCCGAAGGGGAGTAATAATTATTTTAAATGATTTTGGGAATGAAATAAATTTTGAAACAAGTATCTTATGGTAGACCAATTTAAGCATGGTCTAATTATTCTTTAACACCCTAAAATAAGGTTTCTAAGTTGTTTTATTTAACATTTGTTTAATTAAGTAAATAGTGTTAAATTGTGATTCTTATTTAAATAAATGGTTTTTAGTGAGATTTAAATTCCAAATTTTTTTGGTGATTAATATTTTCAAAACCCAACTTATCTATAAGGTTGGATTAAGTTCTTGAGTTTGTAAAATTATGCCTTAAGTTGAAAATCGGTTTTTTATCAATTCAAAGGCCTTTTTTGCAAAAATTCGAAATTTGTAGAGGACTTATTTGCAACCCAAGTTACTGAACAGTGTTTCCACTGTTCAGGACGTCCGCACCCGCTGCATGCAGCGGCATGCAGTGGCCATCCGGCCCCTTTCTCGGCTGAATTCCTATAAATTCAGCTCTTCCCCAGCAGCTCAGACTCCCTCAGACTTTATTCTCTTCTGTCTCTGTCCCAGCTGCCTAAAAACCAGACCAGCCGATCCCTTCCCTCTCTGTTTTCCTGTTTCAGTCACCCGTAGCTTAAGAGGGAAAGATTTTCAAAAGACCGAATTTTAGCCCAAGAACTCCAGTGAAGGTAACCACTGTGTTCCTTTTCAAATTCTAGGTGGTTTAGAATCAAGAAAAACCAGTTTTGATTAAGTTTTGGCTGTGTAAAATGGTTTGAAGTCTAAGGAAAAGCTTGGCTTTCTTTGAATCAGTGGCCTTTTGGTGTTAAGATCGAATGGCCTACTGAGTTTTAAAACCTTAAACCATTCCCTACGGAAAGAGGGCTCCTAGAGGAGTTCATCGGACCGGCTAGATGTGAAAACCGAATCCGGAAAACCCACTGTTTCCGGATTCGCATGTCACATGTTGTCTGCCGTCACTGTCTGCCGGTGCAGACAGTGAGGAAGACGACTCTCGGACGGTCCGAGAGTCGATTTCGAACGGTAAGAGAGTCGATCTCGGACGGTAAGAGACCTTCGGACTATACTAGAGCACCCCTCGGACGTTCCGAGCTTCACTCGAAGAGCCCGAGACTAGCTTGACTCAGCCGGATGATCCGATCAGAGTTCGGAAGGACGAACCCCACTTCAGATGTTCTGAAGTGCACAGACCCACTGAAACTTGTTTTCTTTGTTTTTCGGTTCATATGGACTTCGGATGATCTGAGACCCGATCTTCGGATGATCCGAAATCAGACCCATGATGCAAGGTCAGTGACTAGTTTAGGTGTGGTTCGGATGATCCGAAGCCACAGTACCCGGTTCCGAGGCACGTTCCGAGGGACTCAGTGTTTAAATGTTAAATCTTGTTTGATTATTATTGATGCCTGTGATGAGATGTTAGTACCCCAATGTTAATCTAAAAATGTACTAACCCTCTTCTCTTATTAATATAGTGTATATACTATTGTATTCACTTCCAGGCCGACTCTATTGGTCGAGCACTGAGTGATCTCACTTCCCGGCCGACGCTATATTTGTCGGGCACTGAGTGATCTCGATGCCTTACTCAAAATGTCAGATCTGGTCCTATCCAAAAGACAACTGAGAAGTGACCTGACAATCTAGACCTAACTCAATAAGTCAATCTAGTCAATGCCCAGAAGACAATATGAGTTTTGGACTGAGCCCCCTTTTTATTTTGTGGATTATTGTTATTTAAAAAGGATAGAAACCAAGTAGGAGACTCAATTCCATGTACCTTGGATATTTTTGGGAATACAAGTATGATTTCGAAATACTACTTGTGTATATGTATATGAACGCTGTGTATATTAATTGTGCACTTGTTTGTTGTTTGAACAGAGATCGCGAAACCACACATACGGTGAGGGAATTTAACTCTGCAGTAGATGTAAACAGATTTTGTTATTTGAGATGGATCTTGAGCAATGAATGGTTTTGTAACGCTCGCCCCTTTTCACCTTAAATCAGAGTCTATTTTTTTTTTTTTTTTTTTTCAATAGTGACAAAGGGCGCAGACGCCACGACGTGGTTAGGTCTGAGCTTCTAAAGCCCGGCCCTTAACTGGCCAACCCTACGTGTGCGTGGAATGAAGTCCACGAAGAACAACTCACATGTAGACGTAAGCTCAAGGAATATTACAACTAAGTGCGGAATTAACAATAAAGACTACCCTACAAATTTGAGATAGCAGGAAAGATAACATTCATAATATTACCAAAATATCACAACGTCTCAACTTCCAAAATAAACCAAAATATAAGAAGTAATCTAATTATACAGTCCGACAAGCTAAACTGTTCAAATATACATTTCCCAAAAATAAACTTTAATAAAGTAAACAGTTCGCCTCCCCAAGCTTCTAACCTTGGCTCCCGTCCCGTCCTTCTGCTTCTGCATTTCCTGCATCATCAGCTAGGGTAGAAGTAGGGCGTTAGACAACGCGCCCAGTAGGACTCCGAGTAGGGCTAACACATGGATTAGTGATAACAAAGCGTATAACGAAAACCATAAAATGAATGATATGCCATGGGTGTCTGTGTAATGAATCCCACCCATCATCCATACCATCATGCTGTCATATCCCCCTTGACGGCAAAACCTCGTCAAGATACAAACAATCACAAATCATCCCCCTGGACGGCAAAACCTCGTCCAGATATAAAACAATCACAAATCATCCCCCTGGACGGCAAAACCTCGTCCAGATATAAAACAATCACAAATCATTCCCCTGGATGGCAAGACCTTGTCCAGATATAAAACAATCACAAATCATCCCCTGGACGGCAAAACCTCGTCCAAATATAAACAATCACAAATCATCCCCCTTGATGGAAGAACCATCATCAAGGTATCATAATTACATACAACATCCCTGATACATCAAACACATCAAAATATCCCCATGTCTGTTTATCGGTCTCCCCGACGGAGCATGGACTCCGGTTTCATTTCATCCTTCCCCTGTCATATCCCTCCCATGCCATGCATGAGATGTAGATGCCATATGCCATGTAACGAATATAACAAACCATGACATTTAAAAAAAAATCCCATCAATAAAACATATAATTTGATTATCAAAAGTAGATCAAGCCAAGCCTCAATAAACACATCATAGCTTTAAAACCCATTTTAAACCAATCATATGCTTACCAGAATAAATCAAGTAAAAACCCCTACCTGATACATAATAACTTGATCTCAAAAGTAGATCAAGCCAAGCCTCAATAAACACATCATAGCTTTAAAACCCATTTTAAACCAATCATATGCTTACCAGAATAAATCAAGTAAAAACCCCTACCTGATACATAATTCAAAACCAATCTTAAAACAAACCATATACTTTCCAAAATAATTCAAAGAAACCATCACTCAATCCATGGCTTACAAAAAGGTTAGAATCCTACCGAATACCGACTAGTGTTCTTTCTTCCGTTTCCGTCCGACAGACCCGGTCGCCGATCACGCACAGCTTACGATGTCCGGTACCTTATTATACATATCAATTAGTCCATGTATTAACCATTTAAGTCCATAAATCACATCTTAGTGGGGTTCGGCCATATACCATGGCCGAACCTCACTAACTAAGTTTTGCGGGTCCCATTTAGTCCATTAAATATTTTAATCATATGAGTCTAAAAACCAGCCACCCTAGGCTTTATTAATCACTCATAAGGTTGTTACTTAGAGTCCCTAAGTCCATGACCACCTCCCATGGGTTTCTTCATTTTGGCCAATATTTACGGTTTTGCCACTACCCTTCCATGGATACTCATTTACTTAATCCATGTACATTATGGTCCATAATTGATCCATAACTTAGACCCATTAATTGATTCACAAAATGGTTCCATTGATGTCTCATTAACCATGATATGCATATTAATAATTTAGTCCTTAACTTAGCCTAATTTTTCCATTCATCCAACCACATACAGACACCCTTCCTTAGTCCATAAAATGACTTACAATTGAATCATCATTCTTAACCACATCTTGGGTCCCTAATTGATCCATCAACCATACAACAAGACCACTTACCTCAACCATCTAATTAACCTAATTCCATTAATTTTTAAACACATGCACACACCTTAAACCTTAGCCCAAAGAGGACTCTCAATGAGTCGTGGGTTTTATTAAAACTAGCCCCTTTAATTCAACCTAATCCCCATTTTTCCTTGGGTCTTTTTCACCATATTTAGATCCGTAATAAGCCCTCCCATGAGGAGGTTACATCATGCATTTAAATCATCAACTTTGATCATCACTTGATACATTCTTGAGTCCATTAATGACCCCTTTAATCATGACCTATTCGCCATTAATTTAAACACACACATAAGTCCAACTATGAGGGTTTTTAACTCATACATTTA
Organism: Chimonanthus salicifolius; assembly: GCA_013350335.1. NCBI lineage: Eukaryota > Viridiplantae > Streptophyta > Magnoliopsida > Laurales > Calycanthaceae > Chimonanthus > Chimonanthus salicifolius. The sequence continues at coordinate 55,668,261 of CM023533.1, read as the reverse complement.
AATCATCCTTCCTTAATCATCACGAAATACATTTTGGTCCATTAGTTTAACCATAACTCCCATTTATTTTTTCATGGTTCCAAAACACCAAATTCATCCAAATCTCCCCCATAGGGTTCGGCCATACACCATGGCCGAACCCATGGTCCATGGTTTTACTTTTAGAAAAACCTCATTTCCACCCATTTAAAACTTCAAAATCATTAACCCCTTCCATGGTTCCCATTCTTCAAAACCCCATTGAAATCACTTAGCCACCTTCCATGATTTCCTTCCCTAAAAACCCCTTAAAACTTACAAACCTTTGACCCCTTTTTAATCCTCCAATTTATTAGTACATTATTCCATAACTTCCATCCTTCCAAACCCATTTAAATTTACAAACACATAACCCTAAAAACTCCATTAAAGATCCTTAAATTAACCATTAAAATCTTAAAACCCTAAATCATCCTCCATGGCTTCCATCATTTATAAACCCTAATAATTCACTTAAACACCTACCATGGGTTCATGGTTCATCATTCATTGGTGACATTTAAGATCATTAGAAACCTTAATCTTCATCCATTAACTTCCACAATTTCACACCCAAAAATCATTACAACACCTCACTATAGGGTTCGGCGTTCATGGTCAACCATTTATTCATGTCTTTTAAGACCATATAAACCACTTTACATCTTCATGAATTTCCTCATTCAAGATCCCTAAAAGAAAACATCACTACACTTAATCATTATGAGCCTCGATATCCTTAACCATTCTTCCATGGTTTTAAACCTTAAAATTCCATTAAAATTCCCAAATTTTCTTCCATATCTTCCATTCTTCACACCCTTACTAAAATCATTCAATCAACCACCATGGGGTTCGGCCATACTACATGGCCGAACCCTATGGTCCATGGTTCTTTACAAACATTATATACTCTATGCTTAATTAAACTTAAATCCATAATGTCCCTTCATTGTTCTTAATCTATTTATTTTCCTTAACCCTAATTTACCCATTAGGGTTAATCCACTTTCCATCCTTCAAATTGATGGATTTAAAGCCCATGGCATAAAATCATTTGGCCACCATTAAATTTAACAAAAATGAATCCCAAATTTTAAACCCTAAAAATCCAAAACTCTTGTTTAAGAAATACTCACAATCCGTCGTCTTCTCCTACTTCCGCCACTCCCGTCGGCTTCCTTAGCCTCCTTTCTCCTTTCTCTCTTGATCTTTGGTCGGCCAAGATGCTTGATCAATGGTGAAAACCCCCAAGCTTAGGATCGGCCATAGTAGGGCTTGATTTGAGAGAGAGAGGAGAGGATGGACATGAGAAAGAAGATGGTAGATCTTGACCTTGGAATGGTGGACCATGCTTGCACTTCTTCTCTTCTTTCTTCTCTTCTTCTCTTCCTTTCTTAATTTTCTTCTTCTCTTCTTGGAGTGTGGAACGGCCATGAGAGATATGAAAAGAGGGAGAGAGTGAAAGGGCTCGTTGGAGTGGAGAGAAATGAGATAAAAAACAAATCATAAGATACATCCCACATTAAGTCTCCCACTAACCAAGCTTAGATATTTATCTTGCTTTATGCTTTATACTTTGTGGTGGTGGGATAAAACACTACAAGCCAACGTTTTGGCCTTTGTAAATGAGGTGGTTTGGTCATTCAATTTTGACCATTTGACCACCTTTATGATTATTTAAACATTTAATTAATTAGATAATTAGGTTAATTTAATTCCCATTTACTTAATTCCTTTTGTTTAAATTCCTTCATGCATCCACCCATGGTTGACCAATTCAACCATGGTGGCCGGCCCCACCAATCCTTGGTCCACATGCCACCTCATTTGATGAGGTGGAGGTGGGTCCCAATTGGCCACGTCACTTAGGTCTAATTAATACTAACTTAGGTGATTAAAAATCAATTCAATCCACTTCCCTTATTGGATCACCATTGGGCCCATGGCCCAATTAAGTTCTCTCCTATCCATTTACCTTAGAATTTGCATTATTTTGACCCATTAAGTCCCAAATGGATATTGTGCCCAATTTGACCATCTTTGACCCTTTAAGTAAACTTAAATCCAATCCATAGTCCATTGGGCCCTAGTTGGGCCTTTGTCCATATCTTGATCCATTTACCATCTATTCCATTAGATTTCCAATTTCCACCATTAAAACAAACAATAACCACACATATTTTAGTTTACCAATTCCGGGCCATTACATTAATCATTATTGACCAATTAAGTGAATTCCATCCAACCCAGGTCCATTGGACCATACTTGGGCCTTTGCCCAAATTTTGATTCACTTAACATTTATTCCATTAAAATTCTCAATTTCCATCATTAAAATAAATAATAACCACAGATATATTGATTCACAAATTCCGGGTCATTACAGGTTTCAGATTTGATGAACCCACCCATTTGTCTAGACTTGATGCACTGTTGTAAGAAGTGCTTATGGTAATGGTAAATGCTATGATGTTGATCATATGAATTGTGATACTGCTTCCACGTACCTTTTACTATTGAACCATCTCCGAAGTTGTCAGTTACGTCTACTGGACCAGGTGGGTCAACAGTGACTGACAAGGTGTGTCAGTACCGGTTTTAAGGTGTATACCGGAGATGTACTTGCAATGATGTATTTTGACCGTGTCGGGACTTAATGCTATTGGTGTCAGTATAGTATCTGGGAGTTACATTGGATGACAGCAGTATGGGAAAAGAAATGATGAATTATGGGCTGATGATGATATTATGCTTATTTGTTATCAAGCATGAAATATTATTGCAATTGTTGAATATTTTGCTAACCTTTTATTTACTTAAGACTGCACTGTTATATTTCCTTCACTGGGCTAGTTAGCTCACCTCACTCACCTTTCAAGAGATGAACCCAAGGAGGAGAACCCTCTATTTCAAGCTCAGGGTGGATAAGCTGCAGCGGTGTTTCGGGATTCCCACTGAGGGGAATACTCTTATCTTTGCTTTCCGGTTCTTGGAACCTCTTGTTTTGTAAAGCACCGGGTGTGGTACTTATTTTGTACCAATGTTATGTATTGAAAACTACTGCGTTTCTGCAATTACTCTGATGTGATTCTGAAATAATAATTCAATGGTTGGAATTATGTGATCATGCTATGTGTTGTTATTGTGTCTTTGTTGGGTAGACTTATGGTATATGTTTGAGTCCACATGTTGGGATCATGTGTGACCTTTGGGCCTAACTGTTGATCCGGCCCAGTTGAAATGCTTGAGTTAGTTTAATTTCCAAAAAAAAATCAGCCGCGTTTCGGGCCCACCCTTCGGGTCGGGGCGTGACATTTACGGTTTACGGTTTAGGGTTTAAGGTTTTAGGGTTTTATGGTTTTAGGGTTTTATGGTTTTAGGGTTTAGGGTTTTGGATTTTGGGTTTTAGGGTTTAGGGTTGGGTTTTAAGTTTTTAGGGTTTTGTGGTTTAGGGTTTTAGGGGTTTAGCGTTTTAGAGTTTTAGGGTTGTAGGGTTTAGAGTTTAGGATTTAGGGTTTAGGGTTTTGGGTTTAGTATTTAGGGTTTTAGGATTTCAGGGGTTTAGAGTTTCAGGGGTTTAGGGTTTAGGTTTTAGGATTTCGGGCTTTAGGTTTTGGAGGGTTTTATTGGTTTAGGGCTTAGGATTTTGGGTTTAGGGTTTTAGGGTTTTAGGGTTTAGGGTAGGGTTTTAGGGTTTAGGGTTTTGGGTTTTGGGGTTTTAGGGTATAGGTTTAGGGTTTTGGGGTTTTAGGGTTTAGGGGTTTGAGTGGTTAGGGTTTTAGGATTTAGGGTTTTTAGGGTTTAGGATTTAGGCTTTAGGGGTTTACGTTTTACGGTTTGGGGTTTTATGGTTTTAGGGTTTAGGGTTTCGGGTTTTGGGTCTTAGGGTTTTATGGTTTAGGATTTAGAGTTTTAGGGTTTAGAGTTTGGGGTTTAGGGTTTAGGGTTTTGTGTTTAGGGTTTTAGGTTTTTAGGGGTTTAGGGTTTCAGGGGTTTAGGATTTAGGGTTTAGGGTTTAGGTTTTCGGAATTTGGATTTTCGTTTTTTTAGGGTTTTAGTGGTTTAGGGCTTAGGATTTAGGATTTAGGGTTTTAGGGCTTTTGGTTTTTTGGGTTTAGGGTTTAGGGTTTTATGGATTAGGTTTTAGGGTTTAGGGTTTAGGGTTTAGGGGTTTAGGGTTTAGGGTTTAGGGTTTAAGGTTTAGGGTTTTGTGGTTTTAGGGTTTTAGGGTTTAGTGTTCATGGTTTAGGGTTTAGGGTTTAGAGTTTAGGGTTTTAGGGTTTCAGGGTTTTAGGGTTTTCCGGTTTTAGGGTTTAGGGTTTTAGAGTTATAGGGTTTTGGGGTTTTTCGCATCAGGGTTTAGGGTTTAGGGTTTAGGGTTTAGTGTTTTAGGGATTTTGGCATCAGGGTTTAGGGTCTAGGCTTTGGGGTTCAGGGTTTATGGTTTAGGGTTTTAGGATTTAGGGTTTAGGGGTTTAGGGTTTTAGGGTGTAGGGTTTTAGGGTTTAGGGTTTAGGGTTTTAGGGTTTTAGGATTTAGGGTTTAGGGTTTAGGGTTTAGGGTTTTAAGGTTTTAGGGTTTAGGGTTTAGGGTTTTAGGGTTTTAGGATGTTAGGGTTTAGGGTTGGGTTTTAGGGTTTAGGGTTTAGAGTTTAGGGTATTAGGGTTTTAGGGTTTTAGGGTTTAGGGTTGGGTTTTAGGGTTTAGGGTTTAGAGTTTAGGGTTTTAGGGTTTGGGTTTTAGGATTTTAGGGGTTTAGGGATTAGGGTTTAGGTTTTAGGATTTAGGGTTTTAGGGTTTTAATGGTTTAGGGCTTAGGATTTATGGTTTAGGGTTTTTGGGTTTTAGGTTTTAGGATTTAGGGGTTTAGGAATTTAGGGTTTTAGGGGTATAAGGTTTTTAGAGTTTTAGGGGTTTAGGGTTTTTGGGTTTAGGGTTAAGGGTTTAGGGTTTAGAGTTTAGGGTTTAGGGTTTTAGAGATTTAGGGTTTAGGTTTTAGGGTTTTGGGTTTAGGGTAGGGTTTTAGTGTTTAGGGTTTTTTGGTTTTAGGGTTTTAGGGTCGTAGGGTTTAGGGTTTAAGGTATAGGGTTTAGGGTTTTGGGGTTTTTGGGTTTAGGGTTTAGGGTTTAGGGTTTTGGTGTCACGCTCCGACCTGAAAGGTGGGCCCGGAACGAGACTGTTTTTTTTTTTTTTTGGAAACTAAACTAACTCAAACATTCTAAGTGGGCTGAATCAACGGTGGGGACCAAAGGTCACACATGATCTCAACATATGGACTCAAACATATACCATATGTCTACCCAACTTAAATACAAGCATAAACACAATCATCAACACATAATTCCAAACATCAAATTATCATTGAAACATCAGAGTAACTACGGATAGATGGTAGTTTAATACATCATATTAACACAAATCAAGTACCACACCCGGTACTTTTCAAAAACAAATGGTTCTAAGAACCAAAAAACAAAGATAAGGGAATTCCCCTCAGTGGGAATCCCAAAGTAACGTCGCAGCTTATCCACCCTAAGCTTTAAACAGAGGGTTTTCCTCCTCGGGTTCATATCTCCTGAAAGGTGAGTGGGGTGAGCTAACTAGCCCAGTAAAGGAAATATAACAGTGCAATTTAAGTAAACATCAGGTTAGTAAATAATCAACTGTTGTAAGATAATATCTTATGCTTAATAATAAATTCATAATATCAAGTATAATCTCATCATCATTTCCATTCTCGTAATCCTTTCCATTACTGTTGTCATCAAACGTAATGCCTACATACTACGCTGAGACCATTGTGTTAAGTCCCGACATGGTTAAAATACATCCTTACAAGTACATCTCCGGCCCTCACATGGCCGATACTGACGCTCCTCAAGTCAGCAACTGTCGACACCCATGGTCCAGTAGACGTAAACCATCTCACACACATGGCCGATATTGGTTCAATAGTCAGGGGCACATGGAAGCAGTATTACATATCTCATATGATCAACATCATCATAAGCATCATAAGCATTTCTTACAATAGTGCATTATGTCTAGGCACATGGGTGGGTTCATCAAATCTGAAACCACTCATTGCTCAAGATCCATCTCAAATAAAACATGATTACACCTACTGCAAAGTTAAGTTTCCTCACCGAAAATGTGTGGTATCGCGGTGTCTGTTCAACAACCAAACAAGTGCACAATCAATCATAAGTCAACATACATAGCATTCACATGTATACATACAAGTAGTATTTCAAAAAAATTTCCAAGGATAAATGAAATTGAGTCTCCTACTTGGTTTCTAACCATTTTAAGTTACAATAATCCACAATAGAGTAAATAATAAGGTGTTCAGTCCAAAACTCATATTGTCCCCTGGGCATGACCAGATTGACTTATTGAGTTAGGTCTAGATACTTAGGTCACTTCTCGGTTGTCTTCTGGATAGGACCAGATTTGACATGTTGAGTAAGGTCTCGACGTCACTTAGTGCCCTACAAATATAGCGTCGGCCTGGAAGTGAAGTCACTCAGTGCCCGACAAATAGAGTCGGCCTGGAAGTGAATAAAATAGTATATATACACTATAGTATTAAAAGAAGAAGGTTAGTACATTTTTAATTTATCAATGGGGTACAGACATCACATAGATCAATAATTAAACAAGATTTTTCACTTAAAAACTGGGTCCCTCGGAATAAGCCTTAGAACCAAGTACTGTGGCTTCAGATCATCCAAACTACTACCTAAACTAGTCACAGACTTCGGACCTTGGGTCTGTCTTCAGATTGTCAGAAGATCGGTCTCGGATCATCCGAAGGTCCTTCCTAACCGAAAAATCCAAAAAACAGGTCTCGGTGGGTCTGTGTGTCTCGGAACATGCCGAGTGAAGCTCGGATCGGCTGAGTGGGGTTTGGTCCTTCCGAACTCGGCTTGAAACATCCGGGCGAGTAAAGCTTGCCTCGGATGCTTTTTGGCTTTGGGTAAAGCTCAGAACTTCCAAAGGGTTCTTCTCGGACCGTCCGAAGGTGTGACCCTCTGACCGTCAGAAGATCGACTCTCGGACCGTCCGAGAGTCATCTTCCTCCACTGTCTGCAGTAGCAGATAGTGACGGGCAGACATTCTTTGAAATACGAATCCAGAAACAGTGAGTTTCCTAGATTCGGTTTTCACATCCAACCGGTCAGATGGACTCCTCGGTGAGCCCTCTTTCCATAGGGAGTGGTTTGGAGCTTTAAAGCTCAGTAGGCTATTCAATTTTAAATCTAAAAGCACACTGAAACAAAGAAAACCAAGTTTTTCCTTAGACTTTAAGATGGTTTTACACACTCAAAACTCAGCCAAAATAGGTTTTTCTTGATTCTAAACCACTTAAAATTTGAAAAGGAACACAGTGGTTACCTTCACTCGAGTTCCTGGGTTGAAAATCTGACTTTTGAAAATCTTCCCTTCTAAGCTTACGGATGATAAAACTGGAAAAACAGAGACTAAGGGTGAAAGAGGTTGCTGGATTTCACAGCTGAGGGAGACGGAGAGAGATAAAGATTTGGGAGTACAAACCAGCTGAGCTGAGGTCACCTTTATAGAAAATTTGATCGAAGTGGATGGCCATCGAGCCACTGCATGCAACTGCTGCGGACGTCCTGAACAGTGTAACCACTGTGCGGTAGTCTTGGTTGCAAAACAGTCCATTCAAATTTCTGGTTTTGCAAATAAGTCCCCATTTTGATAAAAACTCGATTTTTAACTAAAAGCATGATTTTAAAAGCTCAAAATTTTTTAATCAAACCTGATAGATAAGTTGGGTTTTAAAAATTCTAATCACCATAAAAATCTGGAGGTTTAAAACTCAATAAAAACCATTGATTTAAATAAAAACCATAATTTAACACTATTTACATGTTTTAACTTGTGTTAAATAAAACAATTTAAAGTCCTCATTTTTTGGGTTTGAAAGAATAAACTAGACCATACTAAAATGTTCTAACATAATATACTTGTTTAAAAAATTATCTCATTTTCAAAACCATTTAAAAATATTTATTTCTCCCTTTCGGGGTTTTGACGGGCGATTTTAAATACTGTTTTCTAAAAATAAAATTATTTTAAAATCAGAAATAGAAATCCTTGACTAAGGAGAGTAATATCATCCAATAATAATCATATAATAACACAATTTACAAAATAATAATAATTAAGTGGTAAATTACCATTTTGCCCCTCCAGCTGAACGAGCTAGATCACTGAGCTTTCGAGCTCAGATTGGGTCACACTTGAGCTTTTCACAAAGTCCTAACCGTAATCTTCGAGATTAACCGGTCTAAGCAAGGTTCTTAAGCTAAATCACGCCTAATTTGGGTCAGGGTATTACATCCTACCCCCTTTAAGGAAATTTCGTCCCGAAATTTAAAACAAACTTATACCTTTTTTACTAGTGAACAGGCCAGGATCCAGCTTCCGCATCGTCGATTCTAGTTCCCACGTCTCGTGTTGCACGTCGTGATGTTGCCACAACACTCGTACTAGAGGAATAGACTTCCTCCTGAGCTCTTGAGTCCGGTGTTCTTGGATCCTTACTGGCACTTCTTCAAAAGTTAGGTCCTCTGAGACTTCAATATCTTCAAAACTTATCACATACGACGGATCAGGCTCGTACTTCTTTAACATAGATACGTGAAATGTACTATGTACACTTTCCAAAGCTTGAGGAAGGTCTAACTGATAGGCCACTTCTCCTATCCTCTTCAAGATCTCAAAGGGTCCAACATATCGAGGTGATAGTTTTCCCTTGCACCCAAACCTGTGCACTCCATGACGTGGTGCCATGCGTAAAAAAACTCGGTCGCCAACTGCAAACTCCAAGGGTCTTCACCTTTTGTCAGCATAACTCTTTTGTCTGCTCTGGGCTGTCTTGAGACATTGTCTGATCACTTCAACTTGTTCTGACTTCTCACGCACTAGATCAGGCCCTAGCAGCACTTTGTCTCCTACCTCTTTCAAATAAAGAGGTGATCTAAAAGGCCTACCATACATAGCCTCATAGGGTACTATCTGCACACTAGAGTGATAACTGTAGTTGTAGACAAACTCGATCAAAGCCAAGTGATCTTCCCAACTTCTTTGCATATCCATCACACAAGTTCTTAGCATATCCTCTAAGATTTGAATGGTTCTCTCTGATTGACCATCTGTCTGAGGGTGAAAAGCGGTGCTTCCCCAACTCTTCTTGCAAACCTTGCCAAAATCTTGATACAAATCTTGAAACTCTATCAGATACAATAGATACAGATACTCCATGCAATCTGACTACTTCTTTTAAATACAATCTACTTAGAGTAGTCAAAGAGTCAGTTCTTCTTAGAAGACTTCGGGAATCCGGTTACAAAGTCCATCGTGATATGCTCCCATTTCCATTCAGCCACTTCTAAAGGTTGCAACTTTCCACCAGATCGTTGATGTTCCGTTTTTACTTGTTGACAAGTTAAGCACTTCGACACAAAATCTGCTACCTCTCGCTTCATACCTTTCCACCAGAATAGTCGCCGCAAGTCATGATACATCTTTGTACCACCGGGATGCACTGCAAAGCGAGAACGATGAAAGTGATCAAGCACCTTTCTCCTGCACTCGTCCGACTTTGGTACAAAAAGTCTATCTTTGAAAGTAAGACCTCCGTCCGCCTTGATTTTCCAATCTTCCAAAGTCACTCCTCCTGAAAGCTGAGTTGCCAACTCCTTTGTTTCTAGATCGCTCTGTTGTCCTTCCATCACCAATCTAATTACCTCGGGTTGCAGAACCAAACTATAGATTCTTGCGACCTACTTCCTTCGATTAGCTCCAGGTCATACTAGGACAGAACTTCCAACATCTTCCACTGCAAGGATGTCATCCTCGCTACGTTACTGTGAGACTTCTTGCTCAAGACATCGGCCACTACATTGGCCTTTCCTGGGTGATAAGAGAGACTGAAGTCGTAATCTTCCAGTACTCCATCCATCTTCGCTGCCTCATAATTAGGTCTTTCTAAGTGAATATATACTTGAGACTATGGTGATCAGAAAACACATTGAACTTCTCACTATACAAGTAATGTCTCCACAACTTTAACGAGAATATAATGGCTGCCAACTCCAAATCATGAGTCGGGTAGTTCTGCTCATGTCCCTTCAATTGCCTGGAACCAGAAGCTACTACCTTTCCCTCTTGCATCAGCACACAACCCAAACCAAACTTGGACGCATCGCAATACACATCATAACCTCGTCCTTGCTCGGGTATTATCAAAACTGGAGACGTAGTCAACTTCTCCTTCAGCTCCTGGAATGCTTTCTCACAAGCTTCACTCCACTCGAACTTAACGTTCTTCCTCGTTAGCCAAGTCATCGGTACTGCGATCTGAGAGAAGTGTGGGATAAACTTTCGGTAATATCCTTCTAATCCTAGAAAGCTTCTGATCTTGAATACGTTCTTGGGACTTGCCCAAGTCTTCACTGTTTCTACCTTTGCTAGATCTATCGAGATTCCTTCTGGAAACACCACATGTCCAAGAAACTGCACTTGAGTCAACCAAAACTCACACTTGCTCAGCTTAGCGAATAACTGATGGTCTTGAAGAGTCTGAAGAACAATGCGTAGATGACGCTCGTGCTCCTCCTCGGACGACGAAAATATCAAGTTATCGTTTATGAAGACTATCACAAACTCTCGCAGGTACGGTCGAAACATGCGATTCATCAAATCCATAAACATGGCTGGAGCGTTAGGGGTTTAGGGTTTGGGATTTAGGGTTTAGGGTTTCGGGTTTTAGCGGTTTAGGGATTAGGGTTTAGCTTTTAGGGTTTAGGGCTTTAGGTTTTCAGGGCTTTAGGTTTTTAGGGTTTTAATGGTTTAGGGCTTAGGATTTATGGGTTAATGTTTTAGGGTTTTAGGGGTTTAAGGTTTAGGGTTTAGAGTTTAGGTTTTAGGGTCTAGGGTTTTAGGTTTTAAGGGTTTTAGGGGTTTAGGATTTAAGGGTTTTAGGGGTTTAGGGTTTTAGGGATTAGGGTTTTAGGGTTTAGGGTTTAGGGTTTAGGGTTTTGGTTTTATGGTTTTTGGGCTTTAGGGTTTAGGGTTCATGGTTTAGGGATTAGAGTTTAGGGTTTAAGGTTTTAGGGTTTTAGGGTTTAGAATTTAGGGTTTTAGGGTTTAGAATTTAGGGTTTTAGGGTTTTAGGGTTTAGGGTAGGGTTTTAGGGTTTAGGGTTTTGGGTTTTGGAGTTTTATGGTTTTAGGGTTTAGGGTTTTAGGGTATAGGTTTAGGGTTTTGGGGATTTAGGGGTTTGGGGGTTACGATTTTAGGGTTTTAGGGGTTTAGGATTTAGGGTTTTGGGGTTTACGGTTTACGGTTTAGGGTTTAGGGTTTAGGGTTTTAGGGTTTTGGTTTTAGGGTTTTATGGGTTTTGGGCTTTAGGGTTTAGGGTTTATGGTTTAGGGTTTAGAGTTTAGGGCTTAGGGTTTTAGGGTTTTAGGGTTTAGAGTTTAAGGTTTTAGGATTTACGGTAGGGTTTTAGGGTTTAGGGTTTTGGGTTTTGAGGCTTTATGGTTTTAGGGTTTAGGGTTAAAGGGGTTTAGGGTTTTAGGGTATAGGTTTAGGGTTTTGGGGTTTTAGGGTTTAGGATTTTAGGGGTTTAAGGGTTTAGGGTTTAGGGTTTAGGGTTTTAGGATTAAAGGTTTTAGGGGTTTAAAATTTAGGGTTTAGGGGTTTACGGTTTAGGGTTTAGGGTTTTAGGGTTTTAAGGTTTTAGGGTTTAGGGTTTAGCTTTTAGGGTTTTAAGGTTTTAGGGTTTCGGGTTGGGTTTTAGGGTTTAGAGTTTAGGGTTTTAGGTTTTAGAGTTTAGGATTTTAGGGTTTTACAGTTTAGGGTTTTAGGGGTTTAGCGTTTTAGAGTTTTAGGGTTGTAGGGTTTAGAGTTTAGGGTTTAGACAGCATCCTCTACAGGGGTTTCGACTGCATGTGCATCACGGGGAAGCCAATCTCAAAGGGGCAGGCACCTCGACCGCCGAAACGCAACGGGGAAACCAGTATCTCCTATGGGCGTCTCGACCACAGGAGCGTAACGAGGAAGTCTTCCCAATGCCCAAACCGTCATCATCATCATAAACATATACTCATGTAAACAACCTCCCCAAGACAAACACATGATGCCATGATCATGTACAACGGTAAGACTATATTCCAATGCAACTAACTCAAAATCAGCAATATTTCATCGTGCGAGTCAAGAGCTTATAATGGGTTATTTCGTCACGCGTGTCTATGTCCCACGCGATTCCAATAACATCTAACGAATAAACATTCAAAGTATCACCAACAATTTTCCAAGTATTATATTCAATTCCAATTGTCTAATTGAAGTTCTCTACAAAGCATATAGTTGACTGGAGTACCCCGAGCAGAACCTCTGCCACATATTTATTACGACAGTTTTCCCTTACCGAGTAGCTAAATAAATAGAGGGTCACCCCTGGTCACTCCATGTCACAAGATAACAGTTTAATATATGCAAGTGCATGCTAAAACAGTGATAAGTCCCCTCACAGCGTGTACGGAGTCGGAAATCCGAAGCAAGCAAGCGGCTTGAAAGGTTGTAGGGAACTCAGTCTGTTGAAACAAGGAAGAATGAATAAGTAGATAAGGTAAAAAGGGCTAAAACGAGGCCAAACAGAAAAAAAAAAAAAAAAATAGGCCTAAAACTAGGTTGGGCCCAAAATGGGCCGAACTGGGCCGGGCAGCGAAAACGGGTTGGTCCCGGAAACGGGCCTGCTAGATTGGGCCTGACCCAAACTGGTTGGGCCGGACTAGGTCTGGGCCTAGAAATGGGCCAGGCCGAGTTCAAGACTGGCTGGGCCAGATCCAGGGCTGAGCCCAAGGAAGAGTCTGGGCTCGGAAGTTGGGCCTGAGTGGACCGGGTCGGGTCCAAGACTGGGCTAACCTAGGGATCGAACTAAGTCTATTTGGAGACTCAGCCGAACCGACTCAGTTGCCCAACTGAGTCGGGAAAAGGGGAAAAGAGAAGAAAACGAAATCAGGGAAAAAAACCAGGAAAAACGGGAAAACTAGGGAAAATCACGGAAAATCAAGGAAAATCGAAAGGGAAGAAAGGGAGCACTTACACACACCCAGAAATCCTGCCTCCACACCCGAAATCGGATTTTGGGTGAAATTACGATTTTACCCCCGCGTTTCCAATCATTCGAATGAATGCCCAGTTCATTTTCGCATTCATTCGAATGAACATTTATTCGTATACGTTGATGGATTCATTCGAATGAATGCCCAGTTCATTTTGGCATTCATTCGAATGAATCCATTCATTCGAATGACTGGGCATTCATTCGAATGATTGAGCTGAACAGTAACACGGAATACTGTTCAACCCATGCATTCGATTCATTCGTTTACACCTGATTCATTCGAATGAATGCTTTCAAACGTGCATTCATTCAAATGAATCAGCTCATTCATTCGAATGAATGTATTAGAGAGAAACTGGGAATGACAGTCCCTCTGGTTCAGCTGATTCATTCGAATGAATTAACTGATTCATTCGAATGAATGAACGTTTGAAAGCATTCATTCGAATGAATGTATCAGAGACAGCCTGAGAATGACAGTCCAGGCCTTCATTCGAATGAATCAGCCCATTCATTCGAATGAATGCCTTGAAAACGTGCATTCATTCGAATGAATGGGTTGATTCATTCGAATGAATGCCTGGACTGCCATTCTCAGGTTGTCTCTGATACATTCATTCGAATGAATCATCCCATTCATTCGAATGAATGCACGTTTTCAAGGCATTCATTTGAATAAATGGATTGAATCATTCGAAAATGTCTTAGAAACGTGCATTCATTCGAATGAATCAGCTGATTCATTCGAATGAATGAAACTTATATATAAATCGATCCACGAAATTCCACTCGTTTCATTCCATTCAAAATCCTAAACCGTCGTTTCCCTCTCCCCCTCCCTTCTCCCTTGAACCCCTTTCTCAATCCTTTCTCCCTTAAAACTTAAACCCCATTTTCATCACCCTCTTTTCACCCTTAAACCCCTTTTGCAAAGACTTCTCCCTACAACCTCATTTTCAACCCCCTTTTCAACTCTCTTTTCAATCCCAAACCCTTGAACCCTGTTTCAATCCCAAACCCTTAAACCTTGTTTCAATCCCAAACCCTTATACCCCATTTTGAACCACCTTTTCCAAAGACTTAACCCTAAAACTCTATTTTCAACCCCCTTTTTAATCCTAAAGCATTGAACCCCTTTTAAATCCCAAACCCTTAAAAAAAATCAATCCCATTTTCAAACCCCATTTTCAACACACTCAATCTCTGAATCTCTTACCTCGGGTCGAAGTTATCTCTCTCAAGCTAATGTCTGGATCTCGTATCTCGAATCGAAGGTAAGTCCTATCTCAGTTTTTTTCTAGAAATCATTATTAATAGTGTTTTAGAGGTAGATTTAAATCTTCAAGTGGCATGGAGTTTGTTAAGGGATGTTTTGAAAGTCGTGAAGATCTTATAAATTATGTTAAGAATATAGCTCTTGAACAAGGATTTGTATGTACGATAAAGAGGTCATGTAAGAAGGAAAATAAATTAGTCCATGGCTGCGATAGAGGAGGTAAATACCGCACCACGGTTAGCTTGGATGACGATGACAGAAAGAGGAAAGCATACTCTCGCCAATGTAATTGTCCTTTTGAAGTTAAAGGAAAACAAATTGTTGATGGGTCATGGAAGTTGACCATAAAGAATTTGGAGCACAATCATGATATATCGGATATATTATTAGGTCATCCAAGTACAAGATGTTTTTCAGATTCTGAGAAAAGAATGATCATTGAAATGTGGAATAGCAATATACCACCACGGCAAATTTTGACAACCCTTAGAAATCAAAATCCAGATATTGGAATATCAGGGGCTGATTTGTACAACTTTTGTTCTGCGCTTCGGAAAAAGCAACTAAGGGGTCGAACTACAATTGAAGCTTTGATAGAAGATCTTCAAAAATGTGGTTATCAATACTTTCTTGACTATGACAGTGATGGTCATCTATCCCATCTCTTTTTCTCACATCCGAAGTCAATTTTTCTTACTGACAGATACCATAATGTGTTTCTGATGGATTGCACGTACAAAACCAACAGATATCATATGCCATTGCTTCATATCGTTGGTGTGACAAGTTTCAATAAGAATTTCTGCTCATGCTTTGCATTTCTAAGAAATGAGAAATTTGAAGATTATGTATGGGCATTACAGATGTTTAAAAAGGTCTTCAGAGTGCAGCATGTTCGACAAGTTTTTTTGACTGATAGGGAATTGGCGTTAAAGAATGCCATTGATTTGGAGTTCCCTAATGCTGTACATATTTTGTGTTCTTAGCATATCAACAAGAATATTGTCGCTCGTTGTAAACCTTTGTTTAAGAAAATCGAAGACTAGAATGCATTTTTTACCGAATGGAATGGCTTGATTGAGTCCCCAACTGAAGAAGCGTTCAATACAGCGTTTGAGGCATTCAAACAAAATTTTAGAGATGATTCGCAGGCAATGAACTACTTAACAAGGACATGGATCCCACATATAAAACAATTCGTCAAGGCCTGGATCAGATGAAGTTTACATTTTAAGAATCAAGCTACTTCAAGAGTTGAGGGTGCACATGCTATTCTGAAAAGTTATATATCTACATCTACAGGTGATCTATATGTTGTCCGAAGAAAGATAGCCCATGTCATTGAAAATCAATTTGAAGAGTTCAAGATTCAACTTGAGGATGAGAAGATTCGGTTTGCATGTGACGTGTCTATTCCTTTCTTTGATGAATTGAAGGGCAAAGTTTCTCATTTCACAATGAATGAGGTTTACAACCAATATGATATGCTTATGAACCGATCATTTTCACCCATTTGTACAGAAAAGTTTACAGCTTCAATGGGCCTACCGTGTGTGCACAAAATGCAATGGATGGACAAATTACATTTGGATGACATACACCCACAATGGAGAATCGACTTAATCTCATTGGCCGACTTGAGGATTGAAAGGAGGAGCCCTGGGGATGTATTAGATGTACACTTTGAAGGTATTAAGAACAAATATGGACATTTGTCTTCGTATGATCAAGAGATGCTCCTAAATCATCTTCAAAATCTTGCCATCCATGATAAGCCAGTCAGTCACCCTATTATGCAATATTCTAGAGGACGTCATCCACGTTCAAGGAATTCATCACAAGGCCAAACATCTATACGTCGAGATCCTTCTACATTTGAGATTGTAGAGAATCAACTAAATGGAAGAAGATGTGGGTTATGTAAAAATACTGGTCATACGAGGAGAACTTGTCCGAATAGGCCACCTTCTTCATAGGCATCTACGAGTGTAAATTTAAATGCTGATTATAATGTAGGTGATTTCAATGAATCACAAACAGCGAGTTTTCCACAGGATAGTGGATCTTATAACTTTGGTGACGATTCAACATATAACTCTACAGAAATGACCGAAGTAAGTTCATTCCTTAAAGAGCTTATATGTATTTACCAATCGACATATAACTTTTCCATATGTTCTAATGTAATTTTTTTAAATGTTATGCAGTGGTCTGGTGATCTTAGAGATAATGACGATTTCATGCAATGGTGAAATCAATGAAGTGAAGATAGGAGTGTCAATAGCTTCATTTTAAGTTACGAATGCTCTTGAATGTACTCTCTTTTATATTAAGCATGGTCTTGAATGGCTTCCGATTGAAGTAGACTTATTCTGATATTTAAGTTAGGAATACTCTTGAATGCTCTTGTCAGCTTGAATGTATTCATTTTAAGTGGAAAATGAAGTTGATTTATGGAGAGTATGAAAATCAATTGAAATATAAAATTTAAATGCTACTTCAGTTCAAAATAACATGTTTAAAGTAACGACCCAATTCACAATGAGCAGGAGAGAAATAATATAACATGTTCATTCAAAATATGAAATTTACATCTCTTTTACATGTCAATAAAAAAAAAATCAATAGTACATCAAAGACAAATAATATCCGGATCAGAGGTAGAAGGTGAGGCAGGTAAAGCAGCAGGAGGTGCATCAGGAGGTGCAACAGGTGGTGCAGCAGGAGGTGCAACAGGAGGTGTAGCAGGTAGTGCAGCAGGAGGTACAGCAGGAGGCGTAGGAGGTGTAGCAAGAGGTGCAGCAGGTGGTACAGCAGGAGGTGCAGCAGGAGGTGCAGGAGGTGCAGTAGGAGGTGCAGCAGGTGGTGCAGCAGGAGGTGTAGCAGGAGGTGCATGAACTAAAGGTACATATGGAATAAAATGTCTAACCACTGCTCCTCTACGGACGCCTGCTCAAGGGGCCCTGCCCAGTCCCTTTGCAATTGGGTACCTGAAAGGTAAGGGGTGAGCTAACCAGCCCAGTGAAAAGAGAATGCATATCATATGTCAGCAATATAAGTAGATATCATATGCATGAATGCAAAAATATTGTAATAAAAGGGGTGCTCATATGTATGAGATCCAACTGCACCACCAACCAATAATCCACCGACTAGTCCGTAACATCATCTCAGTGGCCCACATCGGGTCCTCCAACAAGCTGCTGGAGAGTAAGAGGTGAGCTAACTAGTCCAGTAAAGGGAATAACCATATCATACATCAACGACATATATATATATATATATATATATATATATATATATATATATATATATATATATATATATATATATATATATATATTACATGTATAGAAAAATAATGAACATTATAATAAAACGAATGTCTACGTACGAGAGTACACAACTACACAATTAACCAATAGTCCCACCGACCAATCAGAGACACAATCTCCATAGCTAACAACTGTCCTCCAACAACCCCGATCTCCCTACCAAAATAAACGGGAGACCGTATGATACACAACCGCCTCAACCGCATGAATGCAAGGGGGAAACCCGCATCCCCTACGGGGGGTTCGACCGCCGGAGCATAATGGGGAAGCCAATCTCAAGGGGGCAGGCACCTCGACAGCGGAACGCAACGGGGAAACCAGCATCTCCTATGGGGGTCTCGACCGCCGGAGTGTAACGGGGAAGTCCTCCTACTACCCAAATCATCATCATCATCATAAATATATACTCATATAAACAACCTCCCCAAGACATATACGTGATGCCATGATCATATACAACGGTAAGACTATATTCTACTGCTACTAACTCAGAATCGACAATATATTTCATCGTATGAGTCAAGAGCTTATAATGGGTTATTTAGTCACGTGTGTCTACGTCCCACGCAAATCCAATAACATCTAACAAATAAACATTCAAAGTATCACCAACAATTCTCCAAGTATCATATTCAATTCCAATTGTCCAATTGAAGTTCTCTACAAAGCATATAGTTGACTGCAGTACCCCCGAGCAGACCCTCTGCTACATATTTATTACAACAGTTTTCCCTTACCGAGTGGCTAAATAAATAGAGGATCACCCCTGGTCACTCCATGTCCCGAGATAACAGTTTAATATATGCAAGTGCATGCTAAAACAGTGATAGGTCCCCTCACAGCGTGTGCAGAGTAGGAAATCCGAAGCAAGCAAGAGGTTTGAAAGGTTGTAGGGAACTCAGTCTGTTGAAACAAGGAAAAATGAATAAGTAAATAAGGTAAAAAAGCTAAAACGAGGCCGGACAGAAAAAAAATGGGCCTAAAACTGGGTTGGGCCCAAAATGGGCCGAACTGGGCCGGGCCACGAAAACGGCTCAGCCTCGGAAACGGGCCTGCCAGACTGGACCGGACCCAAACTGGTTGGTCCAGACTAGGTCTCGGCCTGGAAATGGGTTAGGCCGAGTTCAAGACTGGCTGGGCCAGATCTAGGGCTGAGCCCAAGGAAGAGTCTGGACTCGGAAGTTGGGTTTGAGTGGACCGGGTCGGGTAAAGACTGGGCTAACATGGGGCACGAACTGAGTCTGTTTGGAGACTTAGCCAAACAGACTCAGTTGGCCAACTGAGTCGGGAAAAAGAGGAAAAGAGAGGGAAAACGAAATCAGGGAAAAAATCCAGGAAAAACGGGAAAAGAAGGGAAAATCATAGAAAATGAAGGAAAATCGAGAAGGAAGAAAAGGGGAAGATGGGAAGGGGCTCTTTCCTAGGGTTTTCGAGAATGAGGGAGATCCAAAGAGGGAAGAGATGAAAGAGAGAGATGGGTTGCGGTGACACTGTAGCAAATCGCTACAGTGCAGCAAAAGAGGGGATTTAAGAGGATTGGCTTGTCTAGGGTTTTAGAGAAGGGATAAGTGTAACGCCCGCCCCTTTTCACCAAAATTCAGAGTCGATTTTTTTTTTTTTGAAATTAATAGTGACAAAGGGTGCGGTCGTCACGACGCGAGTTAAGTCCGAGCTTCGAAAGCCCGGCCCTTAATTGGCCAACCCTACGTGTGCGTGGAACGAAGTCCACGAAGAATGGTTCACACGTAGAAAGCAAGCTTGGGAATATTAAAACTAAGTGCGGAATTAACAATAGAGGCTATCATACAAATTTGAGATAGCAGGGAAGATACATTCATTTAATTACCAAAATACCTCAACAACATAATATCCACAATAAAATCCAAAAGATAGCAATTAATCTAAAATATTACATTCCGACGAGCTAAGCTATCAAATACATTTCCAAAGTAAACTTGAATAAACTAAGTAGTCTGTCTCCCCAAGCTCCTAAGCTTGGCTCCCATCCCATCCTTCGTTTTCGACATCTCCTATGTCATTAGCTAGGGTAGAAGTAGGGCGTTAGACCACGTGCCCAGCAGGACTCCGAATAGTGATAACAAGAATACAGATAATAATATCATGAAAACTGGTAGACAATCATATAATGAAACTATAAAGTGAATGCCATGCCATGGGTGTCTGTGTTATGAATTCCACCCATCATCCCCACCATCATGGTGTCATATCCCCCTTGACGGAAAAACCTCGTCAAGATATATCCAATCATAAAATATCCCCCTTGACGGCAAAGCCTCGTCAAGGTGTCCCCATGCCTGTTCTCGGTCGCCCCGACCGAGCATGGACTCCGGTTATAGCCTATTAGGCTATCCCCATGCCTGTTCTCGGTCGCCCTGACGGAGCATGGACTCCGGTTCCTTTATTTTCCCTCCCATGCCATGATCACTGAGCTTTCGAGCTCCAAGTGGGCCGAGCCTGGGCTTTTCTCAAAGTGTTAACCCTAATCTTCAAGATTAACCGGTCTAAGAAGGATTTATTAAACGAATTACACTTAATTCGGGTCAGGGTATTACATTTAGGGTTATAGGGTTTAGGGTTTATGGTTTAGTGTTTAGAGTTTAGGATTTAGGGTTTTAGAGTTTTACGGTTTTAGGATCTAGGGTTTAGGGTTTAGGGTTTTATGGTTTTAGGGTTTAGGATTTTCGGTTTTAGGGTTTAGGGTTTAGGGTTTTAGGAGTTTTGGGTTTTAGGATATAGGTTTAGGGTTTCAGGGTCTTAGGGTTTAGGGTTTTAGGGTTTAGTATTTTAGGGTTTAGGGTTTAGGGTTTAGAATTTAGCGTTTACGGTTTGGGGTTTAGGTTTTAGGGTTTAGGGTTTAGTGTTTAGGGTTTTAGGGTTTTAGGGGTTTAGGGTTTGGGGTTTAGTGTTTAGGGTTACGGGATTAGGGTTTAGGGTTTCGAGTTTTAGGGTTCTTGGGGTTTGGGGTTTAGGGTTTCGGGTTTCGGGTTTTAGGGTTCAGGGTATAGGGTTTAGGGTTTATGTTTTATAGTTTAGGGTTTTAGGTTTTTAGGGTTTTAGTGGTTTAGGGCTTAGGATTTTGGGTTAGGGTTTTAGGGTTTTATGGTTTAGGGTTTTAGGGTTTTAGGGTTTTAGGGTTTAGGATTTTAGGGTTTAGTAGGGTTTTAGAGTTTACGAAGGGGTTTAAGGTTTTAAGGTTTTAGGGTTTTAGTGTTTTATGGATTTAGGGATTTAGGGTTTAGGGTTTAGGGTTTAGGGTTTAGGTGTTTAGGGTTTTAATGGTTTGGGGTTTAGGATTTAGGGTTTAGGGCTTTAGGGTTTTAGGGATTCTGGGTTTAGGGTTTTGGATTTTTGGGTTTTAGGTTTAGGGTTTAGGGTTTAGGGTATTAGGGTTTAGGGTTTTAGGGTTTTAGTGTTTAGGGTTTAGGTTTTAGTGTTTTAGTGTTTTAGGGGTTTAGGGTTTTTGGGTTTTAGAGTTTTGGTGTTTAGGGTTTAGTGTTTTAGTATTTTAGGGTTTTAGTGTTTAGGGTTTAGGGTTTTAAGGTTTTAGGCTTTAGGGTTTTAGGGTTTTAGGGTTTTAGGGTGTAGGGTAGGCTTTTAGGGTTTAGGGTTTATGGGTTTAGGGTTTAGGGTTTCGGGGTTTAGGGGTTTTAGAGAGTAGTGTTTTATGGTTTAGGGTTTAGGATTTTAGGGTTTTGGGGTATTAGGGTTTAGGTTTTAGGGTGTGAGGGTTTAGGGTTTAGGGGTTTAGGGTCTTAGGGTTATTGGGTTTTAGGATTTTTCGCTTTATGGTTTAGGACTTAGGGTTTAAGGTTCAGGGTTTTAGGGTTTTAAGGATTTAGGCTTTTAAGCTTTTAGGATTTAGGTTTTTAGGTTTTATTGTTTTAGGATTTTAGGGTTTAGGCTTTAGGCTTTAGGGTTTTAGCGTTTTAGGGGTTTAGGGTTTAGGGCTTTAGTGTTTTAGGGTTTTAGGGTTTAGGGTTTAGGGATTGGGGTTTCGTGTTTAGGGTTTAGGGTTTTAGGCTTTTAGGGTTCTGGGTAGGCTTTTAGGGTTTTGGGTTTAGGGGTTTAGGGTTTTAGGGTTTTTGGCTTTAGGGTTTAGGGCTTAGGTTTTAGGGTTTAGGGCTTAGGTTTTAGGGTTTTAGGGTTTATGGTTTTAGGGTTTTAGGGTTTTTGGGTTTAGGGTTTTAGGGGTTTAGGGTTTAAGTGTTTTAGGGGTTTAGGGTTTTAGGGTTTAGGGTTTTAGGGGTTTAGGGTTTAAGTGTTTTAGTGGTTTAGGGTTTTAGAGTTTAAGGTTTAGGGTTTAGGGTTTACTGTTTAGGATTTTAGGGTTTTTGGGTTTTGGTTTTAGGGTTTTATGGTTTTAGGGTTTTAGGGTTTAGGGTTTAGTGTTTAGGGTATAGGGTTTCCGGGGTTTAGGGTTTAGGGTTAAGGTTTTAGGTTTTGGGATTTAGGGCTTTAGGGTTTTAGGGTTTTAGTGGTTTAGGGCTTAGGATTTAGGGTTTCGGTTTTTAGGGTTTTAGGATTTAGGGTTTTGGGGTTTTAGGGTTTAGGGGTTTAGGGGTTTAGGGTTTTAGGGTTTTAGGGGTTTAGGGGTTTAGGGTTTTAGGGTTTAGGGTTTATGGTTTAGTGTTTAGAGTTTATGGTTTAGGGTTTTAGGGTTTTAGGGTTTAGGGTTTATGGTTTAGTGTTTAGAGTTTATGATTAAGGGTTTTAGGGTTAGGGGTTTGGGGTTTCCAGTTTAGGATTTTAGGGTTTTAGGGTTTAGGGTTAAGGTTTTTGGTTTTATTGTTTTAGGGTTTTAGGGTTTAGTGTCTTAGGGTTTAGGGTTTAGGGGTAAGATTTTAGCGTTTAGAGTTTAGGGTTTACGTTTTAGGGTTTAGGGTTTAATGTTTAGTGTTTTAGGGTTTTAGGGGTGTCGGGTTTGGGGTTTGGGGTTTAGGGTTTCGGGTTTTAGGGTTTTAGGGGTCTAGGGTTTGGGGTTTAGAGTTTACGGTTTTAGAGTTTAGTGTTTTTGGGATTTAGGGTTTTAGAGTTTTAGGGTTTTAAGGTTTAGATTTGAGGGTTTAGGGTTTTGGGGTTTTAGGGTTTAGTGTTTTAGCATTTTAGGGGTTTAGGGTTTTAGGGTTTTAGAGTTTTGGGTTTAGGGTTTTATGGCTTTAGGCTGTTAGGGTTTAGGGTTTATGGCTTAGGGTTTAGTGTTTAGGTTTTAGGGTTTAGGGTTTCAGGGGTTTAGGGCTTAGGGTTTAGGGTTTAGGTTTTAGGATTTAGGGTTATCGGTTTTTAGGGTTTTAGTGGTTTAGGGCTTAGGAATAGGGTATAGGGTTTTAGGGTTTTGGGTTATAGGATTTAGGGTTTTAGGGGTTTAGGATTTTAGGGGTTTAGGGTTTTAGGGTTTAGGGTGCAACACCCGCCCCTTTTCACCGAAAAATCAGAGTCTATTTTTTTTTTTTTTAAATAAGTAGTGACAAAGGGCGCGGACGTCACGACGCGAGTTAAGTCCGAGCTTCTAAAGCCCGGCCTTTAACTGGCCAACCCTATAGGTGCGTGGAACGGAGTCCATGAAGAATGGTTCACCCATAGAAGTAAGCTCGAGGAATAATACATTAAATGCGGAATGACAATAGATACCGTCCTACCAATTTTTCTAGATAGCAAGGAAGATTTCATCGTTTAATTACTAAAATGCCATAACATCATATGTCTACAATAAAATCCAAACATAGCAATAAGTCTAAAATATTACATTTCCAACAATCTAGGCTACTCAAATACATTTCCTAAAATAAACTTAAACAAAGTAAATAGTCCGCCTCCCCAAGCTCCTAAGCTTGGGTCCCGTCTCGTCCTTCTATTCTGGCATTTCCTGCGTCATCAGCTAGGGTAGAAGTAGGGCGTTAGACCACGCGCCTAGTAGGACTCCGATTAGGGCTAGCACATGGATTAGTAATAACAACATACAGATAATAACCCAATAAAACTGGTAAACCATCATATAATGAAACTACAAAGTGAATGCCATGCCATGGGTGTCTATGTTGTGAATCCCACCCATTATCCCTACCATCATGATGTCATATCCCCCTTGACGGCAAGACCTAGTCAAGGTATCCCCATGCCTGTTCTCGGTCGCCCCGACGGAGCATGGACTCCGGTTATAGCCCATCAGGCTATCCCCATGCCTGTTCTCGGTCGCCCCGAAGGAGCATGGACTCCGGTTATAGCCTATCAGGCTATCCCCATGCCTGTTCTCGGTCGCCCCGACGGAGCATGGACTCCGGTTATAGCCTATCAGGCTATACCCATACCTGTTCTCGGTCGCCTCGACGGAGCATGGACTCCGGTTTGTTTACTTTTTTCCCGCCCATGCCATGCATGAGATGTAATGCATTATGCTATGTAATATTTATAACTCATAACCTTAACATATCATACATAGCCTTAACTTATAATGCATAACCTTAAACATAATTCATAGCCATATTCCATATAATACTTAATCATAGCCATAAGAATCCATCTTAAACATATCATAATCTTAAAACCCATCATACAACCAATCAATATACTTACTAAAAATAAACCAATACACCAATTACATAGCATCTAATCCATGACTTACAAATAGGTAGAAATCCTACCGAATATCGACTCGCGTCCTTTTACAGCTTCGTCTGATAATCCGGCTACCGACACGCATACCGCTCCCGATATCCAATGCCTTATTACATACACAGAATTAGTCCATGTTTTTAATCTTTTAAATCCATTAATCACATACTTAAAGTTACCATAATTGCACTTATGTCCATGATCATTTCTCATGGAGTTCTTGAATTTGGCCATTATTTACAATTTTGCCACTACTCCTTCACATAATTAATTACTCATTTTTATTTCTCCATTCTTAGACCCATGATAGATCCAAAATCTTGGATCCATCAATGATTCATCAATATGTCACAAGATCACTAAAATTCCACCTATCTAATTAGCCTAATCCTTATTAATTTAAACACACATATAGTCCCATACTTAACCCATCAATTGTCTCATAAAATTGGGTCATGGGTTCAAAATACCCAATTCATCAAATCTTCCCATGGGGTTTACCTTATGCATTTAAACCACATTGAGTCCACTATCCATTCATGCCCTTTGGAGGCCATAAACATCATTCACATTTCCAATTTAACCCACCAAAAGGCTCACAATTGGGCCATGGGTTCGGCCATACACCACGGCCGAACCCATGGTGTCCTTTTCCCATTTTTTCTTTGGCCTAATTATACATTTGAACCCATCATAAGCCCTTTTTGACCTTAAACACATTTACATTTATTCACGGATTCCATTCTCACAAAACCCTAACATTCCATTAAGAATGTCCAAATTACCTTCCATAACCTCCATTCCTTAAAACCCTAAAAAAATCATACATTACCTACATTTAATCATTAAGCACTTAAAACCCTAAACCATTCTTTTTGAGATCATTAAAATTATCTTTCATCTCCTATGATTCTCTCATTTAAAACCTCTTTACAAAATTCACCACATTCAATTATTTACAACCCTAAAAATTATAAACATTCTCCATAGCTTTAAACCTTAAAACCCTACTTAATTCATCAACCTTTTTTTTTTCCATGGGGTTCGGCCATACTACATGGCCGAACCTTATGGTCCATCAATTCATTTAAAACTCCCACTTCCATGCTTGATTAACACCTAATTATACAATGTCCTTCATTCTTTAATCCATTTATATTTTTTCTTTCTTTCCTTAACCCTAATTTATCCATTAGGGTTTCCTCCACTTTCCATCTTTCAAATTGATGGATTTAAAATCCATGGCATAAAATCATTTGACCACCATTAAATTTACAAAATGAATCCCAAATCTCAAACCCTAAAAATCCAAAATTTCTTGTTTAAGAAATACTCACAATCCGTCGTCTCCTCCGACTTCCGGCACTCCCGTCGGCTTCCTTAGCCTCCTTTCTCCTTCCTTTTGATCTTTGGTAGGCCAAGATGATTGATCATGGGTGAAACCCTTCAAACTTCGGATCGGCCAAGATAGAGTTTGCTTGAGAGAGGGAGAGGGAAAGATGATGAGAGGGAAGATAATGGACCTTGACCTTAGAGTGATGGACTAAAAATTTCCACCTCTTTTTTCTCTCCTTCTCTTATTTTCTCCTTAATTTTTTCTTCTTCTTCCTCTTCTTAGTGGGGAACGGCCATGAGAGAGTGCAAGAGATGGAGTTAGTGAAAATGAGCATGGGAAAACAAGATAAGGCTTATCTCATGTGGTGGTGTAACTTACACTCCACTTTTAATTCTCCCACCTACCCATAGATATTTTATATGCTTTTTGACCCCAACACCCTAGCCAACGTTTTTTCTTCTCTTAAGCTTGGAATGAGGTGTTTTGGTCTCCCCTCTTTGACCACCACTTTAGCTTAGTTTAATTAACTAATTAATTGGATTATTTGATTAAGTTAATTAATTGCCACTTGAACTTAATCCCACTTGCTTAAATTGCCTTTGTGCATACACCCATGGTTGACCAATTCAACGATGGTGGTCGGCCCCACCAAACCTTGGGTCCACACGCCACCTCACTTGGTGAGGTGGAGGTGGGTCCCATTGGACCATGTCACCTTGGTCAACTTTAAATTAACTTAGATGATTTAGACCCATTCAATTCATTCTAATTGGATCACCATTGGGCCCATGGTCCCAATTCATTTTCCTCTTACCCATTTACCCTAGGACTTACATGAACTTGATCTATTGGGTCCCAAATGGGTATTGGGCCCAATTTGACCATTCTTGGCCCAATTGACCACCATTGACCCTTTAAGTAAACTTAAATCCAATCCATAATCCATTGGGCCCTAGTTGGGCCTTTGTCCACATTTTGAACCATTTACTATCTATTCCATCCAATTTCCAATTTCCACCATAAAAAAAATAAATAATAACACATATATATTACTTTACAAATTCTGGGCCATTACAATACAATCCTCTTTTAAAATTTTCGTCCCGAAAATTCGAGCGAAGTAGAGGCCTCAAACATCTCATACAAGGAGTTCCGGATGACTGTCTCTCATCTTTGATTCAAGTTCCCAGGTGGCTTACTCATTGCCATGTCGTTCCCATACCACCTTGACCAACTGAATAGCGCGGTTCCGTAGCACTCCTTGTTCGCTCCCGATCACTTTTATTGGCTTCTCCACATAAGTCACGTCGCTTCGTACATCAACGTCTTGCACATTCAACACATGGGACGGATCGGGATTGTACTTCCTTAACATGGACACATGAAATACATCATCTAGAGATGATAGCTGTGCCGTAGTCTCCGCAACCAACTCCAGCCCAATCAAAGCAGGCTCACCGGCCTCTGTCCAACACACTGGAGATCTACACGGCTTACCATATAAGGCCTCAAACGGAGCCATCTGGAGGTTTGCCAGGTAACTGTTGTTGTAGGAGAACTCCACCAGTGGCAAGTGATCCTCCCATCCACCCTTGAAATCTAGCATGCAAGCTCTCAGCATATCCTCCAATGTCTGTATTGTCCTCTCCGACTGTCCATTAGTCTGTGGATGAAATGTTGTGCTAGTCAATATGTCAGTCCCCATAGCCGACTGCATGCCCTGCCATACTCTGCCGGTGAATCGGCCATCTCTGTCGGACACAATAGTCCGGGGAATACCATGTAGTCTGATGATATCCCGGATGTACCGTCGACCCAATGTCTCCGATGAATCTGTCATCTTGATGGGAAGGAAATGCATAGATTTACTCAACCGGTCCACTACGACCCATATCCCATCGTTGCCCTTTGATGACCTTGGCAACCCTGATACGAAATCCATACATATGTGCTCCCATTTCCACTCCGGCACTGGTAAGGGTGTAAGTAAACCCGGTGGTTTCTGATGTTCCGCCTTAACCTGCTGGCAAGTTAGGCAATGAGCAACAAACTCTGCCACATCTTTCTTGAGTCCCCTCCACCAATAGTGCCTCTTAAGGTCATGATACATCTTGGCATTGCCCGGATGGATAGAGAGCTTGGTTTGGTGTGCTTCAATTAACAACTCTCTTCTGCAACGTTTAGGCACATATGTCCTACCTCAGAACACAAGACCATGTCCTGGTCGTAGTTCCCACTCCGGTACAACCTCACCGGTAGACATCTTAGCCCATATCTCCTCCACCTCTGGATCTGTCTGTTGTTCCCCTTCAATCTCGGAGACCATGTTAGATCGTATGATCAGATTATATATGGTCCCATGATTATTGAGGTAGAGTTTAAACTCTTTAATGGTATTCAATACTTCCCATTCAGTCCTGATCAAACTGGCTACTGTCGCATGTGACATGCGGCTGAGGGCATCCGCCACCTTGTTCGCCTTGCCGGGATGATATCGGAGTGAAAAGTCATAATCTGCCAGATATTCCATCCATCGACGTTGTCTCATGTTGAGTTCCTTCTGATCAAACAAATATTTCAGACTCTTGTGATCGGAAAACACCTCAAATTTCTCACCATAGAGATAGTGTCTCCAGCTTTTCAGAGCGAAGACCACTGCTGCTAGCTCCAGATCATGTATGGGATAGTGGCGTTCATGGATTTTCAACTGTCTTGATCCGTACGCCACTGCCTGATTACCTTGACTGAGTGTATGCCCCAGTCCCTCCCTTGAGGCATCACAGCACACCTCATAATTTCTGCCTCTTTCCGACAAGATCAGAATTGGAGCAGTTGTAAGCTTCTCCTTTAGCTCCTCAAATCTCCAGTTGCACAGATCCGACCACTCAAATTTGACTCCTTTTTGAGTGAGTCGGGTAAGTGGAGCTGCAATCTTGGAGAAGTCTATGATGAATTTCCTGTAGTAACCGGCCAATCCCAGAAAACTGCGAATCTCGGTCACATTTGTCGGCACTTTCCACTCCTTCATTGCCGCTACCTTAGCCGCGTCCACGGCTATACCTTCCTCCGATATAACGTGTCCCAAGAAGTTAACCTTTAGATAGCCAGAACTCACACTTGCTGGCTTTGGCATACAACTAGTTCCTCTTCAGGGTGTCCAGAACTATCTGCAAGTGTTCAACATGTTCTTCTTGACTCTTGGAATAGATCAGGATGTCATCAATAAATACGATCACAAACTGATCTAAGTAAGGCCGAAATATCCTATTCATCAGGTCCATGAACACAGCTGGTGCATTAATAAGCCCAAACGGCATAACTACATACTCATATAGACCATACCTTGTTCTGAAGGTTTTCTTCTCTATGTCCTCCTCTCTAACCCGGATTTGATGGTATCCGGACATCAGATCAATCTTGGAGAAGTGAGAGGAACCCCTACGTTGATCAAATAGATCGTCAATTCTGGGTAGGGGATACTTGTTCCTGACAGGTCAGCTGGTTCAATTTTCTATAATCCACACACATCCGAAGGGTACCGTCCTTCTTCTTCACAAATAATACCGGGGCTCCCCATGCTGATGTGCTATTCCGAATAAAATCCAATCTGAGCAGTTCATCAATCTGCTTCTTCAACTCGATCATCTCAGCTGGTGCCATCCTATAATGTGGTAACGATACTAGGGCAGTGCCGGGATATAACTTGATCTCAAAGTTTATCTCCCTCTTGGGTGGCAAAACAGGGAGCTCTATTGGAAATACCTCGGCAAACTCTGCTACCACCGTCGAAAGTTCAGCCCCTGGTGCTCTGTCTAACTTAATGTTGTTCAAGACAAGGTGGTTCAATTCTTCCTGCAGTCTTCTAGAAATACCTTCTCTATCAGCGGGCACTATATACTGCTTTCCCTCAGGTGACCAAAATATCACCCTACGAAGATGGCAATCAATATGGACCTGATATGTAGCCAACTAGTCCATACCAAATATAACATCGTACTCAGCCCTATCAATTACTAAATAGTTGAACTCGAATCGGAATCCAGCGAGTTCAGTGTTTAATCCAGTGCAGATGAGTCCCAAAGATGTGTCTCCGACGGGGGATACAATGGTAAGTGATGTGGACAGGTTTTGTACTAATGTGCCGTAGCAGATATGAATGCAGCAGATATAAATGAATGGGAAACTCCAGAATCAAATAATGTAACAGCATAGGAACTACCAACTACGGCCATACCTTGCATCACCGAGCGATCCACCTCTACTGGAGAAGGTATGGCAAAAAGCAGTCCAGATCCTGTAGGGTTTGTCGCCCGCCCCGCTTGGTTATGAGTCCTGCCTCCTCGTGACTGAGCTGGCCTAGCTGGAGGGCGGGAAGAGCCCCTGAAGTTAGAGGGTCTATTGAGCTGCGGACACTCCCTCTTGAAGTGGCCCTGTTGGCCACGCTGATAACATGCATTCCCATCCCGTGGGACTTGAGTGAATGATACTGACGGGGAGGGTTGATTGGGGCGAAAGCCCCCTGTAGATCTAGTGGAGTGTGAGGGTCTACTAAAATTCGGGTGGAACTTCTTGTTGGATTGAAATGTCCCCCCCCCCACTCTGCCCTTGGCAGTTATCAAACCGCACTATCTCATTCAATTCTCGCTCTGCTATAGTGGCCCTGCTGACCAACCCTGCCAATGTAGATTCCTTGAATATTGTCACCCTGGCTCTGATGCGCGGCCGAAGACCTCGCTCAAACTTACGGGTCCTCCGATGCTCGGTATCCACCATGTAGAATGCATAGACAGACAGACGAAGGAATTCCCGGTGATATTCTGCCACTGTCATATTGCCTTGTACCAATGACAGGAAGGCTTGACTCTGACTCTCCCTTTCCTCCTCCGGAAAATATTGCTCTAGAAAGGTGGCTGAGAACCCTTCCCATGTTATAGCAATCCTTAGCCCTTCCGGCACGAGTGCTTGCTGTTTTTCTACCACCTCCCACCAATTACTAGCATCCTCGATCAGTTGAGATGTAGCCAGTAAGATTCTGCCAGCAGCACTGGAAATCTGAAGCAGATTCAAAATCTGAGTGATCTTCTTCAACCAATGATCTGCTCCGACAGCCCCTTCCTTTCCCCTGAAGTAGGGAGGGCGCTGTTGCTGGAAATCTCTAACCATATTCTGTTTGTTGGAGCCGCTGGTGGTCGTATCCCCATTCAAGTGTTGTTGAAGGACAGAAGTGACCACAGCTTGAACTAATTCCTTCAACTCAGGAGGCACAACAGGTATATTCACACTATTCTGTCCCTCTGCTTGATGAGGTGGCTGTACCTCCTCTTGATGCGGTGGTTGTACCTCCTCTTCTTGACGAGGTGGTGGCACCTCTTCCTCTACCCGTGGATTTTGTCGGGTTCTTCTCTTCCGAGGCATTTTCCTAAGTCATTGAAAACATTTATTGACTTAGTTTCTTCATAAAATTGTCGTGTTCATATTTTTGGAAAAAATTCCCCTAAGTATCAAATACTTTCTTCAATTTGGGGAAAAATACCGACTATGTATACTTCATTTTTGGGGGAAAACTTCCTAAGTATCAAATGTTTTTCTTTCCATTTGGGGGGGAAATTGCCAAATAAGTACACTTGGTTTGAGGGAAAACTTCCCAAATATCAAATGTTTCTTTTTAATTCAGGGAAATCGGGGAGATTTTCCTATTTCGCTACGTTTGATAATTCCTACTTAAAGTGATTTTTCTTCCCTTGCTATCATTCTTTTTCGTCAAACGTTGTTCTCAGATTGAATGCTTCCGTCTGAATCAATCGAAGTAAATTAACCCGGCCCCCATGTAGCGGACTGCGAAGAGTCGGTCAGTTGGAATTCTTATCCGTCAGTGAGACGTGAAACTGTCTTAATCATACTTCGAGAGATTCATGCTTCCGATTTCGCTCTGATAACAACTGTAACGCCCGCCCCTTTTCACCAAAAAATCAGAGTCTATTTTTTTTTTTTTTAAATAAAAAGTGACAAAGGGCGCGGACGTCACGACGCGAGTTAAGTCCGAGCTTCTAAAGCCCGGCCCTTAACTGGCTAACCCTACAGGTGCGTGGAACGGAGTCTATGAGGAATGGTTCACCCGTAGAAGTAAGCTCGAGGAATAATACATTAAATGCGGAATGACAATAGATACCATCCTACCAATTTTTCTAGATAGCAAGGAAGATTTCATTGTTTAATTACTAAAATGCCATAACATCATATGTCTACAATAGAATCCAAACATAGCAATAAGTCTAAAATATTACATTTCCAACAAGCTAGGCTACTCAAATACATTTCCTAAAATAAACTTAAACAAAGTAAATAGTCCGCCTCCCCAAGCTCCTAAGCTTGGCTCCCGTCTCGTCCTTCTATTCCGACATTTCCTGCGACATCAGCTAGGGTAGAAGTAGGGTGTTAGACCACGCGCCCAGTAGGACTCCGATTAGGGCTAGCACATGGATTAGTAATAACAGCATACAGATAATAACCCAATAAAACTGGTAAACCATCATATAATGAAACTACAAAGTGAATGCCATGCCATGGGTGTCTATGTTGTGAATCCCACCCATTATCCCTACCATCATGATGTCATATCCCCCTTGACGGCAAGACCTCGTCAAGGTATCCCCATGCTTGTTCTCGGTCGCCCCGACGGAGCATGGACTCCGGTTATAGCCCATCAGGCTATCCCCATACCTGTTCTCGGTCGCCCCGACGGAGCATGGACTCCGGTTATAGCCTATCAGGCTATCCCCATGCCTGTTCTCGGTCGCCCCGACGGAGCATGGACTCTGGTTATAGCCTATCAGGTTATCCCCATGCCTGTTCTCGGTTGCCCCGACGGAGCATGGACTCCGGTTTCTTTACTTTTTTCCCGCCCATGCCATGCATGAGATGTAATGCATTATGCTATGTAATATTTATAACTCATAACCTTAACATATCATACATAGCCTTAACTTATAATGCATAACCTTAAACATAATTCATAGCCATATTCCATATAATACTTAATCATAGCCATAAGAAAATCCATCTTAAACATATCATAATATTAAAACCCATCATACAACCAATCAATATACTTACTAAAAATAAACCAATACACCAATTACATAGCATCTAATCCATGGCTTACAAATAGGTAGGAATCCTACGAATACCGACTCGCGTCCTTTTACGGCTTCGTCCGATAATCCGGCTACGGACACGCATACCGCTCGCGATATCCAATACCTTATTACATACACATAATTAGTCCATGTTTTTAACCTTTTAAATCCATTAATCACATACTTAAAGTTACCATAATTGCACTTATGTCCATGATTATTTCTCATGGAGTTCTTGAATTTGGCCATTATTTACAATTTTGCCACTACTCCTTCACATAATTAATTACTCATTTTTATTTCTCCATTCTTAGACCCATGATAGATCCAAAATCTTGGATCCATCAATGATTCATCAATATGTCACAAGATCACTAAAATTCCACCATCTAATTAGCCTAATCCTTATTAATTTAAACACACATATAGTCCCATACTTAACCCATCAATTGTCTCAAAAAATTGGGTCATGGGTTCAAAATACCCAATTCATCAAATCTTCCCATGGGATTTACCTTATGCATTTAAACCACATTGAGTCCACTATCCATTCATGCCCTTTGGAGGCCATAAACATCATTGACATTTCCAATTTAACCCACCAAAAGGCTCACAATTGGGCCATGCGTTCGGCCATACACCACGGCCGAACCCATGGTGTCCTTTTCCCATTTTTTCTTTGGCCTAATTATACATTTGAACCCATCATAAGCCCTTTTTGACCTTAAACACATTTGCATTTATTCACGGATTCCATTCTCACAAAACCCTAACATTCCATTAAGAATGTCCAAATTACCTTCCATAACCTCCATTCCTTAAAACCCTAAAAAAATCATACATTACCTACATTTAATCATTAAGCACTTAAAACCCTAAACCATTCTTTTTGAGATCATTAAAATTATCTTTCATCTCCTATGATTCTCTCATTTAAAACCTCTTTACAAAATTCACCACATTCAATTATTTACAACTCTAAAAATTATAAACATTCTCCATAGCTTTAAACCTTAAAACCCTACTTAATTCATCAACCTTTTTTTTTTCCATGGGATTCGGCCATACTACATGGCCGAACCCTATGGTCCATCAATTCATTTAACACTCCCACTTCCATGCTTGATTAACACCTAATTATACAATGTCCTTCATTCCTTAAGCCATTTATATTTTTTTTTCTTTCCTTAACCCTAATTTATCCATTAGGGTTTCCTCCACTTTCCATCTTTCAAATTGATGGATTTAAAATCCATGGCATAAAATCATTTGACCACCATTAAATTTACAAAATGAATCCCAAATCTCAAACCCTAAAAATCCAAAATTTCTTATTTAAGAAATACTCACAATCCGTCGTCTCCTCCGACTTCCGGCACTCCCGTCGGCTTCCTTAGCCTCCTTTCTCCTTCCTTTTGATCTTTGGTAGGCCAAGATGCTTGATCAAGGGTGAAACCCTTCAAACTTAGGATCGGCCAAGATAGAGTTTGCTTGAGAGAGGGAGAGGGAAAGATGATGAGAGGGAAGATAATGGACCTTGACCTTAGAGTGATGGACTAAAAATTTCCACCTCTTTCTTCTCTCCTTCTCTTCTTTTCTCCTTAATTTTTTCTTCTTCTTCCTCTTCCTAGTGGGGAATGGCCATGAGAGAGTGCAAGAGATGGAGTTAGTGAAAATGAGCATGGGAAAACAAGATAAGGCTTATCTCATGTGGTGGTGTAACTTACACTCCACTTTTAATTCTCCCACCAACCCATAGATATTTTATATGCTTTTTGACCCCAACACCCTAGCCAACGTTTTTTCTTCTCTTAAGCTTGGAATGAGCTGTTTTGGTCTCCCCTCTTTGACCACCAATTTAGCTTAGTTTAATTAACTAATTAATTGGATTATTTGATTAAGTTAATTAATTGCCACTTGAACTTAATCCCACTTGCTTAAATTGCCTTTGTGAATACACCCATGGTTGACCAATTCAACCATGGTGGTCGGCCCCACCAAACCTTGGGTCCACATGCCACCTCACTTGGTGAGGTGGAGGTGGGTCCCATTGGACCATGTCACCTTGGTCAACTTTAAATTAACTTAGATGATTTAGACCCATTCAATTCATTCTAATTGGATCACCATTGGGCCCATGGCCCAATTACATTTTCCTCTTACCCATTTACCCTAGGACTTATATGAACTTGATCCATTGGGTCCCAAATGGGTATTGGGCCCAATTTGACCATCCTTGGCCCAATTGGCCACCATTGACCCTTTAAGTAAACTTAAATCCAATCCATAATGCCATTGGGCCCTAGTTGGGCCTTTGTCCACATTTTGATCCATTTACTATCTATTCCATCCAATTTCCAATTTCCACCATAAAAAAATAAAATAATAACACATATATATATTACTTTACAAATTCCGGGCCATTACATAGGGTTTATGGTTTAGTGTTTAGAGTTTGGGGTTTTAGAGTTTAGGGTTTAGGGTTTTGGGATTTTATAGTTTTAGGGTTTTAGGGCCTTAGGGTTTTGGGTTTTAGGGTTTAAGGTTTAGGGTTTAGATTTACGGTTCAGGGTTTTAGGGTTTTTGGGTTTAGTGTTTAGGGTTTTAGGGTTTAGGGTTTAGAGTTTAGGGTTTAGGGTTTTAGGGTTTCAGGGGGGGTTTAGGTTTATAGGGGTTCAGGGTTTATCGTTTGGGATTTAGGTTTTAGGGTTTAGGGTCTTAGGTTTTTAGGGTTTTAGAGCTTTAGGGCTTTGGATTTAGGGTTAGGGTTTTAGGGTTTAAGGCTTAGGGTTTAGATTTACGGTTCAGCGTTTTAGGGTTTTTGGGTTTAGTGTTTAGGGTTTTATGGTTTAGGGTTTAGAATTTAGGGTTTTAGGGTTTTAGGGTTTTAGGGTTTAGGGCTTTTGGGTTTAGGGAGGGTTTTTTGGTATAGGGTTTTGTGTTTTATGGTTTTAGGGTTTTAGTGTTTTAGGGTTTTAGGGTTTAGGGTTTAGGGTTTAGGGTTTTAGGGTTTAGGGTTGGGTTTTACTGATTAGAATTTAGGGTTTTAGGGTTTTGGGGTTTTAGTGTTTTAGAGTTTTAGGGTTTAGGGTTTAGAGTTTAGGGTTTATGGTTTAGTGCGTAGGGCTTTAGGGTTTTAGGGTTTTATGGTTTAGGATTTCAGATTTTAAGGGTTTAGGTTTATAGGGGTTCAGGGTTTATTGTTTGGGATTTAGGTTTTAGGGTTTAGGGTCTTAGGTTTTTAGGGTTTTTGTGCTTTAGGGCTTTGGATTTAGGGTTAGGGTTTTAAGGTTTTTGGGTTTAGTGTTTTAGGGTTTTTGGGTTTAGGGTTTTAGGGGTTTAGGGTTTTAGAGTTTAGGGTTTAGGGTTTTAGTGTTTTAGGATTTTAGGGTTTAGGGTTTAGTTTTTAGGGTTTAGGGTTTTAGTGTTTTAGGGGTTTAGGGTTTTTGGGGTTTAAGAGTTTTAGGCTTTTGGGTTTAGCGTTTTAGTGTTTTAGGGCTTTAGGGTTTAAGGTTTAGGGTTTAGGTATTTGGGTTTAGGTATTTGGGTTTAGGTTTTAGCGTTTAGGGTTTTAGGGTTTTAGGGTTTAGGATAAGTTTCTAGGGGTTAGGGTTTTAGGGTTTTAGTGCTTTGAATTTTGGGTTTAGGGTTTTAGGGTTTAGGGTTTTATGGGTTTAGGGTTTTAGGGTTTTAGGGTTTCGGGTTTTAGGGTTTTAGAGTTTTATTCGTTTAGGGTTTTAGGGTCTTAGGGTTTTACGGTTTCGGATTTTAGGGTTTAAGGTTTAGGGTTTAGGGTTTACGGTTTAGGTTTTAGGGTTTTATGCTTTTACGGTTTTTTGGTTTAGTGTTTTAAGGTTTTCGGGTTTTAGGGTTATAGGGTTAAGGGTTCAGAGTTTAGGGCTTGGGGTTTTAGGGTTTAGGGCTTTAGGGTTTATGCTAGGTTTTAGGGTTTAGGGTTTTGTGTTTTATGATTTTATGGTTTTAGTGTTTTAGGGTTTAAGGTTTAGGGTTTTAGGGTTTTAGGGTTTAGGGTTGGGTTTTAGGGTTTAGAATTTAGGGTTTTAGGGTTTTGGGTTTTAGAGTTTTAGGGTTTTAGGGTTTAGAATTTAGGGTTTAGGGTTTATGGTTTTGTGTGTAGGGCTTTAGGGTTTTAGTGGTTTACGGTTTGGGGTTTAGGGTTTTGGATTTCGGGTTTTAGGGGTTTAGGTATATAGGGGTTTAGGGTTTATGGTTTAGGGTTTAGGGTTTAGGGTTTAGGTTTTAGGGTTTAGGGTTTTAGGTTTTTAGGCTTTTAGTGCTTTAGGGCTTTGGATTTAGGGTTTTGGGGTTTTAGGGTTTAGTGTTTTAGCATTTTAGGGGTTTAGGGTTTTAGGGTTTTAGAGTTTTGGGTTTAGGGTTTTAGGGTTTTATGGTTTTAGGCTGTTAGGGTTTAGGGTTTATGGCTTAGGGTTCAGTGTTTAGGTTTTAGGGTTTAGGGTTTAGGGTTTAGGTTTTAGGATTTAGGGTGATCGGTTTTTAGGGTTTTAGTGGTTTAGGGCTTAGGAATAGGGTTTAGGGTCTTAGGGTTTTAGGGTTTTGGGTTATAGGATTTAGGGTTTTAGTGGTTTAGGATTTTAGGTGTTTAGGGTTTTAGGGTTTAGGGTTTATAGTTTAGTGTTTATGGTTTAGGGTTTTAGGTTTTAGGGTTAAGGGTTTAGGGTTTAGGGTTAGGATTTTAGGGTTTTAGGTTTTAGGGTTTTAGTATTTTAGGTTTAGGGTTTTAGGGGTTCAGGGTTTTAGGGCTTTAGGGGTTTAGGGTTTTGGGGTTTGGGGATTAGGGTTTAGGGTTTAGCGTTTTAGGTTTTATGGGTTTAGGGTTTTAGGGCTTTATGGTCTTAGGGTTTAGGGTTTATGGTTTAGGGTTTAGAGTTTAGGGTTTAGGGTTTTCGGGTTTAGGGTTTAGAGTTTAGGGTTTTAGGGTTTAGGTTACAGTTTTAGGGTTTAGTGTTTTGGGTTTTAGGGTTTTATGGTTTTAGGGATTAGGGTTTTAGGGTATAGGTTTAGGGTTTTATTGTATGGGATTTTTGGGTTTTAGGGTTTACGATTTTAGGGTTTCGTGTTTAAGGTTTAGAATTTAGGGTTTAGTATTTAGGGTTTTGGGTTTTAGGGTTTTAGGGTTTTAGGGTTTAGGTTTCCGGTTTTGGTTTTAGGGTTTAGGGTTTATGGTTTTAGGGTTTTTTTGATTTTTGGGTTTTAGGGTTTAGGGTATAGGGTTTTAGTGGTTTAATGTTTTAGGGTTTAGGGGTTTTGGGTTTTAGGGTTTAGGGTTTAAGGTTTAGGGCTTAGGGTTTTAGGATTTTTGGGTTTAGGGTTTAGGGTTTTGGGTTTTGGGTTTTAGGGCTTTTGGGTTTAGGGTTTTAGGGTTTTAGGGTTTAGGATTTATGGTTTAGTGTTTAGAGTTTTTGGTTTAGGGTTTGAGGCTTTTAGAGTTTTAGGCTATAGGGTTTAGCGTTTTAGTGTTTTAGGGTTTAGGATTTAAGGTTTTAGGGGTTTAGGGCTTAAGGGTTTAGGCTTTTAGGATTTAGGGTTTAGGGTTTTAGCATTTTAGGATTTTCGGGTTTAGAGTTTAGGGCTCAGGATTTAGGGTTTAGGGTTTTTGGGTTATAATGTAATGGCCCGGAATTTGTAAATCAATATATAGGTGGATATTATTATTTAATGATGGAAATTTTGAAAAATTGATGGAATAAATGGTAAATGGACCAAAATTTGGACAAAGGCCCAAGTATGGCCCAATGAACCATGGATTGGATTTAATTCATTTAAATGGTCAATTGGGTCAAGGATGGTCAAATTGGGACCAATACCCACTTGGGGACCCAATGGATCAAGATGGTGCAAGCCCTAAGGTAAATGGATAGGGGTGAGTGTAATTGGGCCATGGGCCCTATGGTGATCCAACTAGTGGAATGGACTTAATGAAGTTTGAATCACCTAAGTTGGTTATGGAATAACCTAGGTGACATGGCCAAATGGGACCCACCTCCACCTCACCAAGTGAGGTGGCGTGTGGACCAAGAATTGGTGGGGCCGGCCACCATGGTTGACTTGGTCAACCATGGGTGGATTTCATGGAAGAAATTTAATGGAATTAAATTAAATGGGAATTAAATTAACCTAAGTAATGATCCAATTAACTAATTAATTAATCTAATTAAGTGGTGGTCAAATGGTCAATGGAAGACCAAAACCAACCCTTTCTAAACACCAAACACGTTGGCTAGGGGGGTGGTTATCCCAACCACCACCATAAAGTAGGAAAAATATCCCATGGGTTGGTGGGAGGAGTTAATGTGGGTATATCTTAAACAACCAAGAGATGAGATGACTTTTCATCTCATTCTCTCCATTCCAACGAGTCCTTTCACTCTCTCCCTCTTTTCATCTCTCTCATTAACGTCCCACACCCAAGGAGAAGGAAAGGAAGAAAACCAAGAGAAAGTAGAAGAAAATAGAGGAGAAAGGTGTAAGCTCGGCCATCACTCCAAGATCAAGCCATAGAATTTTATTTCTCATCTCCATCCTCTCCTCTCCCTCTCTCAAATCTAACTCTACCATGGCCAAACCCAAGCTTGGGGGTTTTCACCATTGATTAAGCATTTTAGCTAGCCAACAAACGATGAAGAAGAAGAAAGAAGGTTAAGGAAGCCGACGGGAGTAACGAAAGTCGGAGGAGGCGTCGGATCATAAATATTTTCTAAACAAGAGATTAAATTTTTCTTAGGGTTTAAGAGGTTTAGAAATGGGTCCATTTCTTGGATTTAAGGTGGCCAAAAATATCATGGCCTTGGATTTAAAATCCATACAAAAGATGAAATGAAAAATGAACAAAGTGGATAAATTAGGTTATGAAAAAATAAATACATTAAGGACATTATGTGGTGAAATTGATTAAGCATGGTTATATGGGAAGGTTGAAGAGGTAAATGGACCATAGGGTTCGGCCATGCTAGTAGATGATTGGGTTAATTATTAGGGTTTATAAGAATGGGAGACAATGAGGGTGGTTAATGATTTTAGGGTTTAAAATGATTAAATGTAGGTAATTGAGGAAATTGTAATGGGGGTTTAAGGTTAAAAATTTGGAGGATGAATTATGATTTTAGAGTTTAAGTTGTGAATGATGGAAAGTTAGTGAAATATTAAGGGATTATGTATGCATGCATGAAGGAAAGGTTGGGTATCTTAAGGGTTCTTAAGAATCAAGAATATGCAAAGGTGTTGATGGTTTAAAAGTTTTAAATGGGTCTATGTTGAGGAATTTTTTTTAAGGGTTGTAAGTGAGGGAATCCATAGAGAAAGGCTAATGGTCATTCATGGTCTTAAGGGTTGACCAGTTAAGGGCCGGACTTTAGAAGCTCATACTTAACTCGCGTCGTGACGTCCATGCCCTTTGTCACTTCATCATTCAAAAAAAAAAAATTAGACTCTGATTTTCGGTAAAAGGGCGGGCGTCACATATAGGGTTATAGGGTTTAGGGTCTTAGGGTTTAGGGTTTTAGGGTTTTAGAGTTTGGGGTTTAGGGTTTTAGGGGTTTGGGGTTTAGGGTTTTAGAGGTTTAGAGTTTTAGGGTATAGGGTTTTAGAGTTTAGGGTTTTAGTGTTTTAGGATTTATGGTTTAGGGTTTAGGGTGTTAGAGTTATAGGGTTTTAGGGTTTAGGGTTTTAGGGTTTTAGGGTTTAGGGTATTTGGGGTTTAGGGTTTTAGGGTTTTAAGTTTTGGGGTTTAGGGTTTTAGGGTTTTTAGGGTTTTAGGGTTTTAGAATTTTAGGGCTTAGGTCTAGGGCTCAGGATTTAGGGTTGTAGGGTTTTAGGGTTTTAGGGTTTAGGGTTTTCATGTTTTAGGATTTTAGGGTTTAGGGTTTAGGGCTCATGATTTAGAGTTTAGGGTTTTAGGGCTTCAGGGTTTTGGGTTGTAGGGTTTTAGGGTTTTAGGGTTTAGGGTTTTAGGAGTTTAGGGTTTTCTGGTTTTAGGGTTTAGGGCTTTAGGGTTTCGGGTTTTAGGGTTTAAGGTTTAGGGTTTAGGATTTACGGTTCAGGGTTTTAGGGTTTTTGGGTTTAGGGTTTAGAGTTTAGGGTTTAGGGTTTTAGGGTTTTAGGGTTTTAAGGTTTAAAGTTTAGGGTAGGGTTTTAGGGTATAGGGTTTTGTGTTTTATTGTTTTACGGTTTTAGGGTTTTAGGGTTTTAGTGTTTTAGGGTTTAGGGTTTAGGGTTTAGGGTTTTAGGGTTTTAGGGTTTTAGTGTTTAGGGTTGGGTTTTACGGTTTAGAATTTAGGGTTTTAGGGTTTTGGGATTTTCGAGTTTTTGAGTTGTATGGTTTAGAGTTTAGGGTTTATGGTTTAATGCGTAGTGCTTTAGGGTTTTAGGGTTTTAGGGTTTAAGATTTCGGGTTTTAGGTGTTTAGGTTTATAGGGGTTCAGGGTTTATCGTTTGGGATTTAGGTTTTAGGGTTTAGGGTCTTAGGTTTTTAGGGTTTTAGTGCTTTAGGGCTTTGGATTTAGGGTTAGGGTTTTAGGGTTTTAGTGTTTAGTGTTTTAGGTTTTTGGGTTTAGGGTTTTAGGGATTAGGGTTTTAGAGTTTAGGGTTTAGGGTTTTAGTGTTTTAGGATTTTAGGGTTTAGGGTTTAGGGTTTTAGTGTTTTAGGTGTTTAGGGTTTGTGGGTTTTAGAGTTTTAGGCTTTTGGGTTTAGCGTTTTAGTGTTTTAGGGCTTTAGGGTTTAAGGTTTAGGGTTTAGGGATTTGGGTTTAGGTTTTAGCGTTTAGGGTTTAGGGTTTTAGTGTTTAGGGTAGGCTTCTAGGGTTTAGGAGGGTTTAGGGTTTTAGCGTTTAGGGTAGGCTTCTAGGGTTTAGGGTTTAGGGTTTTAGGGTTTTAGTGCTTTGGATTTAGGGTTTAGGGTTTTAGGGTTTGGGGTTTTAGGGTTGATAATTTTATGGGTTTATGGTTTTTGGGTTTTAGGGTTTTAGGGTTTCGGGTTTTAGGGTTTAAGGTTTAGGGTTTAGGGTTTACGGTTTAGGGTTTTAGGGTTTTATGCTTTTGGGGTTTTTTGGTTTTGTGTTTTAGGGTTTTCGGGTTTTAGGGTTATAGGGTTAAGGGTTTAGAGTTTAGGGTTTGGGGTTTTAGGGTTTAGGGTAGGTTTTAGGGTTTAGGGTTTTGTGTTTTATGGTTTTATGGTCTTAGGGTTATAGGCTTTTAGTGTTTTAGGGTTTAGGGTTTTAGGATTTTAGGGTTTTAGGGTTTAGGGTTGGGTTTTAGGGTTTTAGGGTTTTGGGTTTTAGAGTTTTAGGGTTTTAGGGTTTAGAGTTTAGGGTTTAGGGTTTATGGTTTTGTGTGTAGGGCTTTAGGGTTTTAGTGGTTTAGGGTTTGGGGTTTAGGGTTTAGGATTTCGGGTTTTAAGGGTTTAGGTTTATAGGGGTTTAGGGTTTATGGTTTAGGGTTTACGTTTTAGGGTTTAGGGTTTTAGGTTTTTAGGCTTTTAGTGCTTTAGGGCTTTGGATTTAGGGTTTTGGGGTTTTAGGGGTTAGTATTTTAGCATTTTAGGGGTTTAGGGTTTTAGGGTTTTAGAGTTTTGGGTTTAGGGTTTTAGGGTTTTAGTGTTAAGGGTTTATGGCTTAGGGTTTAGTGTTTAGGTTTTAGGGTTTAGGGTTTCAGGGGTTTAGGGTTTAGGGTTTAGGTTTAAGGATTTAGGGTTATTGGTTTTTAGGGTTTTACTGGTTTAGGGTTTAGGGTTTTAGGGTTTTGGGTTATAGGATTTAGGGTTTTAGGGGTTTAGGGTTTTAGGGTTTAGGGTTTATGGTTTAGTGTTTAGTGTTTATGGTTTAGGGTTTTAGGGTTAAGGGTTTAGGGGTTAGGGTTTTAGGGTTTTAGGGTTTAGGGTTTTAGTGTTTTATGTTTAGGGTTTTAGGGGTTTAGGGTTTTAGGGATTTGGGTTTTCGGGTTTGGGGATTAGGGTTTAGCGTTTAGGGTTTTAGGTTTTATGGGTTTAGGGTTTTAGGGCTGTATGGTCTTAGGGTTTAGGGTTTATGGTTTTAGGGTTTTGGGTTTATGGATTATGGTTTTGAGTTTAGGGGTTAGGGTTTTAGGATTTAGTGTTTGGGGTTTTAGGGTTTAGGTTAGGGTTTTAGGGTTTAGGGTTTTAGGGTTTTGGGTTATAGGATTTAGGGTTTTAGGGGTTTAGGGTTTTAGGGTTTAGGGTTTATGATTTAGTGTTTAGTGTTTATGGTTTAGGGTTTTAGGGTTAAGGGTTTAGGGTTAGGGTTTTAGGGTTTAGGGTTTTAGTGTTTTATGTTTAGGGTTTTAGGGTTTTAGGGGTTTAGGGTTTTAGGGATTTGGGTTTTGGGGTTTGGGGATTAGGGTTTAGCGTTTAGGGTTTTAGGTTTTATGGGTTTAGGGTTTTAGGGCTTTATGGTCTTAGGTTTAGGGTTTATGGTTTTAGGGTTTTTGGTTTATGGATTATGGTTTTGAGTTTAGGGGTTAGGGTTTTAGGATTTAGTGTTTTGGGTTTTAGGGTTTTAGGGTTTAGGTTAGGGTTTTAGGGTTAAGGGTTTTGGGTTTATGTGTTTTATGGTTTTAGGGTTTAGGGTTTAGGGTTTAGGGTTTCGGGTTTCGGGTTTTAGGGGTTTAAGGCATACGGTTTCGGGTTTATGTTTTAGTGGTTTAGGGCTTAGGATTTAGGGTTTAGGGTTTTAGGATTTTAGGGTTTAGGGTTTTAGGGTTTAGGGTTTTAGAGTTTAGTGGGGTTTACGATTTTAGGGTTTTGGGGTTTAGGGTTTTAGGATTTGGGGTTCAGGGTAGGGTTTTAGGGTTTAGGGTTTAGGGTTTATGTGTTTTATGGTTTTAGGGTTTAGGGTTTTAGGGTTTAGAATTTTTGGGTTTAGGGTTTTACGATTTTTGGGTTTAGGGTTTAGGGTTTAGGGTTTTCGATTTTCAGTTTGTTGGTTTTAGGGGTTTTATGGTTTTAGGGTTTAGGGTTTAGTATTTTAGGGTTTAGGGTTTAGATTTTAGCGTTTAGGGTTTAGGATTTTGGTTTTAGGGTTTAGGGTTTAGTGTTTAGGGTTTTAGGGTTTTATGGGTTTAGGGTTTGGGATTTAGGGTTTGGGGTTTGGGGTTTAGGGTTTTAGTGTTTTAGGAGTTTGGGGTTTGGGGTTTGGGGTTTCGAGTTTAGGGTTTCGGGTTTTAGGGGTTTAGGGCATATGGTTTAGGGGTTTAGGGTTTTAGGGTTTTAGGTTTTAGGGTTTTACGGGTTTAGGGATTTGGGTTTGAGGGTTTTAGGGTTTAGGGTTTAAGGTTTAGGGTTTTAGGTGTTTAGGGTTTTAAATGTTTAGGGTTTTAGTGGTTTGGGGGTCTAGGATTTAGGGTTTCGGGTTTTAGCGTCTAAGGATTTTAGGGTTTAGGGTTTAGGGTTTAATGTTTTAGGTGTTTTAGTGGTTTAGGATTTTAGGGTTTAGGGTTTAGGGTTTTGGGTTTTTGGGTTTAGGTTTTAGTGTTTGGGGTTTAGGGTTTTTGGGTTTTGGGTTTAGAGTAGGGTTTTATGGTTTAGGGTTTAGGGTTTTTGGGTTTTAGGGTTTAGGTTTTAGGGTTTGAGGGTTTAGGGTTTGATGGTTTAGGGTTTAGGGTTTAGGGTTTTAGGGTTTTAGGGTTTAGGGTTTAGGTTTTAGGGTTTAGAGTTTAGGGTTTTAGGGTTTAGGTTTTAGGGTTTACGTTGTAGTGTTTTAGGGTTTTTGGATTTTGAGTTTTAGGGTTTTTTGGTTTTA
The DNA here is from genome assembly GCA_013350335.1 of Chimonanthus salicifolius. Classification (NCBI taxonomy): domain Eukaryota; kingdom Viridiplantae; phylum Streptophyta; class Magnoliopsida; order Laurales; family Calycanthaceae; genus Chimonanthus; species Chimonanthus salicifolius. The sequence goes on along the minus strand of CM023533.1, from coordinate 55,623,571 downwards.
GGGTTTTAGGTTTTAGGGTTTAGTATTTAGGGTTTAGGGTTTCTGGGGTTCAGGGTTTAGGGTTTAGGTTTAGGGTTTAGGGTTTAGGATTTATGGTTTTAGGTTTTTAGGGTTTTAGTGGTTAAGGGCTTAGGATTTAGGGTTTTGGGTTTTACGGATTTAGGGTTTTAGGGTTTTAGGGATTAGGATTTTTGGGCTTTAGGATTTTACGATTTCCGTGTTTAGGGTTTAGGGTTTTCGGTTTTCGGTTTTCGGTTTTATGGTTTTAGTGTTTAGGGTTTTGGGTTTTAGGAGTTTTGGGTTTTAGGGTATAGGTTTAGGGTTTTAGGGTTTTAGGGTTTAGGGTTTAGTATTTTAGGGTTTAGGGTTTAGGGTTTAGGATTTAGTTTTTAGCATTTAGGGTTTATGGTTTAGGTTTTAGGGTTTAGGCTTTAGTGTTTAGGGTTTTAGGGTTTAAGAGTTTGGGGTTTAGGGTTTCAGGCTTTAGGGTTTTTGGCGTTTAGGGTTTGGGGTTTAGGGTTTAGGATTTAGGGTTTCGGGTTTTAGGGGTTTAGGGCATACGGTTTCGGGTTTATGTTTTAGTGGTTTAGGGCTTAGGATTTAGGGTTTAGGGTTTTAGGGTTTTAGGATTTAGGGTTTTAGGGTTTGGGGTTTAGGATTTTAGGGTTTTAGAGTTTAATAGGGTTTACGGTTTTAGGGTTTAGGGTTTAGGGTCTATGTGTTTTATGGTTTTAGGGTTTAAGGTTTTAGGGTTTAGAATTTTTGGGCTTTAGGGTTTTACGATTTTAGGGTTTAGGGTTTAGGGTTTTCTGTTTTCGGTTTGATGGTTTTAGGGGTTTTATGGTTTTAGCGTTTAGGGTTTAGGGTTTAAATTTTAGCATTTAGGGTTTAGGATTTTTGTTTTAGGGTTTAGGGTTTAGGGTTTTAGGGTTTTATGGGTTTAGGGTTTGGGGTTTGGGGTTTGGGGTTTAGGATTTTAGTGTTTTAGGAGTTTGGAGTTTGGGGTTTAGGGTTTATGGTTTTGAGTTTTAGGGGTTTAGGGCATATGGTTTAGGGGTTTAGGGTTTTATGGTTTTAGGTTTTAGGGTTTTAGGGTTTTAGGGTTTTACGGGTTTAAGGATTTGGGTTTGAGGGTTTTAGGATTTAAGGTTTAAGGTTTAGGGTTTTTGGTGTTTAGGGTACCAACAACACCCGCCCTTTTCACCGAAAATCAGAGTCTATTTTTTTTTTAAACTAAAAGGGTGCGGGCATCACGACGCGAGTTAAGTCCGAGCTTCTAGAGCCCGGCCCTTCACTGGCCAACCCTACGTATGCGTGGAACGAAGTCCACGATGAACAGTTCACACGTAGAAGTAAGTATACGGAATGTTACATTTAATGCGGAATGATAATAGAGGCTAACCTACAATTTTTAGATAGCAGGGAAGATTTCATCATTTAATTACTAAAATGCCATCACATTATATGTCTACAATAAAATCCAAAACATAGTAATAAGTCTAAAATATACAGTCCGACAAGTTAACGATTCAAATATACATTTTCCAAAATAAAGCTCAAAACAAAGTAAATAATCCGTCTCCCCAAGCTCCTAAGCTTGGCTCCCGTCTCGTTCTTCTACTCCGGCATTTCCTGCGTCATCAGCTATGGTAGAAGTAGGGCGTTAGACCACGCCCAGTAGGACTCCAAGTAGGGCTAGCACATGGATTAGTAATAATAGCATGCAGATAATAATAGGATAAAAACTGGTAGACAATCATATAATGAAATTATGAAGTGAATGCCATGCCATGGGTGTCTGTATTATGAATCCCACCCATCATCCCTACCATCATGATGTCATATCCCCCTTGACGGCAAGACCTCGTCAAGGTATCCCCATGCCTGTTCTCGGTATCCCCGACGGAGCATGGACTCCGGTTATAGCCTATCAGGCTATCCCCATGCCTGTTCTCGGTAGCCCCGACGGAGCATGGACTCCGGTTTGTTTATTTTTTTCCGCCCATGCCATGCATGAGATGTAATGCATTATGCTATGTAATATTTATAACTCATAACCGTAACATATCATACATGGCCTTAACTTATTATGCATAACCTTGAACATAATTCATAGCCATATTCCATATAATACTTAATCATAGCCATAAGAATCCATCTTAAACATATCATAACCTTAAAACCCAGCATACAACCAATCAATATAATTACTAAAAATAAACCAATCACATAGCATCTAATCCATGGCTTACAAATAGGTAGGAATCCAACTGAATACCGACTCGCATTCTTCTCTTTCGTTTTCGTCCGATAGTCCGGCTACCGATACGCGTACCGCTCGCGATATCCAATACCTTATTACATACACATAAATCAGTCCATATTTTAACTATCTTTAAGCTCATTAATCATTTCCAAGTCCATATGAAAAAAACGGTCACTATTTAGGTTTTGTGTGTCCCATTTCATCGATTAAACCTTTTAATCCCATAAGTCTTAAAAATCGGCCACCCTAGGTTTTATTAATCACTTATAAGGTTATTACATTAGAGCCCCTAAGTCCATGATCAATCTCCATGGAATTCTTGAATTTGGCCATTAATTACGGTTTTACCACTACCTCTTTTCCATGATTAATCACTCATTTATCCATGCATGATTAAGTCCAAAATTGATCCATAACTTAGATCTATTAGTGACCTATCAACCATATCATGAACTCATTAAAGATAAGTCCTTAACTTAACCTAATCCCAATCAATTTAAACACATTCATACTCCAATCTAACCCATCAAAAGGCTCATAAATGGGTCATGGGTTCGGCCATACACCATGGCCGAACCCATGGTGTCCTTTTCCCATTTTTTCTCGGGTCTATTTACATCATTTAGATCCAAAATAAATCCTTCCTTGAGGTGGTTTAAATCACACTTTTAAACCATTACTCTTAACCCCATTTGGATCATTACATTTGGTCAACCTTAATTATATTTAAGGTTCATTCAAGCCACCAATATTTCCTTATTGTCTTCATGATCCAAATACTTTTAGATCCACCAAAAACCTCTCCATGGTTTTATTTTTTTAAAATCATTATTTCTACCCCTTTCAAAATCACTACATTTATTCATTTAAAACCCTAAACTCATTAACACATTAATCCATCTCTTCTATCCTTTAAACCCATTTAATAACCACCATTACATCACCATAGGGTTCCACAACATTCCATCCATAAAATCTTTCCATAGTTTTTTTTGTTTTTGAAATCCCATTTACAATGCTTAAGGTCCATTTAAAAAAATTGTTAATCTTCTCCATCATTTTTCTTATAAACACCCCTTTAAACTTAACCACATTTAATCAATAAGCCCTTAAAACCCTAAACCATTCTCCATGGTTTCCATTCTTCATAAATCCTAATAAATCATTAAAATGCCCAAATTACCTTCCATGTCCTCCATTCCTTAAAACCCTAAAAATTTTACACATAGATTACATAACCCTAATTAGATTCATCAACCCTTTTTACCATGCTTAATTGACACCTAATTATACAATGTCCTTCATTCCTTAAAACCCTAAAAAAATTCACACATTAATTACATAACCCTTAATCCATTTATATATGTATATATATATATATTTTTTTTCTTTCTTTAACCCTAATTTATCCATTAGAGTTTCCTCCACTTTCCATCTTTCAAATTGATGGATTTAAAATCCATGGCATAAAATCATTTGACCTTGACCACCATTAAATTTACAAAATGAATCCCAAATCTTAAACCCTAAAAATCCAAAATTTCTTGTTTAAGAAATACTCACAATCCGTCGTCTCCTCCGATTTCCGCCACTCCCGTCGGCTTCCTTAGCCTCCTTCCTCCTTCCTTTTGATCTTTGGTAGGCCAAGATGCTTGATCAATGGTGACAACCTCCAATCTTAGGACCGGCCATGATAGGGTTTGTTTGAGAGAGGGAAAGGGAAAGATGATGAAAGGGGAGATAATAGACCTTGATCTTAGAGTGATTTTCCTTAAAATTTCACTTCTTTCTTCTCTCCTCCTCTTCTTTTCTCCTTAGCTTTCTTTCTTTCCTTCACCTTGGGTGTGGGACGGTAATGGTAGAATGCAAAATGGGGAAAGTAAAATGAAGATAGAATAAGAGATGGGAAAGAAAAACAAAGCTTATCTCATTTAAGTTGGGCATTTAATTCCTCCACCTACCATAAGATATTTATTTTGCTTTATGGTGATGGTTGGGATAACCATCACCCAAGTCCAACGTGTTTTGTGTTTTGCTCAAGTGGTTTGTGTTAGTTTAAAACCACCATTTGACTTATTTGACCAATTCATTTGGATAATTTTAAACATTTAATATTTAGATAATTAAGTTACTTTAATTCCCATTTACTTCAATCATCTTTATACATCCACCCATGCTTGACCAATTCAACTATGGTGGTCGGCCCCACCAAACCTTGTGTCCACACGCCACCTCACTTGGTGAGGTGGAGGTGGGTCCCATTGGACCATGTCACCATGGGTCAACTTTAAATTAACTTAGATAATTTAGACCCATTCAATTCATTCTAATTGGATCACCATTGGGCCCATGGCCCAATTACATTTTTCTCTTACCCATTTATCGTAGGGCTTACATCAACTTAATCCATTGGGTCCCAAATGGGTATTGGGCCCAATTTGACCATCCTTGGCCCAATTGACCACCATTGACCCTTTAAGTAAACTTAAATCCAATCCATAATCCATTGGGCCCTGGTTGGGCCTTTTATCACATTTTGACCCATTTACTATCTATTCCATCCAATTTCCAATTTCCACCATAAAAAAAATAATAATAACACATATATATTACTTTACAAATTCCGGGCCCTTACAGTACAATCCTCTTTTAAAATTTTCGTCCCGAAAATTCGAGCGAAGTAGAGGTCTCAAACATCTCATACAAAGAGTTCCGGATGAGCGGCTCTCATCTCTAATTCAAGTTCCCAGGTGGCTTCCTCATTGCCATGTCTTTCCCATACCACCTTGACCAACTGAATAGCACGGTTCCGCAGCACTCTTTGTTCGCTTCCGATCACTCTGAACGGCTTCTCCACATACATCACGTCTCTTCGTACATCGACGTCTTGCACATTCAACTCATCGGAAGGATCGGGATTGTACTTTCTTAACATGGACACATGAAATACATCATGTAGAGATGATAACTGTGGGGGGAGCGCCAACTGATAAGCTACCCCTCCCACCCTCTTCAGGATCGAAAACGGCCCCACAAATCTAGTCGACAGTTTCCCCTTCTTTTCGAACCTCATGTGCCCTTTCCGTGGTGAGACTTTCAAAAACACCAAGTCTCCCACCTCAAACTTGAGGAACCTTCTCCTCTTGTCGGCGTAACTCCTCTGACTGCTTTGCGCAGTGATTAAACGTTGCCGTATCAATTTAATCTGTGCCGTAGTCTCCGTAACCAACTCTGGCCCAATCAAAGCAGGCTCACCGGCCTCTGTCCAGCACACTGGCGATCTACACGGTCTACCATACAAGGCCTCAAATGGAGCCATCTGTAGGCTTGCCTGGTAACTGTTATTGTAAGAAAACTCCACCAGTGGTAAGTGATCCTCCCATCCACCCTTGAAGTCAAGCATGCGTGCTCTCAGCATATCCTCCAATGTCTGTATTGTCCTCTCCGACTGTCCATCAGTCTGTGGATGAAATGATGTGCTAGTCAATATGTCAGTCCCCATAGCCGACTGCATGCCCTGCCATACTCTGCTGGTGAATCGGCCATCTCTGTCGGACACAATAGTCCGGGGAATACCATGTAGTCTGATGATATCCCGGATGTACCGTCGACCCAATGTCTCCGATGAATCTGTCATCTTGATGGGAAGGAAATACGCAGATTTAGTCAACCGGTCCACTACAACCCATATTGTATCGTTGCCCTTTGATGACCTTGGCAACCCTGATACGAAATCCATAGATATGTGCTCCCATTTCCACTCCGGCACTGGTAAGGGTGTAAGTAAACCCTGTGGTTTCTGATGTTCCGCCTTAACCTGTTGGCAAGTTAGGCATCGAGCAACAAACTCCGCCACATCTCTCTTGAGTCCCCGCCACCAATAGTGCTTCTTAAGATCATGATACATCTTAGTGCTGCCCGGATGGATAGAGAGCTTGGTTTGGTGTGCTTCAATCAACAACTCTCTTCTGCAGCTCTTAGGTACATATGTCCTACCTCTGAACACAAGACCCTGTCCTAGTCGTAACTCCCACTCCGGTACCACTTCACCGGTAGACATCTTAGCCCATATCTCCTCCACCTCTGGATCTGTCCGTTGTTCCCGTTCAATCTCGGTGACCATGTTAGATCGTATGATCAGATTATATATGGTCCCATCATTATTGAGGTAGAGTTTAAACTCTCTAATGGTATTCAATACTTCCCATTCCGTCCTGATCAAGCTGGCTACTGTCGCATGTGACATGCGGCTGAGGGCATCCGCCACCTTGTTCGCCTTGCCGGGATGATATCGGAGTGCAAAGTACATAATCTGCTAGATATTCCATCCATTGGTGTTGTCTCATGTTGAGTTCCTTCTGATCAAACAAATATTTCAGACTCTTGTGATTGGAAAACACCTCAAATTTCTCTCCATAGAGATAGTGTCTCCAGTTTTTGAGAGCGAAGACCACTGCTGCCAGCTCTAGATCATGTATGGGATAGTGGCGTTCATGGATTTTCAACTGTCTTGATCCATACGCCACTGCCCGATTACCTTGACTGAGTGTACACCCCAGTCCCTCTCCTGAGGCATCACAATACACCTCATAATTTCTGCCTCTTTCCGGCAAGATCAGAATAGGAGCGGTTGTAAGCTTCTCCTTTAGCTCCTTAAATCTCCGGTTGCACAGATCCGACCACTCAAATTTGACTCCTTTCTGTGTGAGTCGGGTAAGTGGAGCTGCAATCTTGGAGAAGTCCATGATGAATTTCCTGTAGTAACCGGCCAATCCCAAAAAACTGCGGATCTCGGTCACATTTGTCGGCACTTTCCACTCTTCACTGCCGCTACCTTAGCCGGGTCCACGGCTATACCTTCCTCCGATATAACGTGTCCCAAGAAGTTAACCTTAGATAGCCAGAACTCACACTTGCTGGCTTTGGCATACAACTGGTTCCTCTTCACGGTATCCAGAACTATCTGCAGGTGTTCAGCATGTTCTTCCTGACTCTTGGAATAGATCAGGATGTCATCAATAAATACGATCACAAACTGATCTAAGTAAGGCCGGAATACCCTATTCATCAGGTCCATGAACACAGCTGGTGCATTAGTAAGCCCAAACGGCATGACTACATACTCATATAGACCATACCTTGTTCTGAAGGCTGTCTTCTCTATGTCCTCCTCTCTAACCTGGATTTGATGGTATCCGGACATCAGATCAATCTTGGAGAAGTGAGAAGACCCCTAAGTTGATCAAACAGATCGTCAATCCTAGGTAGGGGATACTTGTTCCTAACAGTCAGCTGGTTCAATTTTCTATAATCCACACACATCCGAAGGGTACCGTCTTTCTTCTTCACAAATAATACCGGGGCTCCCCGTGCTGATGTGCTATTCCGAATAAAACCCAATCTGAGCAGTTCATCAATCTGCTTCTTCAACTCGGTCATTTCAGCTGGTGCCATCCTATAATGTGGTAATGATACTGGAGCAGTGCCGGGATATAACTTGATCTCAAAGTTTATCTCCCTATTGGGTGGCAAACCAGGGAGCTCTGTTGGAAATACCTCGGCAAACTCTGCTACTACCGCCGGAAGTTCAGCCCCTGGTTCCCTGTCTAACTTAATGTTGTTCAAGACAAGGTGGTTCAATTCTTCCTGCAGTTTTCTAGGAATACCTTGTCTATCAGCGGGCACTATATACCGTTTTCCCTCAGTGACCAAAATATCACCCTACGAAGATGACAATCAATATGGGCCTAATATGTAGCCAACCAGTCCATACCAAATATAACATCGTACTCAGTCATATCGATTACTAAATAGTTGAACTCGAATCGGAATCCAGCGAATTCAGTGTTTAATCCAGTGCAGATGAGCCCCAAAGATGTGTCTCCAACGGGGGACACAATGGTAAGTGAGGTGGACAGGTTCTATACTAATGTGCTCGTAGCAGATATGAATGCAGCAGATATAAATGAATGAGATGCTCCAGAATTAAACAATGCCACAGCATAAGAACTACCAACTACGGCCATACCTTGAATCACCGAGTGATCCGCCGCTGCTGGAGGAGTTATGGCAAAGAGCTGCCCCGTTCCTGTAGGGTTTATCGCCCGCCCCTTCGGGTTATATGCTCTACCTCCTCGCGACTGAGCCGGTTTAGCTCGAGGGCGAGAAGAACCCCTGAAGTTAGAGGGTCTGTTGAGCTGTGGACATTCCCTCTTGAAGTGACCCTGTTGGCCACACTGATAGCAAGTGCTCCCACCCCATGGGACCAGGGTGACTGATGCTGATGGGGAGGGCTGATTGGGGCGAAAGCCCCCTGTAGATCCAGTAGAGGGTGAGGGTCTGCTGAAACTCGGGTGGAACCTCTTGTTGGGTTGAAATGCGCCATGCCCACTCTGCCCTCGGCGGTTGTCAGGCCGCGCTATCTCATTCAATTCCTGCTCCACTATAGTGGCCCTGCTGACCACCCCTGCCAATGTAGGTTCCTTGAATACTGTCACCCTAGCCTTGATGCTCGGCCGAAGGCCCCGCTCAAACTTACGGGCCCTCCGGTGCTCAGTATCCACCATGTAGAATGCGTAGACAGATAGACGAAGGAACTCCCGGTGATATTCTGCCACTGTCATATTGCCTTGTACTAATGATATAAAAGCTTGAGTCTGGCTCTCTCTTTCTTCCTCCAGAAAATACTGTTCTAGAAAGGTGGTTGAGAACCCTTCCCATGTCATAGCAATCCTTAGCCCTTCCGGCATGAGTGCTTGCTGTTTTTCCACCACTTCCCACCAATTACCGGCATCCTCAATCAGTTGAGATGTTACCAGTAAGATTCTGTCAGCCGGACTGGAAATTTGAAGCAGATTCAAGATCTGAGTGATCTTCTTTAACCAATGATCTGCTCCGACAGCCCCTTCCTTTCCCTTGAAGTAGGGAGGGCGCTGTTGCTGGAAGTCTTTGACCATCTTCCATTTACTGGTGTCGTTGGTGGTCACACTTCCGCTCAAGTGTTGTTGAAGATCAGAAGTGACTGCCGCTTGAACTATGTCTTTTAGCTCGAGAGGTACACCTTGTATGTTTATACTATTCTGTCCCTCTGCTTGATGATGTTGCTGTACCCCCTCTTGATGGGGTGGTTGTACCCCCTCTTGATGCGGTGGCTGTACCCCCTCTTCCTGATGAGGTGGTGACACCTCTTCCTCTACCCGGGGGTTTTGTCGGGTTCTTCTCTTCCGAGGCATTTTCCTAAATCATCGAAAATACTTATTGATTTAGTTCCTTCGTAGAATTGTTGTATTCATATATTTTGAGAAAAAATTTCCTAAGTATCAAATGTTTTTGTTTCCATTTGAGGGAAATTGCCAATATGCACACTTGGTTTTCTTTTGTTTCTGGGGAAAATCTCTAAATTCCTATTGTTTGCTGTTCAAATTTGGGGGAAAATCCTAAGTATCAAATTACCATGTTCTCCTTTCCGGGGAAATTCAACCCTATCTTGCTATGTTTTGATAAATCTCTCCTAGAATGAATCTTTCTTCCCTTGCTATCATTCCTCTTTGTCAAACGTTGTTCTCAGATTGAATGCCTCAGTCTGAGTCAATCGAAGTAAATTAACTCGGCCCTCGTGCAGCGGACTTCGAAGAGTCGGTCAGTTGGGATTCTTAGTTGCCAGTGAGACATGCAACCGTCTTAATCTACTTCGAGAGATTCATTCTTCCGATATTCGCTCTGATACCAACTGTAACACCCACCCCTTTTCACCGAAAATCAGAGTCTATTTTTTTTTTTAACTAAAAGGGTGCGGGCGTCACAACGCGAGTTAAGTCCGAGCTTCTAGAGCCCGGCCCTTAACTGGCCAACCCTACGTGTGCGTCGAACGAAGTCCACGACGAACAGTTCACACGTAGAAGTAAGTATGCGGAATGTTACATTTAATGCGGAATGATAATAGAGGCTAACCTACAATTTTTAGATAGCAGGGAAGATTTCATCATTTAATTACTAAAATGTCATCACATTATATGTCTACAATAAAATCCAAAACGTAGTAATAAGTCTAAAATATAGCAGTCCGAGAAGTTAACTATTCAAATATACATTTTCCAAAATAAAGCCTAAAACAAAGTAAATAATCCGTCTCCCCAAGCTCCTAAGCTTGGCTCCCGTCTCGTCCTTCTACTCCGGCATTTCCTACGTCATCAGCTAGGGTAGAAGTAGGGCATTAGACTACGCGCCCAGTAGGACTCCGAGTAGGGCGAGCACATGGATTAGTAATAATAGCATGCAGATAATAATATGATAAAAACTGGTAGACAATCATATAATGAAATTATGAAGTGAATGCCATGCCATGGGTGTCTGTATTATGAATCCCACCCATCATCCCCACCATCATGATGTCATATCCCCCTTGACGGCAAGACCTCATCAAGGTATCCCCATGCCTGTTCTCGGTCGCCCCGACGGAGCATGGACTCCGGTTATAGCCTATCAGGCTATCCCCATGCCTGTTCTCGGTCGCCCCGACGGAGCATGGACTCCGGTTTGTTCATTTTTTTCCGCCCATGCCATGCATGAGATGTAATGCATTATGCTATGTAATATTTATAACTCATAACCGTAACATATCATACATAGCCTTAACTTATTATGCATAACCTTGAACATAATTCATAGCCATATTCCATATAATACTTAATCATAGCCATAAGAATCCATCTTAAACATATCATAACCTTAAAACCCATCATACAACCAATCAATATAATTACTAAAAATAAACCAATAAACCAATCACATAGCATCTAATCCATGGCTTACAAATAGGTAGGAATCCAACCGAATACCGACTCGCGTTCTTCTCTTTCTTGTTCGTCCGATAGTCCGGCTACAGACACGCGTACCGCTCGCGATATCCAATACGTTATTAAATACACATAAATCAGTCCATATTTTAACTATCTTTAAGCCCATTAATCATTTCCAAGTCCATATGAAAAAATCGGTCACTATTTAGGTTTTGTGGGTCCCATGTTTTATTAATCACTTATAAGGTTGTTACATTAGAGCCCCTAAGTCCATGATCAATCTCCATGGAATTCTTGAATTTGGCCATTAATTACGGTTTTGCCACTACCTCTTTTCCATGATTAATCACTCATTTATCCATGCATGATTAAGTCCAAAATTGAACTATAACTTAGATCTATTAGTGACCTATCAACCATAACATGGACTCATTAAAGATAAGTCCTTAACTTAACCTAATCCCAATCAATTTAAACACATTCATACTCCAATCTAACCCATCAAAAGGCTCATAAATGGGTCATGGGTTCGGCCATACACCATGGCCAAACCCATGGTGTCCTTTTCCCATTTTTTCTCGGGTCTATTTACATCATTTAATCCAAAATAAATCCTTCCTTGAGGTGGTTTAAATCACACTTTCAAACCATTACTCTTAACCCCATTTGGATCATTACATTTGGTCAACCTTAATTATATTTAAGGTTCATTCAAGCCACCAATATTTCCTTATTGTCTTCATGATCCAAATACTTTTAGATCCACCAAAAACCTCTCCATGGTTTTATTTTTTTAAAATCATTATTTCTACCCCTTTCAAAATCACTACATTTATTCATTTAAAACCCTAAACTCATTAACACATTAATCCATCTCTTCTATCCTTTAAACCCATATAATAACCACCATTACATCACCATAGGGTTCCACAACATTTCATCCATAAAATCTTTCCATAGTTTTTTTTTGTTTTTGAAATCCCATTTACAATGCTTAAGGTCCATTTAAAAAAATTGTTAATCTTCTCCATCATTTTTCTTATAGACACCCCTTTAAAATTAACCACATTTAATCAATAAGCCCTTAAAACCCTAAACCATCCTCCATGGTTTCCATTCTTCATAAATCCTAATAAATCATTAAAATGCCCAAATTACCTTCCATGTCCTCCATTCCTTAAAACCCTAAAAATTTTACACATAGATTACATAACCCTAATTAGATTCATCAACCCTTTTTACCATGCTTAATTAACACCTAATTATACAATGTCCTTCATTCCTTAAAACCCTAAAAAAATTCACACATTAATTACATAACCCTTAATCCATTTATATATGTATATATATATATATATTTTTTCTTTCTTTAACCCTAATTTATCCATTAGAGTTTCCTCCACTTTCCATCTTTCAAATTGATGGATTTAAAATCCATGGCATAAATCATTTGACCTTGACCACCATTAAATTTACAAAATGAATCCCAAATCTTAAACCCTAAAAATCCAAAATTTCTTGTTTAAGAAATACTCACAATCCGTCGTCTCCTCCGATTTCCTGCCACTCCCGTCGGCTTCCTTAGCCTCCTTCCTCCTTCCTTTTGATCTTTGGTAGGCCAAGATGCTTGATCAATGGTGACAACCTCCAATCTTAGGATCGGCCATGATAGGGTTTGTTTGAGAGAGGGAAAGGGAAAGATGATGAAAGGGTAGATAATAGACCTTGATCTTAGAGTGATTTTCCTTAAAATTTCACTTCTTTCTTCTCTCATTCTCTTCTTTTCTCCTTAGCTTTCTTTCTTTCCTTCACCTTGGGTGTGGGACGGCAATGGTAGAATGTAAAATGGGGAGAGTAAAATAAAGATAGAATAAGAGATGGGAAAGAAAAACAAAGCTTATCTCATTTAAGTTGGGCACTTAATTCCTCCACCTACCATAAGATATTTATTTTGCTTTATGGTGATGGTTGGGATAACCATCACCCAAGTCCAACGTGTTTTGTGTTTTGCTCAAGTGGTTTGTGTTAGTTTAAAACCACCATTTGACTTATTTGACCAATTCATTTGGATAATTTTAAACATTTAATATTTAGATAATTAAGTTACTTTAATTCTCATTTACTTCAATCATCTTTGTACATCCACCCAAGGTTGACCAACTCAACCATGGTGGTCGGCCCCACCAAACCTTGGGTCCACACGCCACCTCACTTGGTGAGGTGGAGGTGGGTCCCATTGGACCATGTCATCCTAGGTCAACTTTAAATTAACTTAGATAATTTAGACCCATTCAATTCATTCTAATTGGATCACCATTGGGCCCATGGCCCAATTACATTTTCTCTTACCCATTTATCTTAGGGCTTACATCAACTTAATTCATTGGGTCCCAAATGGGTATTGGGCCCAATTTGACCATTCTTGGCCCAATTGACCACCATTGACCCTTTAAGTAAACTTAAATCCAATCCATAATCCATTGGGCCCTGGTTGGGCCTTTGTCCACATTTTGACCCATTTACTATCTATTCCATTCAATTTCCAATTTCCACCATAAAAAAATAAATAATAACACATATATATTACTTTACAAATTCCGGGCCTTTACATTAGATGTTTAGGGTTTTAGTGGTTTGGGGTTTAGGATTTAGGGTTTCGGGCTTTAGGGTTTTAGGGTTTAGGGGTTTAGGGTTTAGGGTTTTAGGTGTTTTAGCGGTTTAGGATTTTCGAATTTAGGGTTTAGGGTCTTGGGTTTTTGGGTTTAGATTTTAGTGTTTGGGGTTTAGGGTTTTTGGGTTTTGGGTATAGAGTAGGGTTTTATGGTTTAGGGTTTAGGGTTTTTGGATTTTAGGATTTAGGTTTTAGGGTTTGAGGGTTTAGGGTTTAGGGTTTAGGGGTTTAGGCTCTTAGGGTTATAGGGTTTTAGGGTTTCTCGCTTTATGATTTAGGACTTAGGGTTTAGGGTCTTTGGCTTTTAGGGTTTAGGGTTTGGGGTTTTAGTGTTTTAGGGTTTTAGGTTTTAGGGTTTTAGTGTTTTAGGGGTTTAGGGTTTTTGGGTTGTAGGGTTTTATGGTTTAGGGTTTAGGGTTTAGGGTTTTAGGGTTTTAGGGTTTTAGGATTTAGGGTTTAGGTTTTAGGGTTTATGTTGTAGTGTTTTAGGGTTTTTGGGTTTTGAGTTTTAGGGTTTTTTGGTTTTAGGTTTTAGGTTTTAGGGTTTAGTATTTAGGGTTTAGGGTTTCTGGGGTTCAGGGTTTGGGGTTTAGGGTTCAGGTTTTAGGATTTATGGTTTTAGGTTTTTAGTGGTTAAGGGCTTAGGATTTAGGGTTTTGGGTTTTACGGATTTAGGGTTTTAGGCTTTAGGGTTTAGGATTTTTGGGCTTTAGGGTTGTACGATTTTAGGGTTTAGGGTTTAGGGTTTAGGGTTTTCGATTTTCGGTTTGATGGTTTTAGGGGTTTTAGGGTTTAGGGTTTAGTATTTTAGGGTTTAGGGTTTAGATTTTAGCATTTAGGGTTTGGTTTAGGATTTTGGTTTTAGGGTTTAGGGTTTAGTGTTTAGTTTTTAGGGTTTTAGGGTTTTCTGGGTTTAGGGTTTGGGATTTAGGTTTTAGGGTTTCGGGTTTTAATGTTTTAGGAGTTTGGGGTTTGGGGTTTGGGGTTTAGGGTTTTAGGGTTTTTCGCTTTATGATTTAGGGCTTAGGGTTAAGGGTTCTTGGGTTTTAGGGTTTAGGGTTTGGGGTTTTAGTCTTTTAGGGTTTTAGGTTTTAGGGTTTAGGGTTTTAGTGTTTTAGGGGTTTCGGGTTTTTGGGTTGTAGGGTTTTATGGTTTAGGTTTTAGGGTTTAGGGTTTTAGGGTTTTAGGGTTTTAGGGTTTAGGGTTTAGGTTTTAGGGTTTAGGGTTTAGGTTTTAGGGTTTAGGGTTTAGGGTTTTAGGGTTTAGGTTTTAGGGTTTACATTGTAGTGTTTTAGGGTTTTTGGGTTTTGAGTTTTAGGGCTTTTTGGTTTTAGGCTTTTAGGTTTTAGGGTTTAGTATTTAGGGTTTAGGGTTTCTGGGGTTCAGGGTTTAGGGTTTAGGGTTCAGGTTTTAGGATTTATGGTTTTTGGCTTTTGGGTTTTAGTTGTTAAGGGCTTAGGATTTAGGGTTTTGGGATTTACGGATTTAGGGTTGTAGGGTTTTAGGGTTTAGGATTTTTGGGCTTTAGTGTTGTACGATTTTAGGGTTTAGGGTTTAGGGTTTAGGGTTTTCGGTTTTCGGTTTGATGGTTTTAGGGGTTTTAGGGTTTAGGGTTTAGTATTTTAGGGTTTAGGGTTTAGATTTTAGCATTTAGGGTATTGGATTTTGGTTTTAGGGTTTAGCGTTTTGTGTTTAGGGTTTTAGGGTTTTATGGGTTTAGGGTTTGGAATTTAGGGTTTAGGGTTTCGGGTTTTAGTGTTTAGGGCATATGGTTTAGGGTTTATGCTTTAGTGGTTTAGGGCTTAGGATTTAGGGTTTAGGGTTTTAGGGTTTTAGGTTTGAGGGTTTGGGATTTTAGTGTTTTAGGGTTTAGGAGGGTTTCAGATTTTAGGGTTTTAGGGTTTAGTAGGGTTTTAGGTTTTTGGGTTTTAGGGTTTTAGGGTTTACGAAGGGGTTTAAGGTTTTAAGTTTTTAGGGTTTTAGGGTTTTAGGGTTTTAGGGTTTTAGGATTTAGGGTTTAAAGTTTAGGGTTTTAGGTGTTTAGGGTTTTAGCGGTTTGGGGTTTAGGATTTAGGGTTTCGGGCTTTAGGGTTTTAGGGTTTAGGGTTTTAGGGTTTTAGAGTTTAGGGGGTTTAGGGTTTAGTGTTTTAGGTGTTTTAGTGGTTTAGGATTTTAGGGTTTAGGGTTTAGGGTTTTGGGTTTTTGGGTTTAGATTTTAGGGTTTGGGGTTTAGGGTTTTTGGGTTTTGGGTTTAGAGTAGGGTTTTATGGTTTGGGGTTTAGGGTTTTTGGGTTTTAGGGTTTAGGTTTTAGGGTTTGAGGGTTTAGGGTTTAGGGGTTTAGGCTCTTAGGGTTATAGGGTTTTAGGGTTTTTCGCTTTATGATTTAGGGCTTAGGGTTTAGGGTTCTAGGGTTCTAGGGTTTTAGGGTTTTAGGGTTTAGGGTTTAGGGTCTAGGGTTTGGGGTTTTAGTGTTTTAGGGTTTTAGGTTTTAAGGTTTGGGGTTTTAGTATTTTAGGGTTTTAGGTTTTAGGGTTTAGGGTTTTAGTGTTTTAGGGGTTTAGGGTTTTTGGGTTTTATGGTTTAGTGATTAGGGTTTTAGGGTTTTAGGGTTTAGGGTTTAGGGTTTTGGGTTTTAGTGTTTTAGGATTTTTGGGTTTAGGGTAGGCTTTAGGGTTTAGGGTTATAGGGTTTTTAGGGTTTTAAGGTTTTTGGCTTTAGGGTTTAGGGCTTAGGTTTTAGGGTTTCAGGGGTTTAGGTTTTAGGATTTAGGGAATAGGTTTTTAGGGTTTTAGTGGTTTAGGGCTTAGGATTTATTGTCTAGGGTTTTAGGGTTTTAGGGTTTAGGTTTTTAGGGGTTTAGGGGTTTAGGTGTTTAGAGTTTTAGGGTTTAGGATTTTAGGTTTTATGTTGTAGTGTTTTAGGGTTTTTGGGTTTTGAGTTTTAGGGTTTTAGGGTTTTAGGTTTTAGGGTTTCGTATTTAGGGTTTAGGGTTTCTGGGGTTTAGGGTTTAGGGTTTAGGGTTTAGGTTTTAGGATTTATGGTTTTAGGTTTTTAGGGTTTTAGTGGTTAAGGGCTTAGGATTTAGGGTTTTGGGATTTTACGGATTTAGGGTTTTAGGGTTTGAGGATTTAGGGTTTTTGGTTGTAGCATGTTAGGGGTTTAGGGTTTTAGGGGTTTGGGGTTTAGGGTTTTAGGGATTTAGGGTTTAGGGTTTATGGTGTAGTGTTCAGACTTTATGGTTTATGGTTTTAGGGTTTTAGAGTTAAGGGTTTAGGGTTTAGGGTTTTAGGGTTTAGGGTTTGGGGTTTTAGGGTTTAGGGTTTTAGGGGTTTAGGGGTTTAGGTGTTTAGAGTTTTAGGGTTTAGGGTTTTAGGGTTTATGTTGTAGTGTTTTAGGGTTTTTGGGTTTTGAGTTTTAGGGTTTTCGGTTTTAGGGTTTTGTATTTAGGGTTTAGGGTTTAGGGTTTAGGGTTTAGGTTTTAGGATTTATGGTTTTAGGTTTTTAGGGTTTTAGTGGTTAAGGGCTTAGGATTTAGGGTTTTCGGTTTTACGGATTTAGGGTTTTAGGTTTTGAGGATTTAGGGTTTTTGGTTGTAGCATGTTAGGGGTTTAGGGTTTTAGGGGTTTGGGGGTTTAGGGTTTAGGGTTTATGGTGTAGTGTTCAGACTTTATGGTTTATGGTTTTAGGGTTTTAGAGTTAAGAGTTTAGGGTTTAGGGTTTTAGGGTTTAGGGTTTGGGGTTTTAGTGGTTTAAGGTTTTAGGGTTTAGGGTTTTAGTGTTTTAGGGGTTTAGGATTTTTGGGTTGTAGGGTTTAGGGTTTAGGGTTTTAGGGTTTTAGGGTTTTAGGGTTTAGGGTTTAGGTTTTAGGGTTTAGGGTTTAGGGTATAGGGTTTTAGGGTTTAGGTTTTAGGGTTTACGTTGTAGTGTTTTTGGGTTTTTGGGTTTTGAGTTTTAGGGTTTTTTGGTTTTAGGGTTTTATGTTTTAGGGTTTAGTATTTAGGGTTTAGGGTTTCTGGGGTTTAGGGTTTAGGGTTTAGGGTTTAGGTTTTAGGATTTATGATTTTAGGTTTTTAGGGTTTTAGTGGTTAAGGGCTTAGGATTTAGGGTTTTGGGTTTTACGGATTTAGGGTTTTAGGGTTTTAGGGTTTAGGGTTTTTGGGTGTAGCATGTTGGGGTTTAGGGTTTTAGGGGTTTGGGGGTTTAGGGTTTTAGGGGTTTAGGGTTGAGGGTTTATGGTGTAGTGTTCAGATTTTATGGTTTATGGTTTTAGGGTTTTAGGGTTAAGGGTTTAGGGTTTAGGGTTTATGGTTTTAGGGTTTAGGATTTTGGGTTTTATGGTTTAGGGTTTTAGGGTATTGGGTTTTAGGGTTTAGTATTTTAGGGTTTAGGGTTTAGGGTTTAGATTTTAACGTTTAGGGTTTAGGGTTTAGGTTTAAGGGTTTAGTGTCTCGGGTTTTAGGGGTTTAGGATTTGGGGTTTCGGGTTTAGGATTTCGGGTTTTAGGGGTTTAGGGTTTGGGGGTTTAGGGTTTAGGGTTTCGGCTTTTAGGGGTTTATGGTTTTAGGGGTTTAGGGTGTAGGATTTAGGGTTTTTGTTTTAGGATTTAAGGTTTTAGGCTTTTAGGGTATTGGTGGTTTAGGTCTTAGGATTTAGGGTTTAGGGTTTTAGGATTTTAGGGTTCAGGGTTTATGGTTTTAGGGTTTGAGGTTTTAGGGTTTAGGGTTTGAGGGGGCTAAGGGTTTTAGGGTTTTAGGATTTTAGGGTTCAAGGTTTATGGTTTTAGGATTTGAGGTTTTAGGGTTTAGGGTTTGAGGGGTTTAGGGTTTAAGGTTTTAGGGTTTTTTGGTTTAGGGTTTTAGGGTTTTAGGGTTTAGGGTTTAGGATTTCAGGGTTTCATGGTTTTAGGGTTTCGGGGTTTTAGGGTTTAGGGCGTTACGGTTTAGGGTAGGGTTTTAGGGTTTAGGGTTTTGTGTTTTATGGTTTTATGGTTTTAGGGTGTTAGGGTTTTAGTGTGTTAGGGTTTAGGATTTAGGGTTTAGGGTTTTAGGGTTTTAGGGTTTGGGGTTGGGTTTTAGTGTTTAGAATTTAGGGTTTTAGGGGTTTAGCGTTTAGAGTTTAGGGTTTAGGGTTTAGTATGTAGGGTTTTAATGTTTTAGGGATTTAGGGTTTGGGGTTTGGGGTTTAGGATTTCGGGTTTAGGGTTTGAGATTTAAGATTTAGGTTTTAAAAATTAGGGTTTTAGGTTTTTAGGGTTTTAGTGCTTTAGGGCTTTGGATTTAGGGTTTAGGGTTTTAGGGTTTTAGGGTTTAGGGTTTTATTGCTTTAGGATTTAGGGTTTTAGGGTTTTTGGGGTTTAGGCTTTTAGGGTTTTGGGTTTTGGGTTTAGGGTTTAGGGTTTAGGGTTTTAGTGTTTTTGGGTTTGGGGTTTTAGGGTTTTATGGCTTGAGGCTTTTAGGGCATAGGGTTTATGGTTTACGGTTTAGAGTTTAGGGTTTAGGGTTTTTAGGATTTTAGGGTTTTAGGGTTTAGAGTTTAGGGTTTAGGGTTTTAGGGTGTAGGGTTTTAGGTTTTAGGGTTTGAGGGTTTAGGGTTTAGTGGTTTAGGGTTTTAGGGTTATAGGGTTTTTCGCTTTAGGGTTTAGGGCTTAGGTTTTAGGGTTCTAGGGTTTTAGGGTTGTAGGGGTTTAGGGTTTTAGGTTTTAGGGTTTAGGTTTTAGGGTTTTATTGTTTCAGGGTTTGGGGTTTAGGGTTTAGGGTTTAGGGTGTTTGGGTTTAGGATTTAGGGTTTACTATTTTAGTGTTTTAGGGGTTTAGGATTTTAGGGTTTAGGGTTTAGGGTTTTAGTGTTTCAGGATTTTAGGGTTTAGGGTTTCAGTGTTTTAGGATTTTAGGGTTTAGGGTAGGCTTTTAGGGTTTAGGGTTTAGGGGTTTAGCGTTTAGTGTTTAAGGGTTTAGGGTTTTAGGATAATAGGGTTTTAGAGTTTTTGGCTTTAGGGTTTAGGGCTTAGGTTTTAGGGTTTCGGGGTTTTAAGGTTTAGGGTTTAGGATTTAGGGTTTTAGGTTTTTAGGGTTTTAGTGGTTTAGGGCTTAGGATTTAGGGTTTCGGGTTTTAGGGTTTTAGGGTTTAGGCTTTTAGGCTTTTAGGGTTACTGTTTTAGGGGTTTAGGTTTTAGGGGTTTAGGGTTTTAGGGTTTAGGGTTTACGGTTTAGGGTTTTAGGGTTTTTAGGTTTAGGGTTTTAGGGTTTTATGGTTTTATGGTTTTAGGGTTTTATGGTTTAGGGTTTAGAGTTTAGGGTTTAGGGTTTCAGGGGTTTAGGGTTTAGGGTTTAGGGTTTAGGGTTTAGGTTTTAGGATTTTGTGTTTTGGGTTTTTGGGTTTAGGGTTTAGCGTTTATGTCTTAGCGTTTAGTGTTTACAGTTTAGGGTTTTCGAGTTTTAGGGTTTTATAGTTTTAGGGGTTCGGGTTATACGGTTTAGGGTTTTAGGGTTTAGGGATTAGGGTTTAGGGTTTTAGGGTTTTTGGGTTTAGGTTTTTGGGTTTAGGGTTTTGTGTTTTGGGTTTTTGGGTTTTTGGGTTAAGGGTTTTGGGTTTAGGGCTTTAGGGTTTTAGGGTTGGGTTTTAGGGTTTTGGGTTTTGCGAGTTTAGGGCTTTACGTTTTAGGTTTGGGGTTTTAGGGTTTTGGGCTTTCGGGTTTTAGGGTTTTAGGATTTTAGGGTTTAGGGTTTAGATTTTAGGGTTTAGGGTTTAGAGTTTAGGGTTTAGGGTTTAGGTTTTAGGGTTTAGCGCTTAAGGTTTAGGGTTTTTGGGTTTTAGGTTTTGACAGTTTTGAGCCTTTAGAGTTTAGGGTGTAGGGTTAGGGTTTTAGGGTTTAGGGTTTAGGGTTTAGGATTTAGGGTTTTATAGTTTTAGGGGTTTCGGGTTATACGGTTTAGGGATTAGGGTTTAGGGTTTTAGGGTTTTTGGGTTTAGGTTTTAGGGTTTAGGGTTTTGTGTTTTGGGTTTTTGGGTTTTTGGGTTAAGGGTTTTGGGTTTAGGGTTTTAGGGTTTTAGGGTTGGGTTTTAGGGTTTTGGGTTTTGCGAGTTTAGGGCTTTACGTTTTAGGTTTAGGGTTTTAGGGTTTTGGGCTTTAGGGTTTTAGGGTTTTAGGATTTTAGGGTTTAGGGTTTAGGGTTTAGATTTTAGGGTTTAGGGTTTAGAGTTTAGGGTTTAGGGTTTAGGTTTTAGGGTTAGCGCTTAAGGTTCAGGGTTTTTGGGTTTTAGGTTTTGACAGTTTTGAGCCTTTAGAGTTTAGGGTTTAGGGTTTAGGGTTTTAGGGTTTTAGGGTTTAAGGGTTTAATTTTTAGGGCTTTGAGTTTAGGGTTTCAGGGTTTTAGGGTTTTTGGTTTAGTGTTTAGAGTTTAGGGTTTAGGGTTTTCAGCTTTTAGGGTTTAGGGTTTAGCGTTTTTGTAACGCCCGCCCCTTTTCACCGAAAATCAGAGTCTATTTCTTTTTTGAAATCAATAGTGAGAAAGGGCACGGACGTCACGACGCGAGTTAAGTCCGAGCTTCTAAAGCCCGGCCCTTAACTGGCCAACCCTATGTGTGCGTGGAACGAAGTCCACGAAGAACGGTTCACACGTAGACTTAAGCTCAAGGAATACTACCCTAAATGCGGAAATTACAATAGAGGCTAACCTACAACTTTTAGACAGCAGGGAAGATTTCATAATATTACCAAAACATCTCAACATCTCAACGTTCCAAAATAGAAACCCAACATATAGCAAGTAATCTGAATTATACAGTCCGACAAGCTAAATTATACCAATACACATTTCCCAAGATAAACTTAAGTAAAGTAAATGGTCCGCCTCCCCAAACTCCTAAGCTTGGCTCCCGTCTCGTCCTTCTGCTCCGGCATTTATTGCGTCATCAGCTAGGGTAGAAGTTGGGCGTTAGACCATGCGCCCAGTAGGACTCCGAGTAGGGCTAGCACATGGATTAGTGATAACAAGCATGCTGATAATAATATAGTGAAAACTGGTAGACAATCATATAATGAAACTATAAAGTGAATGCCATGCCATGGGTGTCTGTGTTATGAATCCCACCCATCATCCTTACTATCTCAATGCCATATCCCCCTTGACGGCAAAGCACTCATCAAGGTAACATCAACACAAGTATTCCCCTTGACGGTAAAGCACTCACCAAGGTAACATCAACACAAGTATCCCCCTTGACGGCAAAGCACTCATCAAGGTAACATCAACACAAGTATTCCCCTTGACGGCAAAGCACTCATCAAGGTAACATCAATACAAGTATCCCCCTGTCATATCCCTCCCATGCCATGCATGAGATGTAGATGCCATATGCCATGTAATATATGTAAATCATAGGCATAAAACCCATCTTAACACAATTCCATGATTATCAAAATAAATCAAAGGAAACTCATCACATAATACCAAAATCCAAACCCATCTTAAAAATAAACTATATAATTTCCAAAATAATTCAAAGAAACCATCACTCAATCCATGGCTTACAAAAAGGTAGGAATCCTATCGAATACCGACTAGCGTTCTTTCTTCAGTTTCCGCACGATAGACCCCGTCGCCGATCCACGTACCGCTTGCGATGTTCGGTACCTTATTACATACACATAATCAATCCACATTTTACTATTTCTAAGCCCATTAGTCATTTCCAAGTCCATATGAAAAATCGGTCACTATTTAGGTTTTGTGGGTCCCATTTAATCCATTACATATTTTAATTTCATGAGTCTAAAAATCAGCCTCCTAGGCTTTATTTAACCATACATAAACTTATTATTTAATGCCCCTAAGTCCATGGTCCTCTCCCATGGAGTTCTTGAATTTGGCCATTAATTAGGGTTTTGTCACTACCTCTTCTCCATGGTTAATCAATCATTCACCCTTGCCTAACTAAGTTCATAATTGATTATAAACTTGGATCCCTAACTTAGGTCCATTAATGACCCATTCAATTATGTCACATGACCATTAAAATTAGCCATTTAATTAATCTAATCCCTATTAATTAATCACATACATACATCCTTCCTTAGCCCATAAAAATGACTTACAATTAAATCATCCTTCTAGGCACATTCTTGGGTCTATAATTGACCCATCACCCATATCACAAGATCACTTACATCAGCCATTTAATTTTAACCTAAAGTCCATTTATTTAAACATATACCTACACATTAGTCTTAGGCCAAAATGATCTACCATTGGTTCATTAACAATCAACCCCTTTTAACTTAACCAAATCCTCATTTTCCTTTGTCTTTGATTACACATTAGATTCATCATTAGTGCCTCCATTGAGAGAACCTAAACCCTACATTTGATTCATCATTCCTTAATCACATTTCCATCCCAACAATCAACATTAGGTTCACTTTGTCCATCAATTTCCTCCATTAATTTCCATATCCCTAAACTCATGATCATCTCCCATGGAGTTCTTCATTTTAGCCATTATTTACCATTTTTGCCACTACTCCTTTACATGATTTATCACTCGTTCATTCATACCTACTTAAGCCCATAATTGATCATTAATTCAATCCCTTAATGACCCATTTAATCATGACATAACATCATTAAAATTAGCCCTTTAATTCACCTAACCCTTATTCATTTAAACCCATCCAAAACCCCATACTTAACCCTTTAAATGGTTCATACAATGGGTCATGGTTTCAAAATATCCAATTCATCAAATCTTCCCATGGGGTTTACCTTATTCATTTAAACCACATTGAGTCCAGTATCCATTCATGCCCTTTGGAGGCCATAAACATCATTCACATTTCCAATTTAACTCACCAAAAGGCTCACAATTGGGCCATGGGTTCGGCCATACACCATGGCCGAACCCATGGTGTCCTTTTCCCATTTTTTTCTTTGGCCTATTTACACATTTGCACCCATCACAAGCCCTTCCATGAAGGGTTTAATTTATACACTTAAATCATCATTCTTAATCACATTCAAGTCCATAAACCTAGCCATATTCCCATTACAACTAATAACATTGGGTCCCTTTTGGTCCATCAACACTACCCACATTTCCCATTTATTTTTCCATAATTCATAACCATTAATCCACCATTGGATCACTATAGGGTTCATTATCCATTCATACCTTTTTAAGGCCACCAAATCATTCACATCATTCATAAACTCCCTCATAATTCTTTTAAAATTTGCAGCATTTAATCATTAAGCACTTAAAATTCTAAACCATTCTCCATGCTTCCATTCTTAATTAATTTAAATTACACAATGTCCTCCATTCCTTAAAACCCTAAGAAAATCACACATTACCTTCTAATTCCACATAATTCCATGCTTAATAACTTAATTACATTACATTCCTTAATCCATTTATTTTTCCTTAAACTAACCCTAATTTACCCATTAGGGTTTTGTCCACTTTCCATCCTTCAAATTGATGGATTTAAAATCCATGGCATAAAATCATTTGGTCACCATTAAATTTACAAAATGAATCACAAATCTTAAACCCTAAAAGTCCAAAATTTCTTGTTTAAGAAAATACTTACAATCCTACGCCTCCTCCGACTTTTGCCACTCCCGTCGGCTTCCTTAGCCTCCTTTCTCCTTCCTCTCCTTGTTTGATCGGCTAGGATGCTTGATCAATGGTGACAACTTCCAATCTTAGAATCGGCCATAATAGGGTTTGAATTGAGAGAGGGAAAGGAGGAGATGATGAGAAGAAGATGGTAGATCTTGACCTTAAAATGGTGGACCATGCTTGCACCTCTTCTCTTCTTTTTTCTCTTCTCCTCTTCCTTTCTTAATTTTCTTCTTCTTTTTTCCTTAGAGATGAGGGATGGTGGTGTGGGAGAGCAAGAGAGGGAGAGAGTGAAATTAGATTAGGGTTTGAGAGATAAAATAAAAACAACTCCTTTTTGTTTTCTTAAACTTTACTCCACCATTACTTTTTCCTCACCAACCCCATAAGATATTTTTATGCTTTATGGTGGTGGTTGGGATAACCACCACCAAGCCAACGTTGGTGTGTTTCTTTGGGTGGTTTGTGTTTGTTAAAAACCACCATTTGACTTATTTGACCAACTTAACTAATGTGATTAATTAAATCCTTAGCCTAGGTTAATTATTTCTTATTTAATCTAATTACCTTTCCTTAAATTCCCTCCATGTATCCACCCATCGTTGACCGATTCAACCATGGTGGCCGGCCCCACCCATTCTTGGTCCACATGCCACCTCACTTGGTGAGGTGGAGGTGGGTCCCATTGGACCATGTTACCTTGGTCAACTTCAAATTGACTTAGGTGAATTAAACCCATTCAATTCATTCCAATTGGATCACCATTGGGCCCATGGTCCAATTACATTTTCATCTTACCCATTTACCTTAAAGCTTACATCATCTTAATACATTGGGTCCCAAATGGGTATTGGGCCCAATTTAACCATCCTTGGCCCAATTGACCACCATTGACCCTTTAAGTAAACTTAAATCCAATCCATAATCCATTGGGCCCTAGTTGGGCCTTTGTCCAAATTTTGGTCCATTTACCATTTATTCCATCAAATTTCCCATTTCCACCATTAAAAATAAATAATAACCACACATTTATTGATTTAAAAATTTCGGGCCATTACAGTTTTGGGTTTAGGGTTTTAGTGTTTTCGGATTTTAGGGTTTTAGGGTTTTAGGGGTTTCGGGTTTTAGGCTTTTAGGGTTTAGTTTTTATGGTTTTAGGGATTTAGGGTTTAGGGTTTTAGGGGTTTTGGGTTTTAGGGGTTTCGGGTTTTAGGCTTTTAGGGTTTAGTGTTTAGGGTTTTAGGGATTTAGGGTTTAGGGTTTAGGGTTTTAGGGGTTTTAGGTTTTAGGGCTTTAGGGTTTAGGGTTTACAGTTTAGGTTTTAGGGTTTTAGGTTTTTTGTGTTTTAGTGGTTTAGTGTTTAGGATTTAGGGTTTAGGGTTTTAGGATTTTTGGGTTTTAGGGTTTAGGGCTTCAGGGGTTTAGGGTTCTAGGGTTTTAGGGGTTTAGGGCTTTACGGTTTAGGTTTTAGGGTTACGCTTTAAGGTTTAGGGTTTTTGGGTTTTTTGGTTTAGGGCTTAGAGTTTAGGATATAGGGTTTTGGGTTTTAGCATTTTTAAGGGATTAGGGTTTTAGGGTTTTAGGATTTAGGGTTTAGGGTTTAGGGTTTTAGGGTTTTAGGATTTTAAGGTTTAGGATTTTAGTATTTTAGGGTTTAGGGTTTAGGGTTTAGGGTTTAGGGTTTAGGGTTTTGGGGTTCAGGGTATGGTTTTAGGGTTTTGGGTTTTGGGTTTTATGCTTTTAGGCTTTTCGGTTTTGAGGGTTTACGGCTTCACGTTGTAGGTTTGGGGTTTTAGGATTTTAGGGTTTAGGTTTTAGATTTTAGGGCTTAGGTTTTAGGTTTTAGGGTTTAGGGTTTAGGGTTTAGGGTTTACGTTTAGGGTTTAGGGTTTAGGATTTTAGGCTTTTTGGATTTAGGGTTTAGGGTTTAGGGTTTAGGGTTTTTGGTTTTTATGATTTTAGGGTTTAGGGTTTAGGATTTAGGGTTTTAGGGTTTAGATTTTAGGGTTTTAGGGTTTTAGGATTTTAGAGTTTAGGGTTTAGGGTTTAGATTTTTGGGTTTAGGTTTTCGGTTTAGGATCTAGGGTTTAGGGTTTTAGGGTTTTAGGTTTTAGGGTTTAGGGTTTAGGGTTTTAGTGTTTCAAGGTTTGGGGTTTAGGGTGTTTGGGTTTAGGATTTAGGGTTTACTATTTTAGTGTTTTAGGGGTTTAGGATTTTAGTGTTTAGGGTTTAGGGTTTTAGTGTTTTAGGATTTTAGGGTTTAGGGTTTCAGTGTTTTAGGATTTTAGGGTTTAGGGTAGGCTTTTAGGGTTTAGGGTTTAGGGGTTTAGCGTTTAGTGTTTAAGGGTTTAGGGTTTTAGGGTAATAGGGTTTTAGAGTTTTTGGCTTTAGGGTTTAGGGCTTAGGTTTTAGGGTTTCGGGGTTTTAAGGTTTAGGGTTTAGGATTTAGGGTTTTAGCTTTTTAGGGTTTTAGTGGTTTAGGCCTTAGGATTTAGGGTTTCGGGTTTTAGGGTTTTAGGGTTTAGGCTTTTAGGCTTTTAGGGTTACTGTTTTAGGGGTTTAGGGTTTAGGGGTTTAGCGTTTTAGGGTTTAGGGTTTACGGTTTAGGGTTTTAGGGTTTTAGGTTTAGGGTTTTAGGGTTTTAGGGTTTTATGGTTTTATGGTTTTAGGGTTTTATGGTTTAGAGTTTAGAGTTTAGGGTTTTGGGTTTCAGGGGTTTAGGGTTTAGGGTTTAGGGTTTAGGCTTTAGGATTTTGTGTTTTGGGTTTTTGGGTTTAGGGTTTAGGGTTTATGTCTTAGCGTTTAGTGTTTACAGTTTAGGGTTTTCGAGTTTTAGGGTTTTATAGTTTTAGGGGTTTCGGGTTATACGGTTTAGGGTTTTAGGGTTTAGGGATTAGAGTTTAGGGTTTTAGGGTTTTTGGGTTTAGGTTTTAGGGTTTAGGGTTTTGTGTTTTGGGTTTTTGGGTTTTTGGGTTAAAGGTTTTGGGTTTAGGGTTTTAGGGTTGTAGGGTTGGGTTTTAGGGTTTTGGGTTTTGCGAGTTTAGGGCTTTACGTTTTAGGTTTAGGGTTTTAGGGTTTTGGGCTTTAGGGTTTTAGGGTTTTAGGATTTTAGGGTTTAGGGTTTAGGGTTTAGATTTTAGGGTTTAGGGTTTAGAGTTTAGGGTTTAGGGTTTAGGTTTTAGGGTTTAGCGCTTAAGGTTCAGGGTTTTTGGGTTTTAGGTTTTGACAGTTTTGAGCCTTTAGACTTTAGGGTTTAGGATTTTAGGGTTTAAGTGTTTAATTTTTAGGGCTTTGAGTTTAGGGTTTCAGGGTTTTAGGGTTTTTGGTTTAGTGTTTAGAGTTTAGGGTTTAGGGTTTTCAGGTTTTAGGGTTTAGGGTTTAGCGTTTTTGTAACGCCCGCCCCTTTTCACCGAAAATCAGAGTCTATTTTTTTTTTTTGAAATCAATAGTGAGAAAGGGCACGGACGTCACGACTCGAGTTAAGTCCGAGCTTCTAAAGCCCGGCCCTTAACTGGCCAACCCTATGTGTGCGTGGAACGAAGTCCACGAAGAACGGTTCACACGTAGACTTAAGCTCAAGGAATACTACCCTAAGTGCGGAAATTACAATAGAGGCTAACCTACAACTTTTAGATAGCAGGGAAGATTTCATAATATTACCAAAACATCTCAACATCTCAACGTTCCAAAATAGAAACCCAACATATAGCAAGTAATCTGAATTATACAGTCCGACAAGCTAAATTATACCAATACACATTTCCCAAGATAAACTTAAGTAAAGTAAATGGTCCGCCTCCACAAGCTCCTAAGCTTGGCTCCCGTCTCGTCCTTCTGCTCCTGCATTTCTTGCGTCATCAGATAGGGTAGAAGTTGGGCGTTAGACCACGCGCCCAGTAGGACTCCGAGTAGGGCTAGCACATGGATTAGGGTTTAGGGTTTAGGGTTTACGTTTAGGGTTTAGGGTTTAGGATTTTAGGCTTTTTGGATTTAGGGTTTAGGGTTTAGGGTTTTTGGTTTTTATGATTTTAGGGTTTAGGGTTTAGGGTTTAGGATTTAGGGTTTTAGGGTTTAGGTTTTAGGGTTTTAGGGTTTTAGGATTTTAGAGTTTAGGGTTTAGGGTATAGATTTTTGGGTTTAGGTTTTCGGTTTAGGATCTAGGGTTTAGGGTTTAAGGGTTGTAGGGTTTAGGGTCTTAAGGTTTCGGATTTGGATTTTAGGGTTTAGGGTTTAGGTTTTAGGGTTTAGGGTTTACAGTTTAGGGTTTTAGGGTTTTTAGGGTTTAGAGCTTTTAGAGTTTAGGGTTTAGGGTTTTAGGGTTTTAGGGCTTTAAGATTTAGGGTAGGGTATTAGGGTTTAAGGTTTAGGATTTAGGGTTTTGTGTTTTGGGTTTTTGGGTTTAGGGTTTAGGGTTTTAGGGTTTTAGGGTTTAGGATTTATGTCTTAGTGTTTAGTGTTTACGGCTCAGGCTTTTCGAGTTTTAGGGTTTTAGCGTTTTAGGGGTTTTGAGCAATACGATTTAGGGTTTTAGGGTTTACGGATTGGGGTTTATGGTTTTAGCGTTTTTGGATTTAGGGTTTAGGGTTTAGGGTTTTGTGTTTTGGGTTTTTGTGTTAAGGGTTTAGGGTTTAGGGTTTATGGTTTTAGGGTTTAGGGTTTATGTCTTAGTGTTTAGGGTTTATGGTTTAGGGTTTTCGAGTTTTAGGGTTTTAGAGTTTTAGGGGTTTCGGGTTATACGGTTTAGGGTTTTAGGGTTTAGGGATTAGGGTTTAGGGTTTTAGGGTTTTTGGGTTTAGGGTTTAGGGTTTAGGGTTTAGGGTTTTGGGTTTTGGGTTTTTGGGTTTTGGGTTAAGGGTTTTGGGCTTAGGGTTTTAGGGTTTTAGGGTTTTAGGGTTTTAGGGTAGGGTTTTAGGGTTTTGGGTTTTATGCTTTTTGGGTTTTGGGTTTTGCGAGTTTAGGGCTTTACGTTTTAGGTTTAGGGTTTTAGGGTATTGGGCTTTAGGGTTTTAGGGTTTTAGGATTTTAGGGTTTAGGGTTTAGATTTTAGGGTTTAGGGTTTAGGGTTTAGATTCTTGGGTTTCGGGTTTAGAGTTTAGGGTTTAGGGTTTAGGGCTTAGGTTTAGGGTTTTTGGGTTTTGACGGTTTTGAGCATTTAGAGTTTAGGGTTTAGGGTTTACGGTTTAGGGTTTAAGGGTTTTAGGGTTTTAGGGTTTTAGTGCTTTAGGGCTTTGAGTTTAGGGTTTCAGGGTTTTAGGGGTTTTGGTTTAGTGTTTAGAGTTTAGGGTTTAGGGTTTTCAGATTTTAGGGTTTAGGGTTTATGGTTTAGGGTTTAGCGTTTTGGGTTTAGGGTTTTACGGTTTTAGCATTTTTGGGTTTAGGGTTTAGGGTTTTAGTGGTTTCGGGTTTTAGGGTTTTAGGGTTTTAGGGGTCTTGGGTTTTAGGCTTTTAGGTTTAGTGTTTATGGTTTTAGGGATTTAGGGTTTAGGGTTTAGGGTTTTAGGGGTTTTGGGTTTTAGGGCTTTAGGGTTTAGGGTTTACCGTTTAGGTTTTAGGGTTTTAGGTTTTTTAGGTTTTAGTGGTTTAGTGTTTAGGATTTAGGTTTTAGGGTTTTAGGATTTTTGGGTTTTAGGGTTTTAGGGTTTTAGGGGTTTAGGGCTTTAGGGTTTAGGTTTTAGGGTTACGATTTAAGGTTTAGGGTTTAGGGTTTTAGGGTTTTTGGGTTTAGGGCTTAGAGTTTAGGATATAGGGTTTTGAGTTTTAGCATTTTTAAGGGATTAGGGTTTTAGGGTTTTAGGGTTTATGGTTTAGGGTTTACAGTTTAGGGTTTAGGGTTTTAGGGTTTTAGGATTTTAGGGTTTAGGGTTTAGGGTTTTAGGATTTTAGGGTTTAGGGTTTAGGGTTTAGGGTTTTTGGGTTTAGGGTATGGTTTTAGGGTTTTGGGTTTTGGGTTTTATGCTTTTAGGGTTTTCGGTTTTGGGGGTTTAGGGCTTTACGTTATAGGTTTGGGGTTTTAGGGTTTTAGGATTTTAGGGTTTAGGGTTTAGGTTTTAGATTTTAGGGTTTAGGTTTTAGGTTTTAGGGTTTTAGGTTTAGGGTTTTGGGTTTTGGGTTTACTTTAGGGTTTAGGGTTTAGGGTTTTAGGCTTTTTGGATTTAGGGTTTAGGGTTTAGGGTTTTGGGTTTTTATGATTTTAGGGTTTAGGGTTTAGGGTTTAAGGGTTTTAGGCTTTAGGTTTTAGGGTTTTAGGGTTTTAGGATTGTAGGGTTTAGGGACTTAAGGTTTAGGATTTGGATTTTAGGTTTTAGGGATTAGGTTTTAGGGTTTAGGGTTTACAGTTTAGGGTTTTAGGGTTTTTAGGGTTTAAAGCTTTTAGAGTTTAGGGTTTAGGGTTTTAGGGTTTTAGGGCTTTAAGGTTTAGGGTACGGTTTTAGGGTTTAAGGTTTTAAGGGTTTAGGCTTTAGGGCTTAGGGTTTAGGTTTTGGGGTTTATGGTTTTGGGTTTAGTGTTTAGGGTTTAGTGTTTTAGGGTTTTAGGGTCTTCGGGTTTTAGGGTTTTAGGGTTTAAGGTTTCCGAATTTTATGGTTTTAAGGTTTTGGGTTGGGTTTTAGGGTTTAGGGTTTAGGGTTTTGGGTTTTATGCTTTCATGGGTTTAGGGTTTTAGGGTATAGGTTTTGGCTTTTAAGGTTTTAGAGTTTAGTGTTTTAGGGTTTTAGGGTTTTAGGATTTTAGGGCTTAGAGTTTAGGGTTTAGATTTTAGGGTTTTGGGTTTACAGTTTAGGGTTCAAGGTTTGGGTTTTTGGGTTTAAGGTTTAGGGTTTGGGGTTTTAGATTTTTAGGTTTTAGAGCTTTTAGAGTTTAGGGTTTAGGGTTTTACAGTTTTAACGTTTTAGGGTTTAGGGTTTTAGGGGTCTCGGGTTTTAGGGTTTTAGGGTTTAGAGTTTAGGGTTTAGGGTTTAGGGTTTAGTGTTTAGGGTCTTAGGGTTTTAGGAGTTTAGGGTTTAGGGTTTCGAGTTTTAGGGGTTTTGGGTTTTAGGGGTATAGGGTTTAGGGTTTAGGTCTTAGGCTTATAGATTTTTAGAGTTTTAGTGGTTTAGTGTTTAGGATTTAGGGTTTAGGGTTTTAGGATTTTTGGGTTTTAGGGTTTTAGGGTTTTAGGGGTTTAGGGCTTTATGATTTAGGGTTTTAGATTTAGGGTTTAGGATTTAGGGATTAGGGTTTAGGGTTTTAGGCTTTTTGGGTTTAGGGTTTAGGGTTTAAGGTTTAGGGTTTTGTGTTTTTGGTTTTTGGGTTTAGGGTTTTAGGGTTTAGGGTTTATGTCTTAGTGTTTAGTGCTTACGGTTCGGGGTTTTCGAGTTTTAGGGTTTCAGAGTTTTAGGGGTTTCGGGCAATACGGTTTAGGGTTTTAGGGTTTAGCGATTAGGGTTTAGGGTTTTAGGGTTTAGGGTTTTGTGTTTTTGGGTTTTTGGGTTAAGGGTTTAGGGTTTTAGGGTAGGGTTTTAGGGTTTTGGTTTAAGAAATATGCTTTTAGGGTTTGGGCTTTATGCTTTTAGGGTTTTGGGTTTTGCGGGTTTAGGGCTTTACGTTTTAGGTTTAGGGTTTTAGGGTTTTGGGCTTTAGGGTTTTAGGATTTTAGGGTTTAGGGTTTAGATTTTAGGGTTTAGGGTTTAGGGTTTAGATTTCAGGGTTTAGGGTTTAGAGTTTAGGGTTTAGGGTTTAGGGTTTAGGGTTTAGGGTTTATGGTTTTAGGGTTTAGGGTTTATGTCTTAGTGTTTAGTGTTTACAGTTTAGGGTTTTCGAGTTTTAGGGTTTTAGAGTTTTAGGGGTTTCGGGTTATACGGTTTAGGGTTTTAGGGTTTAGGGATTAGGGTTTAGGGTTTTAGGGTTTTAGGGTTTTTGGGTTTAGGGTTTAGGGTTTAGGGTTTAGGGTTTTGGGTTTTGGGTTTTTGGGTTTTTGGGTTTAGGGTTTTGGGCTTAGGGTTTTAGGGTTTTAGGGTAGGGTTTTAGGGTTTTATGTTTTATGCTTTTAGGGTTTTGGGTTTTGCGAGTTTAGGGCTCTACGTTTTAGGTTTAGGGTTTTAGGGTATTGGGCTTTAGGGTTTTAGGGGTTTAGGATTTTAGGGTTTAGGGTTTAGATTTTAGGGTTTAGGGTTTAGGGTTTAGATTTTAGGGTTTCGGGTTTAGAGTTTAGGGTTTAGGGTTTAGGGTTTAGGTTTTAGGGCTTAGGGCTTAGGTTTAGGGTTTTTGGGTTTTGACGGTTTTGGGCATTTAGAGTTTAGGGTTTAGGGTTTAGGGTTTAGGATTTAAGGGTTTTAGGGTTTTATGGTTTTAGTGCTTGTTTTGGGTTTAGGGTTTTAGGGTTTTAGGGTTTAATTTTTAGGGCTTTGAGTTTAGGGTTTTAGGGTTTTAGGGTGTTTGGCTTAGTGTTTAGAGTTTAGGGTTTAGGTTTTCAGGTTTTAGGGTTTAGGGTTTATGGTTTAGGGTTTAGCGTTTAGGGTTTAGGGTTTAGCGATTTTAGAGTTTTAGGGTTTAGGGTTTAGGGTTTTAGGGGTTTCGGGTTTTAGGATTTTAGGGTTTAGACTTTGGAGTTTATGGTGTTAAGGTTTTAGGGGTTTAGGGTTTAGTGTTTCGAGTTTTAGGGATTTTGGGTTTAGGGGTTTAGGGTTTAGGGTTTAAATTTTCGCTTTTTAGGTTTTTAGGGTTTTAGTGGTTTAGTGTTTAGGTTGTAGTGTTTAGGGTTTTAAGATTTTTGGGTTTTAGGGCTTAAGGTTTTTGGTTTAGGGTTTTGATTTTTAGGGTTTTAGGGGTTTAGGGCATTTATGGTTTAGGATTTAGGGTTTAGGGTTTAGGCTTTAGGCTTTAGGCTTTAGGTTTAAGGGTTTTTGGGTTTAGGGTTTAGGCTGTAGGGTTTAGGGTTTTGTGTTTTTGATTTTAGGGATTTCGGGTTTAGGGTTTTAGGGTTTAGGGTTTATGGCTTAGTGTTTAGTGTTCAGGGTTTAGGGTTTTAGGGTTTTATTTTTTTAGGGTTTTATGGTCTTAGGGATTTTGGGTGTAGGGATTTAGGGTTTTAGGGTTTAGGGTTTATGGTTTAGTGTTTTGTTTTTAGGGTTTTAGGGTTTAGGGTTTAGGGTTTTTGGGTTAGGGTAGGGTTTTAGGGTTATGGGTTTTATTCTTTTAGGGTTTTGGGTTTTGCGGGTTTAGGGCTTTATGTTTTAGGTTTAGGGCTTTAGGGTTTTAGGATTTTAGGGTTTAGGGTTTAGGGTTTAGATTTTAGGGTTTAGGGTTTAGGGTTTAGGGTTTAGGTTTAGGGTTTAGGCTTTAGGGTTTAGGGTTTAGGGTTTTAGGGTCTTGTGTTTACGGTTTAGGGTTTAGGGTTTATGGGTTAGTGTTTAGTGTTTAGGGTTTTCGGGTTTTATGGTTTTCTGGTTTTAGGGATTTTGGGTTTAGAGTTTTAGGGTTTTGGGGTTTAGGGTTTATGATTTAGTGTTTAGTGTTTAGGGTTTAGGGTTTTAGGGTTTTATGGTCTTAGGGATTTTGGGTCTAGGCTTTTAGGGTTTTAGGGTTTAGGGTCTATGGCTTAGTGTTTAATGTTTAGGGTTTTTCGGTTTTAGTGTTTTAGGGTTTAGGGTTTAGGATTTAGGGTTTTTGGGTTATGGGTTTTATTCTTTTAGGCTTTAGGGTTTAGGGGTTTAGGGTTTAGGGTTTCGAGTTGTAGGGGTTTTGGGTTTTAGGGGTTTAGGGTTTAGGGTCTAGGTTTTTGCTTTTTTGGCTTTTAGGGTTTTAATGGTTTATTGTTTAGGATTTAGTGTTCAGGGTTTAAGGGCTTAGGGTTTTGGGTTTAGAATTTAGGGTTTTAGGGTTTTAGGGTTTTAGGGGTTTAGGGCATTTATGGTTTAGGGTTTTAGGGTTTAGGCTTTAGGCTTTAGGCTTTAGGTTTAAGGGTTTTTGGGTTTAGTGTTTAGGGTTTAGGGTTTAGGGTTTTGTGTTTTGGATTTTAGGGATTTTGGGTTTAGGGTTTATGGCTTAGTGTTTAGTGTTCAGGGTTTAGGGTTTTAGGGTTTTATGGTCATCGGGATTTTGGGTCTAGGGTTTTAGTGTTTAGGGTTTATGGCTTAGTGTTTAATGTTTAGGGTTTAGGGTTTAGGGTTTTTGGGTTTTGGGTAGGGTTTTAGGGTTATGGGTTTTATTCTTTTAGGGTTTTGGGTTTTGCGGGTTTAAGGATTTACGTTTTAGGTTTAGGGCTTTAGGGTTTAGGATTTTAGGGTTTAGGGTTTAGATTTTAGGGTTTAGGATTTAGGGTTTAGATTTTAGGGTTTAGGTTTAGGGTTTAGGGTTTAGGGTTTAGGTGTAGGGTTTAGGCTTTAGGGTTTAGGGTTTAGGGTTTTAGGGTTTTTGTGTTTAGGGTTTAGGGTTTAGGGTTTTGTGTTTTAGGTTTTAGAGATTTTGGGTTTAGGGTTTTAGGGTTTTAGTGTTTTAGGATTTATGGCTTAGTGTTTAGTGTTTAGGGTATAGGGTTTTCAGGTTTTATGGTTTTCTGGTTTTAGGGATTTTGGGTTTAGAGTTTTAGGGTTTTAGGGTTTAGGGTTTATGGCTTAGTGTTTAGTGTTTAGGGTTTAGGGTTTTAGGGTTTTATGGTCTTAGGGATTTGGGGCCTAGGGTTTTAGGGTTTTATGGTTTAGGGCTTATGGCTTAGTGTTTAGTGTTTAGGGTTTTTGGGTTTTTGGGTTTTAGGGTTTTTGGCTTAGGGTAGGGTTTAGGGTTTTGTGTTTTAGGTTTTAGAGATTTTGGGTTTAGGGTTTTAGGGTTTTAGGGTTTAGGGTTTATGGCTTCGTGTTTAGTGTTTAGGGCTTAGGGTTTTCGAGTTTTATGGTTTTAGGGTTTTATGGTTTTAGGGATTTTGGGGTTAGGGATTTAGGGTTTTAGGGTTTAGGGTTTATGGCTTAGTGTTTAGTGTTTAGGGTTTAGGGTTTTAGTGTTTTAGGGTTTTAGGGTTTTAGGGTTTTATGCTTTTAGCGTTTTGGGTTTTGCGGGTTTAGGGCCTTACGTTTTAGGTTTAGGGTTTTAGGGTTTTGGGCTTTAGGGTTTTAGGATTTTAGGGTTTAGGGTTTACGGTTTAGATTTTAGGATTTAGATTTTAGGGTTTAGGGTTTAGGGTTTAGGTTTAGGGTTTAGGCTTAGGTTTAGGGTTTAGGCTTTAGGGATTAGGGTTTTAGGGTTTAGGGTTTAGGGTTGAGATTTTAGGGTTTAGGGTTTAGGGTTTAGGGTTTTAAGGTTTACGGGTTTTAGGTTTTTAGGGTTTAGAGCATTTAGAGTTTAGGGTTTAGGGTTTAGGGTTTTAGTGTTTTAGGGTTTTACGGTTTAGGGTTTTAGGGGTTTTGGATTTAGGTTTTTAGGGTTTTAGGGTTTAGGGTTTATGGTTTAGGGCTTTTTAGTTTATGGTTTAGGGTTTTAGGGTTTTAGGATTTTTGGTTTAGTATGTAGAGTTTAGGGTTTTCAGGTTTTAGGGTTTTAGGGTTTTGGGCCTTTAGAGTTTCGGGTTTAAGGTTTAGGGTTTTAGGGTTTTAGGATTTTACGGATTAGGGTTTTAGGGGTTTTGGGTTAGGGTTTTTTGGTTTTTGGTTTAGGGCTTAGAGTTTAGGGTTTAGGATTTTAGGGTTTTTGAGTTTTAGGGTTTATGGTGTAGTTTTTAGAGTTCAGGATTTACGGTTTAGGGTTTAGGATTTAGGTTTTTCGGTTTAGGGTTTAGGGTTAGGGTTTTAGGGTTTTAAGGTTTAGGGTTTTAGGGTTTTAGGATTTTCGGGTTTATGGTTTAGGTTTTAGGGTTTAGGATTTAGGGTAAGATTTTAGAGTTTAGGGTTCAAGGTTTACGGTTTTAGGGTTTTATGTTTTGAGAGTTTAGAGCTTTTAGAGTTTAGGGTTTAGGGTTTAGGATTTTAGGGTTTTAGGGTATAGGGTAGGGTATTAGGATTTAGGGTTTAGGGTTTTGTGTTTAGGATTTATGGTTTAGAGTTTAGACTTTAGGCTTACAGTTTTACGGTTTTATGGTTTTTGGGTTTGGGGTAGGCTTTAGGCTTTAGGTTTAAGGGTTTTTGGGTTTAGTGTTTAGTGTTTAGGGTTTAGGGTTTTGTGTTTTGGATTTTAGGGATTTTGGGTTTAGGGTTTTAGGGTTTAGGGTTTATGGCTTAGTGTTTAGTGTTCAGGGTTTAGGGTTTTAGGTTTTTATGGTCATCGGGATTTTGGGTCTAGGGTTTTAGGGTTTAGGGTTTATGGCTTAGTGTTTAATGTTTAGGGTTTAAGGTTTAGGGTTTTTGGGTTTTGGGTAGGGTTTTAGGGTTATGGGTTTTATTCTTTTAGGGTTTTGGGTTTTGCGGGTTTAAGGATTTACGTTTTAGGTTTAGGGCTTTAGGGTTTAGGATTTTAGGGTTTAGGGTTTAGATTTTAGGGTTTAGGATTTAGGGTTTAGATTTTAGGGTTTAGGTTTAGGGTTTAGGGTTTAGGGTTTAGGTGTAGGGTTTAGGCTTTAGGGTTTAGGGTTTAGGGTTTTAGGGTTTTTGTGTTTAGGGTTTAGGGTTTAGGGTTTTGTGTTTTAGGTTTTAGAGATTTTGGGTTTAGGGTTTTAGTGTTTTAGTGTTTTAGGGTTTATGGCTTAGTGTTTAGTGTTTAGGGTATAGGGTTTTCAGGTTTTATGGTTTTCTGGTTTTAGGGATTTTGGGTTTAGAGTTTTAGGGTTTTAGGGTTTAGGGTTTATGGCTTAGTGTTTAGTGTTTAGGGTTTAGGCTTTTAGGGTTTTATGGTCTCAGGGATTTTGGGCCTAGGGTTTTAGGGTTTTATGGTTTAGGGCTTATGGCTTAGTGTTTAGTGTTTAGGGTTTTTGGGTTTTAGGGTTTTAGTGTTTAGGGTTTAGGGTTTTTGGCTTAGGGTAGGGTTTAGGGTTTTGTGTTTTAGGTTTTAGAGATTTTGGGTTTTGGGTTTTAGGGTTTTAGGGTTTAGGGTTTATGGCTTCGTGTTTAGTGTTTAGGGCTTAGGGTTTTCGAGTTTTATGGTTTTAGGGTTTTATGGTTTTAGGGATTTTGGGGTTAGGGATTTAGGGTTTTAGGGTTTAGGGTTTATGTCTTAGTGTTTAGTGTTTAGGGTTTAGGGTTTTAGAGTTTTAGGGTTTTAGGGTTTTAGGGTTAGGGTTTAGGGTTTAGGGTTTTAGGGTTTTAGGGTTTTATGCTTTTAGGGTTTTGGGTTTTGCGGGTTTAGGGCCTTATGTTTTAGGTTTAGGGTTTTAGGGTTTTGGGCTTTAGGGTTTTACGGTTTTAGGATTTTAGGGTTTAGGGTTTACGGTTTAGATTTTAGGATTTAGATTTTAGGGTTTAGGGTTCAGGGTTTAGGGTTTGGGTTTAGGGTTTAGGTTTAGGGTTTAGGCTTAGGTTTAGGCTTTAGGCTTTAGGGTTAGGGTTTTAGGGTTTAGGGTTTAGGGTTGAGATTTTAGGGTTTAGGGTTTAGGGTTTTAAGGTTTACGGGTTTTAGGTTTTTAGGGTTTAGAGCATTTAGAGTTTAGGGTTTAGGGTTTAGGGTTGTAGTGTTTTAGGGTTTTACGGTTTAAGGTTTTAGGGGTTTTGGATTTAGGTTTCTAGGGTTTTAGGGTTTAGGGTTTATGGTTTAGGGCTTTTGAGTTTATGGTTTAGGGTTTTAGAGTTTTAAGGTTTTTGGTTTAGTATGTAGAGTTTAGGGTTTTCAGGTTTTAGGGTTTTGGGCCTTTAGAGTTTCGGGTTTAAGGTTTAGGGTTTTAGGGTTTTAGGATTTTACGGATTAGGGTTTTAGGGGTTTTGGGTTAGGGTTTTTTGGTTTTTGGTTTAGGGCTTAGAGTTTAGGGTTTAGGATTTTAGGGTTTTTGAGTTTTAGGGTTTATGGTGTAGTTTTTAGAGTTCAGGATTTACGGTTTAGGGTTTAGGATTTAGGTTTTTCGGTTTAGGGTTTAGGGTTAGGGTTTTAGGGTTTTAGGGTTTTAAGGTTTAGGGTTTTAGGGTTTTAAGATTTTCGGGTTTATGGTTTAGGTTTTAGGGTTTAGGGTTTAGGGTAAGATTTTAGAGTTTAGGGTTTAGGGTTTACGGTTTTAGGGTTTTATGTTTTGAGAGTTTAGAGCTTTTAGAGTTTAGGGTTTAGGTTTTAGGATTTTAGGGTTTTAGGGTATAGGGTAGGGTATTAGGATTTAGGATTTAGTGTTTTAGGAGTTCAGGATTTTTGGGTTTTATGGTTTAGGGTTTAGGGTTTCAGTGTGTTAGGATTTTAGGGTTTAGGGTTTTAGGACTCACCATAATTGAGTCCATTAACTTAGCCCTTATTCCATTCATTCTTCATGGTTCCAAAATACTTGATTCATCATTCATAGGTGATATTCAAGACATAAAAATATTCACCTTCATCCACCACTTTTGAGGCCATTAAAGTCATTCTCACTCCCATGATTTTCTTATTTAAAACCCCTTTAAAATTTACAATCATTTGACCCCTTTTTAAGCCTCTAAATCATTAAGATATTACTCCATAGTTCCCATTTTTTAAACTCATTTAAGACCATCATCACATCATCATAGGGTTCATTATCCATTCATGCCTTTTGAGGCCATAAAAATATTTACATTCATCCATGGATTCCATCATAAAAACTTTTTTCAAAAATTAGCTACATTTAATCATTAAAATCTTAAAACCCTAATTCATTCTCCATGGCTTCCATTCTTATAAAACTCTAAAAATCATACATCAATTACCATGGGGTTCGGCCATAGTACATGGCCGAACCCTATGGTCCATCAATCCACTTCAAAACCCATACTCCCATGCCTAATCCATTTTAATTACATAATGTTCTTAATCCTTTTATTTTTCTTAACCTAATTTACCCATTTAGGGTTTTGTCTATTTTCATCCTTCCATTGGATGGATTTGAGATCCAAGGCCTATGATGTTTTGGCCATCACCAAATCCAAGAAATGGATTCCAAATATTAAACCCTAAAAAAAAATCCAAATCTCTTGTTTTAGAAATACTCACAATCCGGTCGGCTCCTCCGACTTTCTTTCTCCTCTTGATCTCCTTGGCCTTCTCTTCTCTTCTTCTCCTTGATCTTTGGGTTAAGATGCTTGATTAAGATGGAGTCTCCAAGGTTTGGGTTAGGCTAAGGTAGGGTTAGATTTTGAGAGAGGGAAGAGAGGAGATGATAGGAAGAACTACCCAAAGTCTTGAGTGATGGACTTATGCTTGCAATTCCTTCTCTTTTCTTCTCTTCTTCCAAGTTTTTTTTTTTCTTTTCTTTTCCTTGGTGAGGGACGTTCTTGAGAGAGTAAGAAAGAGAGAAAGAAAAATGAGAGTGAAATGAAGAGAGGAGAGAAAAACCTATCTCATTTTTTGGTTGGGTAATTAATTCCTCTACCTACCACACATAGATTAATGTGTATTAGTGGTGGTAGTTGGGCTAAAACCTCTATCCTTAGCCCATAGTTTAAACTTGTGTTTCTTTAAGTAGCTTGTGTTTCTTAGAGTGGTTTTGACCATTTGACCATTTGACCATGATTAGACTAGCTTAATTAACTTAATTAATTAGGTTATTAAATTAAGCTAATTAACTCCCACTTATCCCTTTTAATTTCCTTAATTCTTTCTCCATTACTCCACCCATGGTTGACTTAGTCAACCATGGTGGCCGGCCCCACCAATCCTTAGTCCAATTAATATTAATTTAGATGATTTAATTTCCAAATCAATCCATTTCTTTTATTGGATCACCATTGGGCCCATGGCCCAATTAAATTCACCCTTACCCATTTACCTTAGGGCTTACATCAACTTAATCCATTGGGTCCCAAATGGGTATTGGGCCCAATTTGACCATCCTTGACCCAATTGACCACCATTGACCCTTTAAGTAAACTTAAATCCAATCCATAATCCATTGGGCCCTGGTTGGGCCTTTGTCCACATTTTGACCCATTTACTATCTATTCCATCCAATTTCCAATTTCCACCATAAAAAAAAAATAATAATAACACATATATATTACTTTACAAATTCCGGGCCCTTCCAATACAATCCTCTTTTAAAATTTTCGTCCCGAAAATTTGAGCGAAGTAGAGGTCTCAAGCATCTCATACAAAGAGTTCCGGATGAGTGGCTCTCATCTCTGATTCAAGTTCCCAGGTGGCTTCCTCATTGCCATGTCATTCCCATACCACCTTGACCAACTGAATAGCGCGGTTCCGCAGCACCCTTTGTTTCTCTCCCAATCACTCTGATCGGCTTCTCCACATACATCACATCGCTTCGTACATCGACGTCTTGCACATTCAACACATGGGAAGGATCGGGATTGTACTTTCTTAACATGGACACATGAAATACATCATGTAGAGATGATAGCTGTGGAGGGAGCGCCAACTGATAAGCTACCCCTCCCACCCTCTTCAGGATCAGAAATGGCCCCACAAATCTAGGCAACAGTTTCCCCTTCTTTCCTAACCTCATGTGCCCCTTCCGTGGTGAGACTTTCAAAAACACCAAGTCTCCCACCTCAAACTCGAGGAACCTTCTCCTCTTGACGGCTCTCCGCAGTGAGTAAACGTTGCCGTATCAATTTAATCTATGCCGTAGTCTCCGCAACCAACTCCGGCCCAATCAAAGCAGGCTCACCGTCCTCTGTCCAGCACACTGGCGATCTACACGGTCTACCATACAAGGCCTCAAATGGAGCCATCTGTAGGCTTGCCTGGTAATTGTTATTGTATGAAAACTCCACCAGTGGTAAGTGGTCCTCCCATCAATCCTTGAAGTCTAGCATGCATGCTCTCAGCATATCCTCCAATGTCTGTATTGTCCTCTCCGACTGTCCATCAGTCTGTGGATGAAATGCTGTGCTAGTCAATATGTCGGTCCCCATAGCCGACTGCATGCCCTGCCATACTCTACCTGTGAATCGGCCATCTCTGTTGGACACAATAGTCTGAGGAATACCATGTAGTCTGATGATATCCAAGATGTACCGTCGACCCAATGTCTCCGACGAATCTATCATCTTGATGGGAAGGAAATGCACAGATTTAGTCAACCGGTCCACTACGACCCATATCGCATCGTTGCCCTTTGATGACCTAGGCAACCCTGATACGAAATCCATAGATATGTGCTCCCATTTCCACTCCGGCACTGGTAAGGGTGCGAGTAAACCCGGCGGTTTCTGATGTTCAGCCTTAACCTGCTGGCAAGTTAGGCAACGGGTAACAAAATCTGCCACATCTCTCTTGAGTCCCCGCCACCAATAGTGCTTCTTAAGATCATGATACATCTTGGTGCTGCCCGGATGGATAGAGAGCTTGGTTTAGTGTGCTTCAATCAACAACTCTCCTCTGCAGCTCTTAGGTACATATGTCCTACCTCTGAACACAAGACCCTGTCCTGGTCGTAACTCCCACTCCGGTACCACTTCACCGGTAGACATCTTAGCCCATATCTCCTCCACCTCTGGATCTGTTCGTTGTTCCCGTTCAATCTCGGAGACCATGTTAGATCGTATGATCAGATTATATATGGTCCCATGATTATTGAGGTAGAGTTTAAATTCTCTAATGGTATTCAATACTTCCCATTCCGTCCTGATCAAGCTGGCTACTGTCGAATGTGACATGCGGCTGAGGGCATCCGCCACCTTATTCGCCTTGCTGGGATGATACCGGAGTGCAAAGTCATAATCTGCTAGATATTCCATCCATCGGCGTTGTCTCATGTTGAGTTCCTTCTGATCAAACAAATATTTTAGACTCTTGTGGTCAGAAAACACCTCAAATTTCTCTCCATAGAGATAGTGTCTCCAGTTTTTGAGAGCGAAGACTACTGCTGCCAGCTCCAGATCATGTATGGAATAGTGGCGTTCATGGATTTTCAACTGTCTTGATCCGTATGCCACTGCCCGATTACCTTGACTGAGTGTACACCCCAGTCCCTCTCCTGAGGCATCACAGTACACCTCATAATTTTTGCCTCTTTCCGGCAAGATCAGAATAGGAGCGGTTGTAAGCTTCTCCTTTAGCTCCTCAAATCTCCGGTTGCACGGATCCGACCACTCAAATTTGACTCCTTTCTGAGTGAGTCGGGTAAGTGGAGCTGTAATCTTGGAGAAGTCCATGATGAATTTCCTATAGTAACCGGCCAATCCCATAAAACTGCGGATCTCGGTCACATTTGTCGGCACTTTCCACTCCTTCACTGCCGCTACCTTAGCCGGGTCCACGGCTATACCTTCCTCCGATATAACGTGTCCCAAGAAGTTAACCTTAGATAGCCAGAACTCACACTTGCTGGCTTTGGCATACAACTAGTTCCTTTTCAGGGTGTTTAGAACTATCCGCATGTGTTCAGCATGTTCTTCCTGACTCTTGGAATAGATCAGGATGTCATCAATAAATACGATCACAAACTGATCTAAGTAAGGCCGGAATATCCTATTCATCAGGTCCATGAACACAGCTGGTGCATTAGTAAGCCCAAACGGCATGACTACATACTCATATAGACCATACCTTGTTCTGAAGGCTGTCTTCTCTATGTCCTCCTCTCTAACCCGGATTTGATGGTATCCGGACATCAGATCAATCTTGGAGAAGTGAGAGGAACCCCTAAGTTGATCAAACAGATCGTCAATCCTGGGTAGGGGATACTTGTTCCTAACAGTCAGCTGGTTCAATTTTCTATAATCCACACACATCTGAAGGGTACCGTCCTTCTTCTTAACAAATAATACCAGGGCTCCCCAAGCTGATGTGCTATTCCGAATAAAACCCAATCTGAGTAGTTCATCAATCTGCTTTCTTCAACTCGGTCATCTCAGCTGGTGCCATCCTATAATGTGGCAACGATACTGGAGTAGTGCCGGGATATAACTTGATCTCAAAGTTTATCTCCCTCTTGGGTGGCAAACCAGGGAGCTCTGTTGGAAATACCTCGGCAAACTTTGCTACTACCGCCGGAAGTTCAGCCCCTGGTGCCCTGTCTAACTTAATGCTGTTCAAGACAAGGTGGTTCAATTCCTCCTGCAGTCTTCTAGGAATACCTTGTCTATCAGCGGGCACTATATACCGTTTTCCCTCAGGTGACCAAAATATCACCCTACGACGATGGCAATCAATATGGGCCTGATATGTAGCCAACCAGTCCATACCAAATATAACATCATACTCAGCCATATCGATTACTAAATAGTTGAACTCGAATAGGAATCCAGCGAGTTCAGTGTTTAATCCAGTGCAGATGAGTCCCAAAGATGTGTCTCCAACGGGGGACACAATGGTAAGTGAGGTGGACAGGTTCTTTACTAATGTGCTCATAGCAGATATGAATGCAGCATATATATAAATGAATGAGATGCTCCAGAATCAAACAATGCCACAGCATAAGAACTACCAACTACGGCCATACCTTGAATCACAGAGTGATCCGCCACTACTGGAGGAGTTATGGCAAAGAGCTGCCCCGATCCTGTAGGGTTTGTCGCCTGCCCCTTCGGCTTATATGCTCTGGCTCCTCGCGACTGAGCTGGTTTAGCTGGAGGGGGAGAAGAACCCCTGAAGTTAGAGGGTCTGCTGAGCTGTGGACATTCCCTCTTGAAGTGGCCCTATTGGCCACACTGATAGCAAGTGCTCCCACCCTGTGGGACCTGGGTGACTGATGCTGACGGGGAGGGCTGATTGGGGCAAAAGCCCCCTGTAGATCCAGTAGAAGGTGAGGGTCTGTTGAAATTCGGGTGGAACCTCTTGTTGGGTTGAAATGCTCCCCACCCACCCTGCCCTCGGCGGTTGTCAAACCGCCCTATCTCATTCAATTCCCGCTCCACTATAGTGGCCCTGCTGACCACTCCTGCCAGTGTAGGTTCCTTGAATACTGTCACCCTAGCCTTGATGCTCGGCCGAAGGCCCCGCTCAAACTTACGAGCCCTCCGGTGCTCAGTATCCACCATGTAGAATGCGTAGACAGATAGACGAAGGAATTCCCTATGGTACTCTGCCACCGTCATATTGCCTTGTACTAATGATATAAAAGCTTGAGTCTGGCTCTCTCTTTCTTCCTCCAGAAAATACTGTTCTAGAAAGGTGGCTGAGAACCCTTCCC
Source organism: Chimonanthus salicifolius (assembly GCA_013350335.1). Classification (NCBI taxonomy): domain Eukaryota; kingdom Viridiplantae; phylum Streptophyta; class Magnoliopsida; order Laurales; family Calycanthaceae; genus Chimonanthus; species Chimonanthus salicifolius. The sequence goes on along the minus strand of CM023533.1, from coordinate 55,579,075 downwards.
ACGTCATAGCAATCCTTAGCCCTTCCGGCACGAGTGCTTGCTATTTTTCCACCACTTCCCACCAATTGCTGGCATCCTCAATCAGTTGAGATGTTGCCAGTAAGATTCTGTCAGCCGGACTGGAAATCTGAAGCAGATTCAAGATCTGAGTGATCTTCTTTAACCAATGATCTGCTCCGACAACCCCTTCCTTTCCTCTGAAGTAGGGAGGGCACTGTTGCTGGAAGTCTTTGACCATTTTCCGTTTACTGGTGTCACTAGTAGTCGTATTTCCGCTACAAATGTTGTTGAAGAGCAGCAGCGACTGCCGCTTGAACTACGTCTTTTAACTCGGAAGGTACACTTTGTATGTTTATACTATTCTGTCCCTCTGCTTGATGAGGTGGCTGTACCCCCTCTTGATGCGGTGGTTGTACCCCCTCTTGATGCGGTGGCTATACCCTTTCTTGATGCGGTGGTTGTACCCCCTCTTCCTGATGAGGTGGTGACACCTCTTCCTCTACTCGGGGGTTTTGTCGGGTTCTTCTCTTCCGAGGCATTTTCCTAAATCATCGAAAATACTTATTGATTTAGTCCCTTCGTAGAATTGTTGTATTCATATATTTTGAGAAAATTTTTCCTAAGTATCAGATGTTTTTGTTTCCATTTGAGGGAAAATTGCCAAATATGCACACTTGGTTTTCTTTTGTTTCTGGGGGAAATCTCTAAATTCCTATTGTTTGCTGTTCAAATTTGGGGGAAAAAATCCTAACTATCAAATTACCATGTTCTCCTCTCCGAGGAAATTCAACCCTATTTTGCTATGTTTTGATAAATCTCTCCTAGAATGAATCTTTCTTCCCTTGCTATCATTCCTCTTTGTCAAACGTTGTTCTCAGATTGAATGCTTCCGTCTGAGTCAATCGAAGTAAATTAACCCGGCCCCCGTGCATCGGACTCCGAAGAGTCGGTCAGTTGGGATTCTTAGCTGCCAGTGAGGCATGCAACCGTCTTAACCTTACTTCGAGAGATTCATTCTTCCAATTTCGCTCTGATACCAAATGTAACGTCCCGCCCCTTTCCACCGAAATTCAGAGTCTTTTTTTTTTTAATAAAGTGACAAAGGGCGCGGACGTCATGACGCGAGTTAAGTCCGAGCTTCTGAAGCTCGGTCCTTAACTGGCCAACCCTATGTGCGCGTGGAACGAAGTCCACGAGAACGGTTCACACGTGGACGTGAGCTCGCGGAGTATATCTTAATGCGGAATATTGTAAATAAAACTATCCTACCAGTTTTCACATAGTAGATAAGAAACATTCATTTAATTACTAAATACCACAAAAGCATAATGTCCAACATAAAATCCCAAAACAAAGCAAGTAATCTAAGTTATTACATTTCCGACAAGCTATACTACTTCAAATTACATTATCCAAAATAAACATAAATAAATGAAGCAGTCGCTTCCCCAAGCTCCTTGTAGTGGCCCAGAATTTTTAAATTAATATAAATGTGGATATTATTTATTTTAGTGATGGAAATTAGAAAATTTGTGGATTAGACGGTAAATGGGCTAAAGTGAAGGTTAAATAACCAAAGAGATAACGATGGGTTTACACCTTATTCTTTTCATTTTACCCTCAACTCACTCTCTCCATCTCTCCCATTCTTCCATTGCCGTCCCACATTAGCAAGGAAAAGAGGAGAAGAAAATTAAGAAAGAAAAGAGAAGAGCTCAAGGAGAGGAAGAAAAGGTTGGACCACCATCTCAAGGTAAAGATCTTGAGACATTTTTCCCATCTCCATCCTCTTCCCTCTCTCAATTCAAACCCTACCTTGGCCGATCCTAAGGTTGGGGGTTGTCACCATTGATCAAGCATCTTGACCTATCAAAGATCAAGAAGAGGGAGAGAGGAGGCTAAGGGAACCGACGGGAGCGGCGGAAGTCGGAGGAGACGACGAATTGTGAGTATTTCTTAAACAAGAAATTTTGGATTTTTAAGATTTAAGATTTGGGATTTATTTTTGTAGAATTTAATGGTGGTTACATAAATTTATGCCATGGATGTTAAACCCATCAAATGAGAGGGTGGAAGATGGAGGAAACCCTAAATGGGTAAATTAGGGTTAGGGTAAGAAAATAAATAAATGGATTATGTGCATTGGGTAATTTATGAAATTAAGAATGGAATTAAGTTATTGGAAGGAAATCATGGGCCATAGGGTTCGGCCATGTAGCATGGCCGAACCCCATGGTGGGTGATTAGCTAGTTGATGAAAATAATTAGGGTTTTAAAGAATGGAAGACAATGAGGGTTTTTAGCTAATGAAATTTAGGGTTGTAAATGAATGGATGTGGGTAAGTTTTTAAAATGGTTTTATAATGAAAATGCAAATGGATTTTTATGGCATTGGAAGGTATAAAAGAGAATGAGTTATGAACCATGGGTTCGGCCATGGTGTATGGCCTAACCCTAGGTTGTTGTGTGTGAAGTTAATTAGGGTTTTAGGGTATGAAGCCATGGAAAAAAAATGGGAAGATTGATGAAATTAATATTTTGGTGAATGTAGGTATTTTGGAGCAATGAATGGTGGATCATGAACCATGGGTTCGGCCATGGTAAATGGCCGAACCCTATGGTGATGTAATGGTGATCAAATGATGGGTTTAAAGGATAGAAAAGATGGATTAATGTGTTAATGAGTTAGGGTTTCAAATGAACAAATGTAGTGATCCAAATGGGGCTAAGAGTAGTGGTTTAAAAGTGTGATTTAAACCACCTCAAGGAAGGATTTATTTTGGATCTAAATGGTGTAAATATATCCAAGAAAAAATAGAGAAAGGACACAATGGGTTCGGCCATGGTGTATGGCCGAACCCATGGCCCAATTGTGACCCATTTTGGTGGGTTAAATTGAATGATGAATGGTGTGTGTGTGGCCTCCAAAGGAAATGAATGAGTAATGGACCCATTGAAGTTAAATACATGAGGTAAATCCCATGGGAAGAGTTGATGAATTAGGTATTTTGAACCCATGGCCATTGGTGAACCATTTAAAGGGTTAAGTATGGGGTTATGGATGGGTTTAAATGAATAATGGTGAAATTAATAAAAAGGCTAATTTTGGTGATGTTATGACATGGTTCAATGGGTCATTAATGGACCTAAGTTAGGGATCTAAGTCTATGATCAATTATGAATTAAATCATGCATGGATAAACGAGTGTTTAATCATGGAAAATGAGGTAGTGGCAAAACCGTAATTAGTGGCCAAATTCAAGAATTCCATGGAAAATGATCATGGACTTAGGGGATCTAATGTAATAACCTTATAAGTGATTAATAAAGCCTAGGGTGGCCGAATTTTAAGACTTATGGGATTAAAAGGTTTAATAGATGACATGGGACCCACAAAGCCTAAATAGTGACCGATTTTTCATATGGGCTTAGAAATGGTTAAAACTTGAACTGATTTGGAAATTTAATAAGGTATTGGATATCGTGGGCAGTACGCGTGACTGTAACCGGACTATCGGACGAAAACGAAACGAAGACGCTAATCGGTATTCGGTAGGATTCTAACCTTTTTTTAAGCCATGGATTGAGTGATGGTGTCTTTGAATTATTTTGGAAATTATATGGGTTGTTTTAAGATTGGTTTTGAATTATGTATTATCTAGGGGTTTTTACTTGATTTATTCTGATAAGCATATGATTGGTTTAAAATGGGTTTTAAAGCTATGATGTGTTTATTGAGGCTTTACTTGATCTACTTTTGATAATCAAGTTATATGTTTGATTGATGGGATTTTTAAATGTCATAGTTGTTATTATATTCATTACATGGCATTGGCATCTACATCTCATGCATGGCATGGGAGGGATATGACAGGGGAAGGATGAAATGAAACCGGAGTCCATGTTCCGTCGGGGCGACCGATAAACAACCATGGGGATATTCTGATGTGTTTGATTCATCAGGGAGGTTACTATGGGCTGTATGATATGTTGATACGGTTATTCAAACAAGAATGTTACTATGTGTTATTATACCTTGATGATGGTTCTTCCATGAAGGGGGATGCCTAGTGTGGATCACATCTTGATGAGTTTTTTCCATCAAGAGGGTCATGGTACGATGATGGTATGGATTATATTTTGAACATTATGTATGGATGAAAAAGGGGCATTATACAATGATGATGAGATTGATGGGTGAGATTCATGACATAAAACACCCATTGCATTACATTATACCAAATGGCATGATTTTGATATAATATTTTCTATATGCTTTGTTATCACTAATCCATGTGTTAGCCCTACTCGGAGTCCTACTGGGCGCGTTGTCTAACGTCCTACTTCTACCCTAGCTGATGACGTAGGAAATGCCGGAGTAGAAGGACGAGACGGGAGCCAAGCTTAGGAGCTTGGGGAGGAAGACTGTTTGCTTTAATTAAGTTTATTTTGGAAAATGTGTTTTTGTATAGTTTAGCTTGTCGGATTGTATAATTACTTGTTATATTCTAGTTTTGTTTTGGATACGGTGATGTTGAGATGTTTTATTAGTTAGATGAATGTAATCTTCCCTACTATCTAAGAACTTGTAGGTTAGACTTTATTATAATTTTCCGCACTTGGTTTAAATGTTCCCCGATGCTTACTTCTACGTGTGAACCGTTCTCCATGGACTTTGTTCCACGCACACGTAGGGTTGGCCAGTTAAGGTCCGGGCTTTAAAAGTTCGGACTTAACTCGCGTCGTGACGTTCGCGCCCTTTGTCACTCTTCAAAAAAAAAATAGACTCTAATTTTGGTGAAAAGGGGCGGGCGTTACAGTTGGTATCAGAGCGAATTCGGAAGAATGAATGTCTCGGAGTAAGATTAAGATGGTTACACGTCTCACTGACGGCTAAAAATTCCAACCAACCGACTCTTCGGAGTCCGCTGCACGGGGGCCGGGTTAATTTACTTCGATTGACTCAAACTGAAGTGTTTAATCTGAGAACAACAATTGACGAAAAGGAATGATAACAAGGGAAGAAAGATTCAATCTAAGAGAGATTTATTGAAACATAGCAAGATAGGGTTTACTTCCCCAAAAGTGAGAAAACATCTAGGTTTTCCCCCGAATTGATGAAACAGTACTAGATTTATCAGACATAGCAAAGTAGGATGTACTTCCCCGGTATTCCCAATTTGAACAACAGACAATAGGAATTTAAAGATTCCTCCCCCCCCCCCCCCCCCCCCCAAGAAACAAAGGAAAAACAAGTGTGCTTATTTGGCAACTTTCCCCTAAACAAAATGCACTGTGATATACATAAGAAATTCCCCAAAACCGAGATTGGTTTTATTGGAAATTGCAGTTGATGATTTTTGGGTTCTATTGTATTCTATGAATACAGGTATGTCAAATGAAGGGAAATGTAAGGAATTATGGGATAAGGAAACCCCTAACTGTCTCATAGATTTGGTGTCTGCTTCCAGCATAGAAGTTAGCATGGACATTCAGGAGGGACCTCCCGAGGAAGATGAAGAGGATTTAGCATCTCTTTCTGAAGAGAATGTGGAAGACTTTCTGATGATAAGATAGTCGGTAGGGGAATTGGAACCCAGTTATATGTGCGAGTTGTGTAACTAGGTTGGGCACAACTGCACATATTGCCCCTACCCTCTTGAAGTGGTATACCCGATTTGTGGACTACATGGACACGGGAAAGAGAGGACTAACCGTCCTTATATTGGAAAATAATTAATGATTTTGGGGTTTTAAATGAAGGAAATAAGTGTGATATTAAATTGCAAAGCATACTTGTATTGTGAGTGCATGTGAAGGTACATGTGTTGAATTCTTATTGTTGAGTGTATGAGGTGATGAAATGTGGAAAGATTAATAGTTATGATCATACTAATTAAGTGAGGAAAGAGTATGAAAAAAAATGTACAATGATGAACTGCATGCATCAAATGAGGATAAGAGGCATGAACTTTTGATGTGGGGTATATGTTGCATATGCTTATGAGTGAGGTAAATATGAATAAAAAGGGTGGGGAGTATTTGTTAATGTGATGTATGGGTATACTTGGGGGATGGTACAATGGCTTTTAGAAATGGTTTTTTTTTAATATTGGTGATAACCCATGGTTTGATAACTTGTCATGACCAAGTGAAGAGATTTATGTTATGACATATAATGAATTAGGTGATGATGTAAACGCTTTGTGAAGGGGTATAAGAGGTTCTCATGTGAACAAAGTGTCATTTGAGAGATGTTGGATAAACAATGTACTTGAAAGAGACCGTAATGCATGGGTTAACTTGCCACATGAAACTCGTGAGAAGATGATATTATGAGGAGAATGTGAAGGGTCTAGCTTGCAAAGACTAATATATTGTATATAAAAAAAAAAAAAATCTTGTATGTATAATGCAATTGCATTCTCCCAATGTGTTGTGTAGATTATGAACGAGTGATGATAGGCCTTGAAATGGGTTTATGGCCTTAAAAAGCATGAATGAATGATGGACCATGAACTTATGAAAATATTTTATTTAGTGATTGCATGAGGATTCCCTATGATGTTACTAAATTGTGAATTATCAATCGTTGCAATGACTTATGTTATTCGATGATTGTGTGTAATTTCAATTCTACATGGCTTGCTAATGAAGGCATATGAACTGGATGATGTGGTAACCATTGATAACGTAGGCATGTGGGATGGAATTTGGTGGTTGGTGAAATTTGTAATGCTTGTGAATGTTTTAGTGGTGAATGGGTACTATATGATATAACCTAAGTAAGCTTAGATGTATCACTATTGTTAGGAAGCTATGAATATGTGGAATAATCCAAAAGGGTAGGAAATTAGTAACTATATGACTTGGATTGATGTCGGGTATTGGTATTGTAGGAGTTATGAACAAAAAAGGGTTAGTCACATAGTGACTTATATACAAATAAAGGTATGATTGCTTTTGAGAGATAGACCTAAGGGAAAGGTTAAGAGTCTAGTGAAACTTGAATGGGAAGCTATGGGTGACTGCCGAGTGAGACTGATCACCTGACTCTGCAGTTGGACGATGGAATTCCAGGAGGGTAAAGCTAGAAACCTAGTTAAAATGGAATCAACAATGGACTTGAGCATAGGCTCGTACTGGCAGACTAACTCACACAGAGAGTAGACGAAAAAACATATTGAAGGAGTACGTATGGGAAATGTCTTGGTAACAAATAAAGTGAAATAGAATACATTAATCTACATAAAATCGCAAATGGGTTCATAAGGAAAAGAGATAATATGAGACAGAGTAATTTCTGTAAGAATGGAATTCATAGGTCGATATGAGTGATATTGATGTAATTAAGAGATATTTAGCACAATTGAACAGGAACAACGAATAGACCCAGAAATGGAGGAGATCTGGACCAAGATATCTACATGTGAGGTAGTATCGGAATTTGAGTTACGACCGGGATAGGGTCTTGTGTTCCGAGGTAGGACGTAGGTACCTAAGAGCTGCGGAAGGGAGTTGTTGGTTGAGGCACACCAAACTAAGCTCTCTACCCATCCGGACAGCGCCAAAGATGTACCATGATCTTAAAAGGCACTATTGGTGGCATGGACTCAAGAGAGATGTGGCAGAGTTTATGCTCGCTGCCTAACTTGTCAGCAGGTCAAGGTGGGGGAATCAGGAGCCACCGGCGTTACTCAAACCCTTACCAGCGCCGGAGTGGAGATGGGAACATGTAGCCATGGACTTTGTAACAGGGCTGCTAAGGTCATCAAGGGGCAACGACGCAATATGGGTCGACGGTACATCCAAAATATTATCAGACTACATGGTGTACCCCGGACTATTATGTCCGACAGAGATGGTCGATTCAGTAACAGAGTATGGCAGAGCGTGCAATCGGCTATGGGGACTAACGTGTTGACCAGCACAACATTCCACCCATAGACTGATGGATAGTCGGAAAGGACAATACAGATATTGGAGGATATGCTGAGAGCATGTATGCTGGATTTTAAGGGTGGATGGGAGGATCACTTGCCATTAGTGGAGTTCTCCTATAATAATAGTTACCAGGCAAGCCTCCAGATGGCTCCATTTGAGGCCTTATATGGTAGGCCGTGTAGATCTCCAGTGCGTTGGACAGAGGCCGGTGAGCCTGCGCTGATTGGACCGAAGTGGGTTGCGGAGACTATGGCGCAGATTAAATTTATATGGCAACATTTACTCACGGCGCAGAGCCGTTATAAGAATTATGCCGTCAAGAGGAGAAGTTTCCCCGAGTTTGAGGTGGGAGACTTGGTGCTTTTGAAAGTCTTACCACGGAAGGGACACATGAGATTCGGAAAGAAGGGGAAACTGTCACCTAGATTGTGGGGCCGTTTCCAGTCCTAAAGAGGGTGGGGGAGGTTGCCTATTAGTTAGTACTTCCTCCACAGTTATCATCTTTACAGGACGTATTCCATATGTCTGTGTTGAGGAAGTACAATCCTGACCCTTCACATGTTCTGAGTGTACAAGACATCGATGTACAAAGCGATGTGACATATGTGGAGAAGCCGGTTAAAATAGTCGGGAGCGAGCAAAGGGTGCTGCGGAACCGTGCCATTCAGTTCGTCAAGGTGGTATGGGAACGACATGGAAGTGAAGAAACCACCTGGGAACTGGAGCCAGAGATGAGTGACGCTCATCCGGAGCTCTTTGTATAAGATGATTTGAACCCCTACTTCGCTCGAATTTTCGGGACAAAAATTTTAAAAGAGGATTGTATTGTAGTGGCCCGAAATTTTTAAATTAATATAAATGTGGATATTATTTATTTGAGTGATGGAAATTAAAAAATTTGTGGATTAGATGGTAAATGGGCCAAAGTTTGGGCAAAGGCACAAGTATGGCCCAATGGATTGTGGAGTTGATTTAAATTCATTTAAAGGGGCAATGAGGGTTAAATGGGTCAAGAATGGTCAAATTGGGTCAAATACCCATTTGGGACCCAATTGGTCAAAATGGTTAAGCTCTAAGGTAAATGGGTAAGATGGAAGTGTAATTGGGCCATGGGCCCAATGGTGATTCATTTAGAATGAATGGAATGAAATTTAAATTACCTAAGTTATTTGGAATTAAACCAAGGTGATGTGACCAAGTGGGACCCACCTCCACCTCACCAAGTGAGGTGGCGTGTGGACCCAAGGTTTGGTGGGGCCGACCACCATGGTTGAATTGGTCAACCATGGGTGGATGTATAAGGTAATTTAAGTAAATGAGAATTAAAGTAACCAAAATATCTAAATATTAAATGATTAAAATTATCCAAATGAGGTGGTCAAAGTGGGGTCAAAAGGTGAAAACCAAATCATCTCATCCCAAACTCAAAAAAAAATAAAACACGTTGGGACTTAGGGGGGTGGAGTCATAAGCCATAAAGCAAGATAAATATCTTGTGGGTGGGTGGAGAGAGTTAATGTAAAGTGAAGGTTAAATAACCAAAGAGATAAAGATGGGTTTACACCTTATCCTTTTCATTTTACCCTCAACTCACTCTCTCCATCTCTCCCATTCTTCCATTGTCGTCCCACATTAGTAAGGAAAAAAGGAGAAGAAAATTAAGAAAGAAAAGAGAAGAGCTCAAGGAGAGGAAGAAAAGGTTGGACCACCATCTCAAGGTAAAGATTTTGAGACATTTTTCCCATCTCCATCCTCTTCCCTCTCTCAATTCAAACCCTACCTTGGTCGATCCTAAGGTTGGGGGTTGTCACCATTGATCAAGCATCTTGACCTATCAAAGATCAAGAAGAAGGAGAGAGGAGGCTAAGGGAACCGACGGGAGCGGCGGAAGTCGGAGGAGACGACGGATTGCTAGTATTTCTGAAACAAGAAATTTTGGATTTTTAGGGTTTAAGATTTGGGATTTAATTTTGTAGAATTTAATGGTGGTTACATAAATTTATGCCATGGATGTTAAACCCATCAAATGAGAGGGTGGAAGATGGAGGAAACCCTAAATGGGTAAATTAGGGTTAGGGTAAGAAAATAAATAAATGGATTATGTGCATTCGGTAATTTATGAAATTAAGAATGGAATTAGGTTATTGGAAGGAAATCATGGGCCATAGGGTTCGGCCATGTAACATGGCCGAACCTCATGGTGGGTGATTAGCTAGTTGATGTAAATAATTAGGGTTTTAAAGAATGGAAGACAATGAGGGTTTTTAGCTAATGAAATTTAGGGTTGTAAATGAATGCATGTGGGTAAGTTTTTAAAATGGTTTTATGATGAAAATGCAAATGGATTTTTATGGTATTGGAAGGTATAAAAGAGAATGAGTTATGAACCATGGGTTCGGCCATGGTGTATGGCCTAACCCTAGGTTGTTGTGTGTGAAGTTAATTAGGGTTTTAGGGTATGAAGCCATGGAAAAAAATGGGAAGATTGATGAAATTAATATTTTGGTGAATGTAGGTATTTTGGAGCAATGAATGGTGGATCATGAACCATGGGTTCGGCCATGGTAAATGGCCGAACCCTATGGTGATGTAATGGTGATCAAATGATGGGTTTAAAGGATGAAAAGATGGATTAATGTGTTAATGAGTTAGGGTTTCAAATGAACAAATGTAGTGATCAAAATGGGGCTAAGAGTAGTGGTTTAAAAGTGTGATTTAAACCACCTCAAGGAAGGATTTATTTTGGATCTAAATGGTGTAAATATATCCAAGAAAAAATGGGGAAAGGACACAATGGGTTCGGCCATGGTGTATGGCCGAACCCATGGCCCAATTGTGACCCATTTTGGTGGGTTAAATTGGATGATGAATGGTGTGTGTGTGGCCTCCAAAGGAAATGAATGAGTAATGGACCCGTTGAAGTTAAATACATGAGGTAAATCCCATGGGAAGAGCTGATGAATTAGGTATTTTGAACCCATGGCCATTGGTGAACCATTTAAAGGGTTAAGTATGGGGTTATGGATGGGTTTAAATGAATAATGGTGAAATTAATAAAAAGGCTAATTTTGGTGATGTTATGACATGGTTCAATGGGTCATTAATGGACCTAAGTTAGGGATCTAAGTCTATGATCAATTATGGATTAAATCATGCATGGATAAACGAGTGTTTAATCATGGAAAATGAGGTAGTGGCAAAACCGTAATTAGTGGCCAAATTCAAGAATTCCATGGAAATTGATCATGGATTTAGGGGATCTAATGTAATGACCTTATAAGTGATTAATAAAGCCTAGGGTGGCCGAATTTTAAGACTTATGGGATTAAAAGGTTTAATAGATGACATGGGACCCACAAAACCTAAATAGTGACCGGTTTTTCATATGGGCTTAGAAATGGTTAAAACTTGAACTGATTTGGAAATTTAATAAGGTATTGGATATCGTGGGCAGTACGCGTGACGGTAGCCGGACTATCGGACGAAAACGAAACGAAGACGCTAGTCGGTATTCGGTAGGATTCTAACCTTTTTTTAAGCCATGGATTGAGTGATGGTTTCTTTGAATTATTTTGGAAATTATATGGGTTGTTTTAAGATTGGTTTTGAATTATGTATTATGTAGGGGTTTTTACTTGATTTATTCTGGTAAGCATATGATTGGTTTAAAATGGGTTTTAAAGCTATGATGTCTTTATTGAGGCTTTACTTGATCTACTTTTGATAATCAAGTTATATGTTTGATTGATGGGATTTTTAAATGTCATGGTTGTTATTATATTCATTACATGGCATATGGCATCTACATCTCATGCATGGCATGGGAGGGATATGACAGGGGAAGGATGAAATGAAACCGGAGTCCATGCTCCGTCGGGGCGACCGATAAACAACCATGGGGATATTCTGATGTGTTTGATTCATCAGGGAGGTTACTATGGGCTGTATGATATGTTGATACGGTTATTCAAACAAGAATGTTACTATGTGTTATTATACCTTGATGATGGTTCTTCCATGAAGGGGGATGCCTAGTGTGGATCACATCTTGATGAGGTTTTTCCATCAAGAGGGTCATGGCACGATGATGGTATGGATTATATTTTGAACATTATGTATGGATGAAAAAGGGGCATTGTACAATGATGATGAGATTGATGGGTGGGATTCATGACATAAAACACCCATTGCATTACATTGTACCAAATGGCATGATTTTGATATAATATTTTCTATATGCTTTGTTATCACTAATCCATGTGTTAGCCCTACTCGGAGTCCTACTGGGCGCGTTGTCTAACGCCCTACTTCTACCCTAGATGATGACGCAGGAAATGCCGGAGCAGAAGGACGAGACAGGGGCCAAGCTTAGGAGCTTGGGGAGGAAGACTGTTTGCTTTAATTAAGTTTATTTTGGGAAATGTGTATTTGTATAGTTTAGCTTGTCGGATTGTATAATTACTTGTTATATTCTAGTTTTGTTTTGGATACGGTGATGTTGAGATGTTTTATTAGTTAGAGCCTACTATCTAAGAACTTGTAGGTTTGACTTTATTATAATTTTCCGCACTTGCTTTAAATGTTCCCTGATGCTTACTTCTACGTGTGAACCGTTCTCCGTGGACTTTGTTCCACGCTCACGTAGGGTTGGCCAGTTAAGGGATGGGCTTTAGAAGTTCGGACTTAACTCGCGTCGTGACGTCCGCGCCCTTTGTCACTCTTCAAAAAAAAAAAATAGACTCTGATTTTGGTGAAAAGGGGCGGGCATTACACTCCTAAGCTTGGCTCCCATCTCGCCTCTCCGTTCCGCCATCTCCTGCATCATCAGCTAGGGGAGAAGTAGGGCGTTAGACAACGCGCCCAGTAGGACTCCAAATAGGGCTAGCACATGGATTAGTTATAACAGACACATATGAAATCATATAAGGAAATCTATAAGATGAATGTCATGCCATGGGTGCATTATGTCATGTGTCCCACCCATCATAATGTCATATCCCCCTTGACGGAAAAACCTCGTCAAGATATCCCCATGCTTGCTTCTCGGTCGCCCCGACGGAGCATGGACTCCGGTTATATCCTATCAGGCTATCCCTATGAATACTTCTCGGTCGCCCCGACGGAGCATGGACTCCGGTTTGTTTATTTTTTTTCCGCCCATGCCATGCATGAGATGTAGTGCATTATGCTATGTTATATAAATCATAACCATTAAAACCCACCATAAAACATATCATATAAATAAATCATAACCATTAAAACCCACCATAAAAACATATCATATAAATAAATCATAACCATTAAAACCCACCATAAAAACATATCATATAATTACCAAAAATAAGTCAAGAACCATCACATAACAACTAATCCACAGCTTACAAAAAGGTAGGAATCCTACCGAATACCGACTCGCGTTCTTTTTTGTTTTCGTCCGATAATTCCGGTCACCGATCGCGCACCGTTTGCGATGTCCCGGTACCTTATTATACAATACCAAATCAGTCCATATTTTATCCACGATTAAGTCCCTAACTGATCACAAACTTAGATCCATTTATGTACCATTAACCATGTCATATGATCATTAAAATTTGCCATTTAATTAATCTAACCCTTATTCATTTAAACACATACCAAACCCCATACTTAGCCAACCATTTGATCCATAATCTTGGATCCCTTAATGACCATTAACTAAGTTATAAGATTATCAAGAATTAGCCCTCAACTTAGCCTCATTAATGCATGGACATAGATCCTAAACTTAGCCCATAGCATGACCTACAAATGGGTCATTAATTACGGTTTTGCCACTACCTCTCCTATGTTTAACCATTCATTTAATCCATGTATAATTAAGTCCATAATTGGTCTATAACCTAGATCCATTAGTGACCCATCAACCATATCATAGAATTATTAAAATCAGCCACTTAATTGACTTCATCCCCATTCATTTAATCATTTACATAAACCCTAATCTTGGCCCATAAAATGGTTCTCATATGAATCATGGGTTCGGCCATATACCATGGTCGAACCCATGATGTCTTTTCGTTATCTTTCATTTGACCTATTTACATTACTTAGGCCCAAAATGAATCCTCCCATGAGGGATTTTACATCATGCTTTTAAAACTATCATTCTTCACCATAATTGAGTCCATTAACTTAGCCCTTATTCCATTCATTCTTCATGGTTCCAAAATACTTGATTCATCATTCATAGGTGATATTCAAGACATAAAAACATTCATCTTCATCCACCACTTTTGAGGCCATTAAAGTCATTCTCATCTCCCATGATTTTCTTATTTAAAACCCCTTTAAAATTTACAATCAGTTGACCCCTTTTTAAGCCTCTAAATCATTAAGATATTACTCCATAGTTCCCATTCTTTAAACTCATTTAAGACCATCATCACATCATCATAGGGTTCATTATCCATTCATGCCTTTTGAGGCCATAAAAATATTTACATTCATCCATGGATTCCATCATAAAAACTTTTTTCAAAAATTAGCTACATTTAATCATTAAAATCTTAAAACCCTAATTCATTCTCCATGGCTTCCATTCTTATAAAACCCTAAAAATCATACATCAATTACCATGGGGTTCGGCCATAGTACATGGCCGAACCCTATGGTCCATCAATCCACTTCAAAACCCATACTCCCATGCCTAATCCATTTTAATTACATAATGTTCTTAATCCTTTTATTTTTCTTAACCTAATTTACCCATTTAGGGTTTTGTCCATTTTCATCCTTCCATTGGATGGATTTGAGATCCAAGGCCTATGATGTTTTGGCCATCACCAAATCCAAGAAATGGATTCCAAATCTTAAACCCTAAAAAAAATCCAAATCTCTTGTTTAAGAAATACTCACAATCCGGTCGGCTCCTCCGACTTTCTTTCTCCTCTTGACCTCCTTGGCCTTCTCTTATTTTCTTCTCCTTGATCTTTGGGTTAAGATGCTTGATCAAGATGGAGTCTCCAAGGTTTGGGTTTGTCTTGAGAGAGGGAAGAGAGGAGATGACAGGAAGAACTACCCAAAGTCTTGAGTGATGGACTTATGCTTGCAACTCCTTCTCTTTTCTTCTCTTCTTCTTCCAAGTTTTTTTTTCTTTTCTTTTCCTTGGTGAGGGACGTTCTTGAGAGAGTAAGAAAGAGAGAAAGAAAAATGAGAGTGAAATGAAGAGAGGAGAGAAAAACCTATCTCATTTTTTGGTTGGGTTTAGGAACTCCCACCTATCTCTTTTAATTTCCTTAATTCTTTCTCCATTACTCCACCCATGGTTGACTAAGTCAACCATGGTGAACGGCCCCACCAATCCTTGGTCCAATTAATATTAATTTAGATGATTTAATTTCCAAATCAATCCATTTCTCTTATTGGATCACCATTGGACCCATGGCCCAATTAAATTCACCCTTACCCATTTACCTTAGGGCTTACAGCAACTTAATCCATTGGGTCCCAAATGAGTATTGGGCCCAATTTGACCATCCTTGACCCAATTGACCACCATTGACCTTTAAGTAAACTTAAATCCAAGCCATAATCCATTGGGCCCTAGTTGGGCCTTTGTCCACATTTTGACCCATTTACTATCTATTCCATCCAATTTCCAATTTCCACCATAAAAAAATAAATAATAACACATATATATTACTTTACAAATTCCGGGCCCTTACATTTAGAGTTTCGGGTTTAGGTTTTAGGGTTTTACGGCTAAGGGTTTTAGGGGTTTTGGGTTTAGGGTTTTAGGGTTTTAGGGTTTTTGGGTTTAGAGTTTATGGTTTAGGGCTTGGAGTTTAGGGTTTAGGGTTTTAGGGTTTTAGGGTTTTAGGGTTTATGGTTTAGTTTTTAGAGTTTAGGGTTTACGGTTTAGGGTTTATGGTTTACGTTTTTTAGTTTAGGGTTTAGGGTTTAGGGTTTTAGGGTTTTAAGATTTAGGGTTTTAGGGTTTTAGTGTTTTCGGGTTTAGGGTTTAGGGTTTAGATTTAGGGTTTAGTCTTTAGGTTTGAGGGTTTAGGGTTTAGGTTAAGGTTTTAGGGTTTAATGTTTATGGTTTAGGGTTTTAGGTTTTTATGTTTTGAGGGTTTATATCTTTTAGTGTTTAGGGTTTTCGGGTTTTATGGTTTTATGGTTTAGGATAGGGTATTAGGATATAGGGTTTTAGGGGTTTAGGGTTTAGGGTTTAAAGTTTAGATTATATGGTTTAGAGTTTAGAGTTTATGGTTTAGAGTTTTACGGTTTTTGGGTTTTTGCGTTTAGGGTAGTGTTTTAGGGCTTAGGGTTTTACGTTTTATGGTTTAAGGGTTTAGGGTTTAGGGTTTGAGGGGTTTAGAGTTTTAGGGTATAGATTTACAGTTTTACGGTTTAGGGTTTAGGATTTTAGGGCTTTAGGGTTTTAGGGTTTAGGATTTAGGGTTTTAGGGTTTTTGGATTTTGGTGTTAAGGGTGGGTTTTAGGATTTAGCGTTTAGAGTTTTAGGGTTTTATCGTTAAGGGTGTTAGGGGTTTTAGGGTTTAGTGTTTAGTGTTTATGGTTTAGGATTTAGGGTTTAGTGTTTAGGGTATAGGGTTTAGGGTTTCAAGGATTTTTGGGTTTTAGGGTCTTAGGGTTTAGGGTTTTAAGGGTTTAGGGTTGTAGGGTTTTAGGGGTTTAGAGTTTCAAGGTTTAGGGTTTAGGGTTTAGGGTTTTAGGGTTTTAGGTTTTTAGGGTTTAGAGCCTTTAGAGTTTAGGACTTAGGGTTTAGGGTTTTAGTGTTTTAGAGTTTTACGATTTAGGGATTTAGGGGTTTTGGGTTTAGGGTTTTAGGGGTTTTGGGTTTAGGGTTTAGGATTTTAAGGTTTTAGGGTTTTAAGGTTTAGGGTTTAGCGTTTTAGGATTTTTGGGTTTTGGGGTTTTAGGGTTTTAAGGGTTTAGGGTTGTAGGGTTTTAGGGGTTTAGGGTTTCAAGGTTTAAGGTTTAGGGTTTAGGGTTTTAGGGTTTTAGGTTTTTAGGGTTTAGAGCCTTTAGAGTTTAGGGCTTAGGATTTAGGGTTTTAGTGTTTTAGGATTTTACGGTTTAGGGCTTTAGGGGTTTTGGGTTTAGGGTTTTAGGGATTTTGGGTTTAGGGTTTTAGGGGTATTGGGTTTAGGGTTTAGGATTTAAAGGTTTTAGGGTTTAAGGTTTAGGTTTTAGGGTTTTAGAGTTACGGGTTGGGTTTAGGGTTTAGCGTTTAGGGTTTTAGGGTTTTAAGGTTTAGGGTTTTAGGGGTTTTAGGGTGTAGTGTTTAGTGTTTACAGTTTAGAGTTTAGGGTTTAGTGTTTAGGAGTAAGGGTTTCGGGTTTTAGGACTTTTGGGTTTCAGGGTTTTTGGGTTTTAGGGGTTTAGAATTTTAGTGTTTTAGGTTTTAGGGGTTTAGAGTTTAGGGTTTTCAGGTTTTCGGGTTTTGGGTTTATAGGGTTTAGAGCTTTTAGAGTTTCGGGTTTAGGGTTTAGGGTTTTAAGGTTTTAGGGCTTTACGGTTTAGGGTTTTAGTGGTTTGGGTTTAGGGTTTTAGGGTTTTTGGGTTTAGGGTTATGGTTTAGGGCTTAGAGTTTTGGTTTTAGGGTTTTAGGGTTTATGGTTTAGTTTTTAGAGTTTAGGGTACGGTTTAGGGTTTAGGGTTTAGGTTTTTTAATTTAGGGTTTTAGGCTTTTAAGGTTTAGGGTTTTAGGGTTTTAGAATTTTTGGCTTTAGGGTTTAGGGTTTAGATTTTAGGGTTTAGGGGCTGGGGTTTAGGGTTTAGGGTTTAGGGTTAGGGTTTAGGGTTTAGGGTTAAGGTTTTAGGGTTTAGGGTTTAGGTTTTAGGGTTTAGGGTTTAGGGTTTAGGGTTAAGGTTTTAGGGTTTAGGATTTAGGGTTTAGGGTTTAGGTTTTAGGGTTTAGGGTTTAGGGTTTAGGGTTAAGGTTTTAGGGTTTAGGGTTTTATGTTTTGAGGGTTTAGAGCTTTTAGAGTTTAGGGTTTAGGGTTTTAGGGTTTTAGGGTTTAGGGTAGGGTATTAGGATATAGCGTTTTAGGGGTTTAGGGTTTAGGGTTTAAAGTTTAGGGTATATGGTTTAGTGTTTAGAGTTTATGGTTTGGAGTTTTACGATTTTAGGGTTTTTGTGTTTAGGGTAGGGGTTTAGGGCTTAGGGTTTTGCGTTTTATGGTTTTAGGGTTTAGGGTTTAGGGTTTGAGGGGTTTAGGGTTCAAGGGTTTAGATTTAGGGTTTTAGGGTTTTAGGGCGTTACGGTTTAGCGTTTTAGGGTTAAGGGTTGGGTTTTAGGATTTAGCGTTTAGGGTTTTAGGGGTTTAAGGTTTAGGGTTTAGGGTTTAGGGTTTAGTGTTTACGGTTTAGGGTTTAGGGTTTAGGGTTTAGTGTTTCGGGTTTAGGGTTTAGGGTTTTAGGATTTTTGGGTTTTAGGGTTTAAGGGTTTAGGATTTTAGGGGTTAAGGGTTGTAGGGTTTTAGGGGTTTAGGGTTTCAGGGTTTTAGGGGTTAAGGGTTGTAGGGTTTTAGGGGTTTAGGGTTTCAGGGTTTAGGGTTTTAGGGTTTTAGGTTCTTAGGGTTTAGAGCCTTTAGAGTTGAGGGTTTAGGGTTTAGTGTTTTAGGGTTTTACGGTTTAGGATTTTAGTGTTTTGGATAGGATTTAGGGTTTATGGTTTTGGGCTTTTGAGTTTAGTGTTTAGGGTTTTAGTGTCTTAGGGTTTTGAATTTATTGTTTAGAATTTAGGGTTTTCAGGTTTTAGGGTTTTAGGTTTTTAGGGTTTAGAGCCTTTAGAGTTTTGGGTTTAGGGTTTTATTGTTTTACAGTTTAGGGTTTTAGGGGTTTTGGGTTTAGGGTTTTAGGGTTTTTTGGTTTAGGGTTTATGGTTTAGGGCTTAGAGCTTAGGGTTTAGGGTTTTAGGGTTTATGGTTTAGTTTTTAGAGTTTAGGATTTACGGTTTAGGTTTAGGTTTTAGGTTTTTCGGTTTAGGGTTTAGGTATTGGGTTTTAGGGTTTTAAGGTTTAGGGTTTTAGGGTTTTAGGACTTTTGGATTTAGGGTTTAGATTTTAATGTTTAGGGTCTAGGTTTTGGGGTTTAGGGTTTAGGTTTTAGGGGTTTAGGATTTAGAGTTAAGGTTTTAGGGTTTAGGGTTTTAGTTTTGAGGGTTTAGAGCTTTTAGAGTTTAGGGTTTAGGGTTTAGGGTTTAGGGTAGGGTATTATGATTTAGGGTTTTAGGGGTTTAGGGTTTAGGGTTTGGAGTTTAGGGTTTATGGTTTAGGGTTTGGAGTTTAGGGCTTAGAGTTTTACGGTTTTAGGGTTTTTGGGTTTAGGGTAATGTTTTTGGGCTTAGGGTTTTGCGTTATATGGTTTTAAGATTTAGGGTTTAGGGTTTAGGATTTTAGGGTTTTAAGGTTTAGGGTTTAGGGTTTTAGGGTTTTAGGGTTTTAGGGTTGTATGGTTTTAGGGTTAAGGGTTGGGTTTTAGGATTTAGCGTTTTTAGGTTTAGGGTTTAGGGTTTTAGGGTTTTAGGGGTTTAGGGCTTTTAGATTAGGGGTTGGGTTTTAGGATTTAGCATTTAGGGTTTTAGGGTTTTAAGGTTTAGGGTTTTAGGGGTTTTAGGGTTTAGTGTTTAGTGTTTACGATTTAGGGTTTAGGGTTTAGTGTTTAGGGTTTAGGGTTTAGGGTTTTAGGATTTTTGGGTTTCAGGGTTTTAGGGTTTTAGGGTTTTGGGTTTTAGGATTTAGCGTTTAGGGTTTTAGGGTTTTAAAGTTTAGGGTTTTAGGGGTTTTATGGTTTAGTGTTTAGTGTTTACGGTTCATGGTTTAGAGTTTTAGTGTTTTAGGTCTTAGGGGTTTAGAGTTTAGGGTTTTCAGGCTTTAGGGTTTTAGGTTTTTAGGGTTTTGAGCTTTTAGAGTTTCGGGTTTAGAGTTTATGGTTTTAGGGTTTTAGGGCTTTACGGTTTAGGGTTTTAGTGGTTTTCGGTTTACGGTTTAGGGTTTTAGGGTTTTAGGGCTTTACGGTTTAGGGTTTTAGTGGTTTTGGGTCTAGGATTTTAGGGTTTTTGGGTTTAGGGTTTATGGTTTAGGGCTTAGAGCTTAGGTTTTAGGGTTTTAGGGTTTTAAGGTTTTAAGGTTTATAGTTTTAGGGTTTTCGTGTTTTAGGATTTTCTGGTCTAGGGTTTAGGTTTAGATTTTAGGGGTTAAGGGTTGTAGGGTTTTAGGGGTTTAGGGTTTCAGGGTTTTAGGGGTTAAGGGTTGTAGGGTTTTAGGGGTTTAGGGTTTCAGGGTTTAGGGTTTTAGGGTTTTAGGTTCTTAGGGTTTAGAGCCTTTAGAGTTGAGGGTTTAGGGTTTAGTGTTTTAGGGTTTTACGGTTTAGGATTTTAGTGTTTTGGATAGGATTTAGGTTTTATGGTTTTGGGCTTTTGAGTTTAGTGTTTAGGGTTTTAGTGTCTTAGGGTTTTGAATTTATTGTTTAGAATTTAGGGTTTTCAGGTTTTAGGGTTTTAGGTTTTTAGGGTTTAGAGCCTTTAGAGTTTTGGGTTTAGGGTTTTATTGTTTTACAGTTTAGGGTTTTAGGGGTTTTGGGTTTAGGGTTTTAGGGTTTTTTGGTTTAGGGTTTATGGTTTAGGGCTTAGAGCTTAGGGTTTAGGGTTTTAGGGTTTATGGTTTAGTTTTTAGAGTTTAGGATTTACGGTTTAGGTTTAGGTTTTAGGTTTTTCGGTTTAGGGTTTAGGTATTGGGTTTTAGGGTTTTAAGGTTTAGGGTTTTAGGGTTTTAGGACTTTTGGATTTAGGGTTTAGATTTTAATGTTTAGGGTCTAGGTTTTGGGGTTTAGGGTTTAGGTTTTAGGGTTTAGGATTTAGAGTTAAGGTTTTAGGGTTTAGGGTTTTAGTTTTGAGGGTTTAGAGCTTTTAGAGTTTAGGGTTTAGGGTTTAGGGTTTAGGGTAGGGTATTATGATTTAGGGTTTTAGGGGTTTAGGGTTTAGGGTTTGGAGTTTAGGGTTTATGGTTTAGGGTTTGGAGTTTAGGGCTTAGAGTTTTACGGTTTTAGGGTTTTTGGGTTTAGGGTAATGTTTTTCGGGCTTAGGGTTTTGCGTTATATGGTTTTAAGATTTAGGGTTTAGGGTTTAGGATTTTAGGGTTTTAAGGTTTAGGGTTTAGGGTTTTAGGGTTTTAGGGTTTTAGGGTTGTATGGTTTAGGGTTAAGGGTTGGGTTTTAGGATTTAGCGTTTTTAGGTTTAGGGTTTAGGGTTTTAGGGTTTTAGGGGTTTAGGGCTTTTAGATTAGGGGTTGGGTTTTAGGATTTAGCATTTAGGGTTTTAGGGTTTTAAGGTTTAGGGTTTAGTGTTTAGTGTTTACGATTTAGGGTTTAGGGTTTAGTGTTTAGGGTTTAGGGTTTAGGGTTTTAGGATTTTTGGGTTTCAGGGTTTTAGGGTTTTAGGGTTTTGGGTTTTAGGATTTAGCGTTTAGGGTTTTAGGGTTTTAAAGTTTAGGGTTTTAGGGGTTTTATGGTTTAGTGTTTAGTGTTTACGGTTCATGGTTTAGAGTTTTAGTGTTTTAGGTCTTAGGGGTTTAGAGTTTAGGGTTTTCAGGCTTTAGGGTTTTAGGTTTTTAGGGTTTTGAGCTTTTAGAGTTTCGGGTTTAGAGTTTATGGTTTTAGGGTTTTAGGGCTTTACGGTTTAGGGTTTTAGTGGTTTTCGGTTTACGGTTTAGGGTTTTAGGGTTTTAGGGCTTTACGGTTTAGGGTTTTAGTGGTTTTGGGTCTAGGATTTTAGGGTTTTTGGGTTTAGGGTTTATGGTTTAGGGCTTAGAGCTTAGGTTTTAGGGTTTTAGGGTTTTAAGGTTTTAAGGTTTATAGTTTTAGGGTTTTCGTGTTTTAGGATTTTCTGGTCTAGGGTTTAGGTTTAGATTTTAGGGGTTAAGGGTTGTAGGGTTTTAGGGGTTTAGGGTTTCAGGGTTTTAGGGGTTAAGGGTTGTAGGGTTTTAGGGGTTTAGGGTTTCAGGGTTTAGGGTTTTAGGGTTTTAGGTTCTTAGGGTTTAGAGCCTTTAGAGTTGAGGGTTTAGGGTTTAGTGTTTTAGGGTTTTACGGTTTAGGATTTTAGTGTTTTGGATAGGATTTAGGTTTTATGGTTTTGGGCTTTTGAGTTTAGTGTTTAGGGTTTTAGTGTCTTAGGGTTTTGAATTTATTGTTTAGAATTTAGGGTTTTCAGGTTTTAGGGTTTTAGGTTTTTAGGGTTTAGAGCCTTTAGAGTTTTGGGTTTAGGGTTTTATTGTTTTACAGTTTAGGGTTTTAGGGGTTTTGGGTTTAGGGTTTTAGGGTTTTTTGGTTTAGGGTTTATGGTTTAGGGCTTAGAGCTTAGGGTTTAGGGTTTTAGGGTTTATGGTTTAGTTTTTAGAGTTTAGGATTTACGGTTTAGGTTTAGGTTTTAGGTTTTTCGGTTTAGGGTTTAGGTATTGGGTTTTAGGGTTTTAAGGTTTAGGGTTTTAGGGTTTTAGGACTTTTGGATTTAGGGTTTAGATTTTAATGTTTAGGGTCTAGGTTTTGGGGTTTAGGGTTTAGGTTTTAGGGTTTAGGATTTAGAGTTAAGGTTTTAGGGTTTAGGGTTTTAGTTTTGAGGGTTTAGAGCTTTTAGAGTTTAGGGTTTAGGGTTTAGGGTTTAGGGTAGGGTATTATGATTTAGGGTTTTAGGGGTTTAGGGTTTAGGGTTTGGAGTTTAGGGTTTATGGTTTAGGGTTTGGAGTTTAGGGCTTAGAGTTTTACGGTTTTAGGGTTTTTGGGTTTAGGGTAATGTTTTTGGGCTTAGGGTTTTGCGTTATATGGTTTTAAGATTTAGGGTTTAGGGTTTAGGATTTTAGGGTTTTAAGGTTTAGGGTTTAGGGTTTTAGGGTTTTAGGGTTTTAGGGTTGTATGGTTTTAGGGTTAAGGGTTGGGTTTTAGGATTTAGCGTTTTTAGGTTTAGGGTTTAGGGTTTTAGGGTTTTAGGGGTTTAGGGCTTTTAGATTAGGGGTTGGGTTTTAGGATTTAGCATTTAGGGTTTTAGGGTTTTAAGGTTTAGGGTTTTAGGGGTTTTAGGGTTTAGTGTTTAGTGTTTACGATTTAGGGTTTAGGGTTTAGTGTTTAGGGTTTAGGGTTTAGGGTTTTAGGATTTTTGGGTTTCAGGGTTTTAGGGTTTTAGGGTTTTGGGTTTTAGGATTTAGCGTTTAGGGTTTTAGGGTTTTAAAGTTTAGGGTTTTAGGGGTTTTATGGTTTAGTGTTTAGTGTTTACGGTTCATGGTTTAGAGTTTTAGTGTTTTAGGTCTTAGGGGTTTAGAGTTTAGGGTTTTCAGGCTTTAGGGTTTTAGGTTTTTAGGGTTTTGAGCTTTTAGAGTTTCGGGTTTAGAGTTTATGGTTTTAGGGTTTTAGGGCTTTACGGTTTAGGGTTTTAGTGGTTTTCGGTTTACGGTTTAGGGTTTTAGGGTTTTAAGGGCTTTACGGTTTAGGGTTTTAGTGGTTTTGGGTCTAGGATTTTAGGGTTTTTGGGTTTAGGGTTTATGGTTTAGGGCTTAGAGCTTAGGTTTTAGGGTTTTAGGGTTTTAAGGTTTTAAGGTTTATAGTTTTAGGGTTTTCGTGTTTTAGGATTTTCTGGTCTAGGGTTTAGGTTTAGATTTTAGGGTTTAGGGTCTAGGGTTTAGGGTTTAGGGTTTAGGTTTTAGGGTTTAGGGTTTAGGGTTAAGGTTTTAGGGTTGAGCGTTGAGGGTTTAGGGTTTTATGTTTTGAGGGTTTAGGGCTTTTGGAGTTTAGGTTTTAAGGTTTAGGCAGGGTATTAGGATATAGGGTTTTAGGGGTTAAGGGTTTAGGGTTTAGAGTTTAGGGTTTGTGGTTTTGGGTTTAGAATTTAGGGTTTAGAATTTTACGGTTTTAGGGTTTTTGGGTTTAGGTTAGGGTTTTAGGACTGAGGGTTTTGCTTTTATGGTTTTAGGATTTAAGGTTTAGGGTTTGAGGGGTTTAGGGTTTTAGGGTATACATTTAGGGTTTAGGATTTAGCGTTTTGGGTTTACGGTTTTGGGGTTTAGGGTTTAGGATTTCAGGGTTTTAGGGTTTAGGGTTCAGGGTTTTAGGGTTTTAGGGTTTTCGGGTTAAGGGTTGGGTTTTGGGATTTTTCGTTTAGGGTTTTAGGATTTTAAGATTTAGGGTTTTGAGGGTTTTAGGGTTTAGTGTTTAGTGTTTACTGTTTAGGGTCTAGGGTTTAGTGTTTAGGGTTTAGGGTTTTAGGATTTTTGGGTTTTAGGATTTTTGGGTTTTAGGGTTTTAGGGTTTAGGGTTTTAGGGGTTTAGGGTTATAGGGTTTTAGGGGTTTAGTGTTTCGGGGTTTAGGGTTTAGGCTTTAGGGCTTTAGGGTTTTAGGTTTTTAGTGTTTAGTGCATTTAGAGTTTAGGGTTTCGGGTTTAGGGGTTTAGTGTTTTAGGGTTTTACGGTTTAAGGTTTTAGGGGTTTTGGGTTTAGGGTTTTAGGATTTTAGGGTTTAGCATTTATGGTTTTGGGCTTTTTAGTGTAGGGTTTAGGGTTTTCAGGTTTTAGGATTTTAGGCTTTTAGGGTTTAAAGCCTTTAGAGTTTCGGGTCTAGGGTTTATGGTATTACGGTTTTATGGTTTAGGATTTTATGGGTTTTGGGTTTAGGGTTTTAGGGTTTTTTGGATTAGGGTTTACGGTTTAGGGCTTAGAGTTTAGGGTTTAGGTTTTAGGGTTTATGTTTAGTTTTTAGAGTTTAGGGTTTAGGGTTTAAATTTTTCGGTTTAGGGTTTAGGGTTTAGGGTCTTAAGGTTTAGGGGTTTAGGGGTTTAGGGCTTTTGGGTTTTAGGATTTTCGAGTTTAGGGTTTAGGGCTTAGGGTTTAGATTTTAGGGTTTAGGGTCAAGGATTTAGGGTTTAGGTTTCAGGGTTTAGGATTTAGGGTTAAGGTTTTATTGTTTAGGGTTTAGGGTGTAGGGTTTTATGTTTTGAGGGTTTAGCTTTTAGAGTTTAGGGTTTAGGGTTTTAAGGTTTTAGGATTTAGGGTAGGGTATTAGGATTTAGGGTTTTAGGGGTTCAGGGTTTAGGTTTTAGAGTTTAGGGTTTAGGGTTTAGCGTTTAGAGTTTTACGGTTTTAGGGTTTTTGGGGTTTAGGGTAGGGTTTTAGGGCTTAGGTTTTCCGTTTTATGGTTTTAGGGTTTAGGCTTTAGGGTTTGAGGGGTTTAGGGTTTTAGGGTATAGATTTAGGGTTTTAGGTTTTGTGGTTTACGGTTTAGGGTGTAGGTTTTTAGGATTTTAGGGTTTTATGGTTTAGGGTTTAGAGTTTTAGGGTTTTAAGATTAAGGGTTGGGTTTTAGGATCTAGCGTTTAGGCTTTTTGGGTTTTTAAGGTTTACGGTTTTAGGGCTTTTAGGGGTTTTAGAGTTTAGTATTTAGTGCTTACGATTTAAGGTTTAGGGTTTAGGGTTTAGGGTTTAGGGTTTTAGGATTTTTGGGTTTCAGGGTTTTAGGGTTTTGGGTTTTAGGGGTTCAGTGTTTTAGTGTTTTAGGTTTTAGGGGTTTAGAGTTTAGGGTTTTCAGGTTTTAGGGTTTTAGGGTTTATGGTTTAGTTTTTAGAGTTTAGGGTTTACGGTTTAGGGTTTAGGGTTTAGGTTTTTCAGTTTAGGGTTTAGGGTTTAGGGTGTTAGGCTTTTAAGGCTTAGGATTTTAGGGTTTTAGGGTTTTTGGATTTTCGGGTTTAGGGTTTAGGGTTTAGGGTTTAGGGTTTAGGGTCTAGGGTTTAGGGTTTAGGGTTTAGGGTTTAATGTTTAGGGTTTAGGGTTTTAGGGTTTAATGTTTGAGGGATTAGAGCTTTTAGAGTTTAGGGTTTAGGGTAGGGCATTAGGATTTAGGGTTTTAGGGGTTTAGGGTTTAGGGTTTGAAGTTTAGCGTTTAGGGTTTAAGGTTTAGCGTTTAGGGTTTAGAGTTTTACGATTTTAGGGTTTTTGGGTTTAGGGTAGGGTTTTAGGGCTTAGGGTTTTGCGTTTTATGGTTTTAGGGTTTAGGGTTTTAGGGTATAGATTTGGGGCTTTAGGGTTTGGGGTTTTGGGTTTACGGTTTAGGGTTTTAGGGTTTAGTGTTAGGATTTTAGGGTTTTAGGGTTGAGGGTTTTAGGGTTTTAGTGTTTTAGGGTTAAGGATTGGGTTTTATGATTTAGCGTGTAGGGATTTAGGGTTTTAAGGTTTAGTGTTTAGTGTTTACGGTTTAGAGTTTAGGGTTTAGTGTTTACGGCTTAGGGTTTAGGATTTTAGGATTTTTGGGTTTTAGGGTTTTAGGGATTTGGGTTTTAGGAATTTAGAGTTTTAGTGTTTTAGGTTTTAGGGGTTTAGAGTTTAGGGTTTTCACGTTTTAGGGTTTTTGGTTTTTTGGGTTTAGAGCCTTTAGAGTTTCGGGTTTAGGGTTTAGGGTTTAGGGTTTTAGGGTTTTACTGTTTAGGGTTTTAGGTTTAGGGTTTTAGAGTTTTTGGGTTTAGGGTTTATGGTTTAGGGCTTAGAGTTTAGGGTCTAGGGTTTAGGGTTTTAAGGTTTAGGGTTTAAGGTTTTTGGGTTTTAGGGTTAAGGGTCGGGTTTAAGGATTTAGCGTTTAGGGTTTTAGGGTTTTATGGTTTAGGGTTTTACGGGTTTTAGGGTTTAGTGTTTAGTGTTTACGGTTTAGGTTATCAGGTTTAGTGCTTAGTGTTTAGGGTTTAGGGTCTTAGGATTTTTGGGTTTTCAAGGTTTTAGGGTTTTGGGTTTTAGGGGTTTAGAGTTTTAGTGTTTTAGGTTTTAGGGGTTTAGAGTTTACGGTTTTCAGGTTTTTGGGTTTTAGGTTTTTAGGGTTTAGAGCTTTTAGAGTTTCGGTCTTAGGGTTTAGGGTTTTGGGGTTTTATGATTTTACGGTTTAGGGTTTTAGTGGTTTTGGGTTTAGGGTTTTAGGGGTTTTGGGTTTAGGGTTTATGGTTTAGGGCATAGAGTTTAGGGTTTAGGGTTTTAGGGTTTTAGGGTTTATGGGTTAGTTTTTAGAGTTTAGGGTTTACAGTTTAGGGTTTAGGGTTTAGGTTTAGGGTTTAGGGTTTAGGGTTTAGGGTTTTGGGGTTTTAAGGTTTAGGGTTTTAGGGTTTTAGAATTTTCAGCTTTAGGGTTTCGGGTTTAGATTTTAGGGTTTTGGGTATAGGATTTAGGGTTTAGGGTTTAGGTTTTAGGGTTTAGGGTTTAGGCTTAAGGTTTTAGGGTTTAGGGTTTAGGGTTTAGGGTTTAGGGTTTAGAGTTTAGGGTTTTAGGGTTTTATGTTCTGAGGGTTTAGGGCTTTTAGAGTTTAGGGTTTAGGGTTTAGGGTTTTATGGTTTCGGATTTAGGGTATTAGGATTTAGGGTTTTAGGGGTTAGGGTTTAGGGTTTAGAGTTTAGGGTTTATGGTTTAGGGTTTAGAGTTTAGGGTTCAGAGTTTTACTGTTTTAGGGTTTTTGGGTTTAGGGTAGGGTTTTGGGGATTAGGGTTTTGCGTTTTATGGTCTTAGGGCTTATGGTTTAGGGTTTGAGGGGTTTAGGGTTTTAGGTTATAGATTTAGGGTTTTAGTGTTTAGGGTTTTGGGTTTATGGTTTCGGGTTTAGGGTTTAGCATTTTAGGGTTTTAGGGTTTTAGGTTTTAGGGTTTAGGGTTTTAGGGTTTAAGGGTTTTAGGTTTTAGGGTTTAAGGGTTGGGTTTTAGGATTTAGTGTTTAGAGTTTTAGGGTTTTAAGGTTTAGGGTTTTAGGGGTTTTAGGATTTAGTGTTTAGTGTTTACGGTTTAGGGTTTATGGTTTAGTGTTTAGGGTTTAGGGTTTAGGGTTTTTGGATTTTTGGGTTTTAGGGTTTTAAGGTTTTGGGTTTTAGGGGTTTAGAGTTTTAGTGTTTTAGGTTTTAGGGGTTTAGAGTTTAGGGCTTTCAGGTATTAAGGTTTTAGGTTTTTAGGGTTTAGAGCCTTTAGAGTTTCGGGTTTTGGGTTTGGGGTTTTAGGGTTTTACGATTTAGGGTTTTAGGGGTTTTGGGTTTAGGGTTTTTGGGTTTCTGGGTTTAGGGTTTATGGTTTAGGGCTTAGAGTTTTGGGTTCATGGATTTAGGTTTTTAGGGTTTATGGTTTAGTTTTTAGAGTTTAGGGTTTAGGGTTTAGGATTTAGGTTTTTCGGTTTAGGGTTTAGGGTTTAGGGTTTTAGGTGGGTTTTAGGATTTTCGGGTGTAGCGTTTAGGGTTTAGATTTTAGGGTTTAGGATCTAAGATTTAGTGTTTAGGGTTTAGGCTTTAGGGTTAAGGTTTTAGGGTTTAGGGTTTTAGGGCTGAGGATTTTACATTTTTTTGTTTTAGGGTTTAGGGTTTGAGGGGTTTAGGGCTTTAGGGTATAGGTTTAGGGTTTTCGGGTTTAGGATTTAGGGTTTTAGGGGTTTAGGGTTTCAAGGGTTTAGCGTTTTAGGGTTTTGTGGTTTAGGGCTTTATGGTTTAGGGTTTTAGGTTTTAGTGTTTAGGGTTTTGGGTTTTAATGTTTTTGGGTTTAGGGTTTAGGGTTTAGGACTTTTGGGTTTAGGGTTTTAGAGTGTAGGGTTTATGGTTTAGCGTTTAGAGTTTAGGGTTTTAGGGTTTAGGGTTTAGGGTAGGGTGTTAGGGTTTTGGGTTTTGGGTTTAGATTTTAGGGTTTAGGGTTTAGGGTTTAGGGTTTTCGGTTTTCGGTTTATATTTTAGGGTTTAGGGTTTAGGGGTAAGGGTTTAGGGTTTAGGTTTTAGGGTTTACAGTTTAGGGTTTATGGTTTTAGGGTTTTAGGCTTTTAGGGTTTAGAACCCTTAGAGTTTAGGGTTTAGAACCCTTAAGGGTTTAGGGTTTTACGGTTTAGGGTTTTTGGTACTTCGGGCTTAGGGTTTAGGGTTTTAGGGTTTAGGGTATATGGTTTAGGGCTTAGAGTTTAGGGTTTAGGGTTTTAGGATTTTAGGGTTTATGGTTTAGTGTTTAGAGTTTAGGGTTTAGGTTTTTAGGGATTTAGGGTTTTGGGTTTAGGATTTAGCATTTTAGGGTTTTATAGTTTTAGGGTTTAGGGTAGGGTTTATGGGTTCAGGCTTGTGGGTTTTATGCTTTTAGGGTTTAGGGTTTTATGGTATAGGTTTTGGTTTTTAGGGTTTTAGGGTTTAGGGTTTTTGGGTTTCACGGTTTAGGGTTTTATGGTTTTAGGATTTTAATTTTAGGGTTTCAGGTTTAGATTTTAGTGTTTAGGGTTTAGAATTGAGGGTTTAGGGTATAGGTTTTAGGTTTAGGGTTTAGGGTTTAGGGTTTAGGTTTTAGGGTTTAGGGTTTTAGGCTTTTAGGTTTTGAGTGTTTAGAGCTTTTAGAGTTTAGGGTTCTAGGGTTTAGGGAAGGGTATTAGGGTTTAGGATTTTAGGGGTTTAGGGTTTAGGGTTAGAGTTTTAAGGTTTTGGGGTTTAGGGTTTTAGGATTTTTGGGGTTTAGGGGTTTAGGGTTTAGGGGTTTAGGGTTGTAGGGATTTAGGGGCTTACGGTTTCAGGGTATAGTGTTTTAGGGTTTAGGGTTTAGGGTTTAGGGTTTTAGGTTTTTGGGTTTACGGGTTTAGGGTTTAGGGTTTAGTGTTTTGAGTTTAGGGTTTAGGGTTTTAGAGTTTTAGGTTTTTAGGGTTTTGGGTTTAGGGTTTTGAGTTTTAGGGTTTAGGGTAAGGTTTTAGGGCTTTGGGTTTTGGGTTTTCTGCTTTTAGGGTTTAGGGTTTTACGGTATAGGTTTAGGGTTTTAGGGTTTAGGGTTTTTGGATTTTAGGGTTTTAGGGTTTTGGGCTTAGTGTTTAGGGTTTAGGGTTTATGGTTTAGGGTTTAGGGTTTAGGGTTTTATGGTTTTATGGTTTAGGGTTTAGATTTTAGGGTTTGGGGTTTAGGGTTTAGATTTTAGGGTTTGGGGTTTAGGGTTTAGGGTTTAAGGTTTAGGTTTAGGGTTTAGGGTTTAGGGTTTTATGGTTTTAGTGTTTTAGGGTTTAGGGTTTAGATTTAAGGGTTTAGGGTTTAGAGTTTAGAGTTTAGGGTTTTTGGGTTTGAGGTTTTTAGGTTTTAGTGATTTTGGGGTTTAGGGCTTAGGGTTTAGGATTTTAGGGTTTTAGGGTTTTGGGCTTAGGGTTTTAGGGTTTTGGGCTTAGGGTTTAGGGTTTAGGGTTTAGGGTTTATGGTTTAGGGTTTAGGATTTAGGGTTTTATGGTTTTAGGATTTAGGGTTTTGGATTTTATGCTTTTAGGGTTTAGGGTTTTAGGGGTTTAGGGTTTTACAGTATAGGTTTAGGGTGTTAGGGTTTTAGGGTTTTAGGATTTTAGGGTTTAGGGTTTAGGATTTAGGGTTTAGGATTTTAGGGTTTGAGGTTTTTAGGGTTTAGAGCTTTTAGAGTTTAGGGTTTTGGGTTTAGGGTTTTAGGGTTTTAGGTTTTAGGGTAGGGTTTAGTGTTTTAGGGGTTTAGGGTTTAGGGTTTAGGGTTTTAGGGTTTAGGGTAGGGTTTAGTGTTTTAGGGGTTTAGGGTTTAGGGTTTAGGGTTTATGGTTTAGAGTTTAGGGTTTAGGGTTTTAAGGTTTGAGGGGCTTAGGGTTTTAGGGTATAGTTTAATGACCCATTCCGAATTTATTCGATTTTGGAGAGATTTTTGGACCTTTGTGTTTTTTTTGGGACTGTGGTAGTAGTGAAGAGAGTGTGGGCTTTGTGGTGGGCCCCAGTTTACCATTTTTCGAGCTCGAGAGCTCAAAAGGCATTTTGGCAATTTTGTAATTATTATCTACCTTGTCATGATAAATGTTTCAAAAAAAAAAAAAATCACACATTTTCCCCGCTCGATGTTCGACGTTCGATTTCTAATGAGTTTTGATTTAATTTTCGAAAGACGCATCGTGGGTTTTGAAATTTTGGTTCGCGTTCTTTGAGGTTTTATTTTTTAAAAGATAAATAAATAAATAAAATCTATTTTGAGTTTATTTTTTTTATTTTTTTTAAAAAAAGGGGAAGAAACCCTAAACTACCTCCCAAACCCTAACAACCCCTTCTCTCAGAAGCCTCCCCCCCAGCACTGTAGCGTTCCAGCTACAGTGCCGCGACCCCTACCGTCTTCTTTCCCTCTGGTCTTTCTCCTTCTCAGTCCTCTGATCTCTTCCTCCCGCACTTTTCTCTCTCTCTCGTCTTCCCTTTTTCCTCTCTTCAAATCCCTCTTATTCTTCTTCTTCTTTTTCCCTTTTCTTTTCCCCCTTGGTCACTCGAGCAACTGCTGCCGACTTCCAGCCCCCGACCTCTTCTTCACCGTCCGAGATTTAGATTTCCGCCGCCCCAATTCCAAGTATCCTCTCTTCTTCCTCCCACCTTCTTCCCCTTCTCGATTTACCTCTTTTCTCTTCTTCCCCTTAACCCTCTCTTGACTTTCCTTGTTTTTCCATGATTTCTTCTATTTTTCGCGATTTTCTTTGGGTTTTCCTCTATTTTACTCTGTTTTCCCTCGCTTTTCCCCGATTTTTCCTCCTTTTCCTAGTTTCCTCTTTCCCTTTTTTCAACTCGGCTGAATCACTAAGTCAGCTCAATCGTGTTGAGTTGACCCAGTTCTTTTGTTGGTCTCGGCCCAGCTAGGCGCAAATTCAGTGCAGGCCCGATTTACAACCCAAACTAAGCTTGGGCCCAGCTGTCCCAGTTCTGGACCCAACCTAGTTGTAGACTTGACCCTATTTTGGATCCGACCCAGTTCTGGACAGACCCAGTTTTGGAGCCATATTTCA
The DNA here is from genome assembly GCA_013350335.1 of Chimonanthus salicifolius. Lineage (NCBI taxonomy): Eukaryota > Viridiplantae > Streptophyta > Magnoliopsida > Laurales > Calycanthaceae > Chimonanthus > Chimonanthus salicifolius. The sequence goes on along the minus strand of CM023533.1, from coordinate 55,547,362 downwards.
GTTTGGGCCCAGCTCCTTTTCCAGCCCTGCCCAGTTCGGCCTTGTCAGGCCTGGCCCAGTTTTAGGCCCAACTTTTTGTCCGGTCTGATTTTAGTTGTATTACCTTATTTACTTATTCGCTCTTCCTCTTTTCAACAGATTGAGCTCCCTTTAACTCATCAAACCGCTTGATTGCTTCGGGCTTTTGACTCGACACACCCCTCATCTCCAAGAAATAGAGAAGAAGAAAACTAAGAAGAGAAAGAAGAAGGAAACTTAGAAGAGAAGAGAAGAAAAGTGCAAACTTGGGGGCACCTCTTCAAGACCAAAGCTTGAGGTAATTTTTCCATCCCATCCTCTCTCTCTCTCTCTCTCTCAAGTACACCCCATGGTAGATGTTTGATTTATTTATTAGGGTTTATAAAAATGGAAGCATGGAGAATGATTTAGGGTTTTAAGTTTTTAAATGATTAAATGTGGGTAATTTTAAAGGGTTTTAAAATGGAAGCCATGGTAAGTGAGGTATGATTTTTAGGGTTTTAAACAATGGAATACATGGAGGGTGGTTAATGATTTTAGGGTTTTAAATGAATGAATGTGAGAGAGTTTTAAAGGGATTTAAATGAGGAAAAATAAATGGGGAATGCTTTTGAACCCTATGGTGATGTATGTGTAATGATGATGGGTGTAAAATTATGAAAATTGATGGAGAGTGATTGGTGAACTTAGAGGTATTTGGATCATAGTGATGATGAGGGAAACTCCACTTTAATTATTAGAATGATTAGTTTGCCTATTAGGTGTATGTGTAAATGCCTAAATGAATTATCATTATGATCATACATGATATGTGATCAATGAAATTGAATGAAATAGGTGTGGGGTGATGATGGATGAATAGTTTTTAATATGTGGTTAATGAGATTTATAATTATTATATTGTGGATGAGATTATAGGGTAGAACTTGTGTTTGATGTATGGTTTGAATCTAAATGAACGGCTCATGTACTTTGTTGAGAAAATGGTGCTCATATTAGATGAACATGTATCGATGAGGAATAGAGGGTGTGTACCTACCATACCAAGGGTGGAAAGAGTTGTTGGTGAGGACTTATCCCCTTTCTTTGGTTAAACTTGCTAACTTGGTTGAGTTTTCAAATGTTTGAAGCTTGAAATTAAATTGGATGATTGTTGTAGAAGGTGGAAAAATGTTTTATATGTTAGATATGGTGTAGTGATGATAGCCATGAAAATGGCATATGGTGCTCATAATAAATACCATCCTACAACTTTATCTCGTAGGAAGATTATGTAATGAAAATGTGAAGAGACTTGAGGTGGACTTGCATTTCATGTTGAGACCTTGGAAATGTATGTATACTAAACATTGGAGTGTAATAGGGTGTTGTATAGCCCATGCAAATTGTGGTGAATTGAGAAATGCATGTAATATCAAGGTAATGCTTATATGAAGGGTGATATACACGTGAATGAGGTGTGGAGTATGTTATGGGAGTGTGAGGGCTCAACCCTTGTTGCTCTAAGATTGTGATTAGGGAATGGATGAATATTCTTTGTTGGAATGTTTTACCTTGTACTAAATTGCTAAGCCATTGTATGAAAAGTGTGGGTATGATTGTATCTATGTTGAAATTGGTATGTTTGGAAAAGAGGTAGTGGCAAAACCTTAAATATTGGCCAAAATGAAGAACCATGGAAGATGATCATAGACTTAGGGGCTCTAAGTAATAAACTTGTGTATGGTTCAACAAAGCCCAGGGTGGCTGGTTTTTAAACTCATGTGATTAAAATATTTAATGGACTGAAAGGGACCCACAAAACCTAGAATAGTGAGGCTCGGCCATGGCGTATGGTCGAAACCCACTAAGACATATGTTATGGACATGGATATGATTTAAAATATGGGCTGATTATTCATATGTAATAAGGTATCGGACGTCGCAAGCGGTGCACGTATCAGTGACCGGATTGTCGGACGGAAACGAAAAATGACGCTAGTCAGTATTCGGTAGGATTCCTACCTTTTTGTAAGCCATGGATTGAGTGATGGTTTCTTTGAATTATTTTGGAAATTATATGGTTTGTTTTAAGATGGGTTTTGGATTAAGCATTATGTGATGGTTTACCTTTGATTTATTTTGGTAATCATGTGATTATTTCAAGATGGGTTTTGAATTAAGTATTATGTGATGGTTTTACCTTTGATCTATCTTAGTAATCATGTGATTGTTTTAAGATGAGTTTATGACTATGATTTATATATATTACATGGCATGTGGCATATACATCTCATGCATGACATGAGAGGGATATGGCATGGGAAGGATGAAACGAAATCGGAGTCCATGCTCCGTCGGGGCGACCGAGAAGCAATCATGGGGATATCTTGATGTGTTTCATCCATCAAGAGGGATATTATGAGACATAACCGGAGTCCATGCTCCGTCGGGGCGACCGAGAAGCAAACATGGGGACACCTTGACAAGGCCTTGCCGTCAAGGGGGATGATTTGTAATTGTTTACACCTTGACGAGGCCTTGCCGTCAAGGGGGATGATTTGTAATTGTTTATACCTTGACGAGGATTTGCCGTCTAAGGGGATGATGTGTGATTGTTTATATCTTGATGAGGTTTTTGCCATCAAGGGGGATGATTTATGATTGTTTATATCTTGACGAGGTTTTTCCGTCAAGGGGGATATGACAGTATTGTAATGGCCCGAAATTTTTAAATCAATAAATATGTGGTTATTATTTATTTTAATGATGGAAATTGAGAATTTTAATGGAATAAATGTTAAGTGAATCAAAATTTGGGCAAAGGCCCAAGTATGGTCCAATGGACCATGGGTTGGATGAAATTCATTTAATTGGTCAGTAATGATTAATGTAATGGCCTGAAATTTGTAAATCAAAATATATGTGGTTATTGTTTATTTTAATGGTGGAAATTGGAAATCTAATGGAATAGAGGGTAAATGGATCAAGATATAGACAAAGGCCCAACTAGGGCCCAATGGACTATGGATTGGATTTAAGTTTACTTAAAGGGTCAAAGATGGTCAAATGGGCCAAGGATGGTCAAATTGAGCCCAATACCCATTTGGGACCCAATGGATCAAGATGATGTAAGCTTTAAGGTAAATGGGTAAGATGAAAATGTAATTGGGCCATGGGCCCAATGGTGATCCAATTGAAATGTATGGAATGGATTTAAATCACCTAAGTTAATTTGAATTAAGCCAAGGTGATGTGGCCAAGTGGGACCCACCTCCACCTCATCAAGTGAGGTGGCGTGTGGACCCAAGGTTTGGTGGGGCCGGCCACCATGGTTGAATTGGTCAACCATAGGTTAGGCATAAAGGGAATTTAAGCAAGTGGAGTTAAGTTGAATGAAATTAATTAACTTAATGATCCAATTAATTAGTTAATTAAGCTAAGTTAAAAAGGTGGTCAAATGGTCAATGAAAGACCAAAACCACCCATTGGAGGACACAAAAAATGTTGGATAATGTTGTTGGGTCAAAAAGCATAAAAAATATCTTAGGCTTGGTTGGTGGGAAATTCATGTTAAAGTGTAAAGTAAGCTACCTTGGGATAAGATGGGTTCTCATCTTATCCCATTCTCATTTTTTTTACTCACTCGATCTCTCCCATTTTCTCATAGCCGTCCCTCATGCCCAAGAAGTGGAGAGGAAGAAAACCATGGAGGAAAGAAGAAAAGAAAGCTAAGAAGAGAAGAAAAAATTCAAGTAAAGGCCCACCACTCCAAGATCAAAGGTTGGGATCTTATTTCTCACCATCTCCTTTTCTCTCTCTCTCTCAAGCAAATCCTACTATGGCCAAACCCAAGTTTGGAGGTTGTCACCATTGATCAAGCATCTTAGCTGATTAAACAAGGAGAGGAAGAAGAAAGGAGGCCAAGGAAGCCGACGGGAGTGATGAAAGTCGGAAGAGGCGTCGGATTGTAAGTAATTCCTAAACAAGAGATTTGGATTTTTAGGGTTTAAGTTTTGGGATCCATTCTTGTTAAATTTGATGGTGGCCAAATAATCATAGGCCTTGGATCTCAAATCCATCAAATGAAAGGTTGGAAAAATGGATAAATTAAGGTTAAGAACAAATTAAATGGATTAAGGATATTATGAAATTAAATTAGTTAAACATGGAGAATGGTTTATGATTTTGAGGTTTTTAATGATTAAATGTTGGAAGATTAAAAAGGGGTTTTTATGAGAAAAACCATGGTAGGTGATTGATTAAATTATTAGGGTTTGTAAGAATGGAAGCAATGGATAATGATTTAGGGTTTTAAGTGGTTAATGATTAAATGTAAGTGGCTAGTGAATTTTAAAAATTCAATGAATGAATGTAGTGATTTTGAAAGGGGTAGAAATAATGATTTAAAAAAATAAAACCATGGAGAGGTTCTTGGTGGATCTAAAAGTATTTGGATCATGAAGACAATAAGGAAATATTGGTGGCTTGAATGAACCTTAAATATAATTAAGGTTGACCAAATGTAATGATCCAAATGTGGTTAAGAGTAATGGTTTAAAAGTGTGATTTAAACCACCTCAAGGAAGGATTTATTTTGGATCTAAATGATGTAAATAGACCCAAGAAAAAAATGGGAAAATGACACCCATGACCCAATTGTAGGTCAAGTAATGGGGTATGTATGTGTGTGAATGAATAAGAATTAGGTTAAATAAATGGGAAATGTTGGTGGTGTTGGTGGACCAATGTAGACCTAATGTTGATAGTTGCAATGGGAATGTGGCTAAGTTAATGGACTTAAATGTGATTAAAGAATGATGAATTAAATGTATGGTTTAGGTTATCTCAATGGAGGGATTGTGATGAATCTAAAGTGTAACCAAAGACCTAAGGAAAAATGGGGATTTTGGTTAAGTTGAAAGGGCTGATTTTTAATGAACCTATGAGCCTTTGTTATGAGCCACTTAATGGTCTAAGTATGGGGTTATATATTTATGCTTTAAATAAATGGAGGTCAGGTTAATTAAATGGTTAATTGATAATGTTCTTATGTCATGGTTAATGAGACATCAATGGACCCATTTTTGTGAACCAATGGATAGGCTAAGGTTAAAGTCTATGGATATGCTTTAGCTAATGGGGATTAGGTTAAGATATGGTTCTATCTCATGATTGGTGAGTGTATGGATCAATTATGAATAAAGGGAATGAGTGGTTAATGGACTCATTGTGGGTTAAATGCATGATGTAAACCCCATGGAAAGATTTGATGAATGGGGTATTTTGAACCCATGACCCATTAACCATTTAAAGGGTTAAGTATGGGGTTTTGTATGGGTTTAAAGGAATAAGGGTTAGGTTAATAAAAGGACTAATTTTATGATCACATGATATGGTTGCTGGGTCATTAACGGACCTAAGTTATGGATCATTAATGGGTCTAAGTTATGGATCCATTATAAACCATAATGTGTATGGAAGAGGGAATGAATTATCCATGGAAGAGTAATGGGAAAACCGTAAATATTGGCCAAAATGAAGAAAACCCACTAAGACATGATGTATGGGCTTAGAAATGGTTAAAACATGGACTAATTGTTAATATGTAATAAGGTATAGGACATCGTAAGCGGTACGCGGATCGGCGACCGGGTCTGTCGGACGGAAACGGAAGAAAGAAAGCTAGTCGGTATTTGGTAGGATTCGAACCTTTTTGTAAGCCATGGATTGAGTGATGGTTTCCTTGAATTATTTTGGAAATTATATGGTATGTTTTAAGATTGGTTTTGAATTATGTATTATGTAGGGGTGTTTACTTGATTTATTCCGGTAAGTATATGATTGGTTTAAAATGGGTTTTAATGCTATGGTGTGATTATTGAGGCTTTGCTTGATCTATTTTGGGTAATCAAGTTATATGTTTTATTGATGGGATTTTCTTTAAATGTCATGGTTTGTTATTATATTCATTACATGGCATATGGCATCTACATCTCATGCATGGCATGGGAGGGATATGACAGGGGAAGGATGAAATGAAACCGGAGTCCATGCTCCGTCGGGGCGACCGATAAACAGACATGGAGATATTTTGATGTGTTGGATGTATCAGGGATGTTGTACGTAATTATGATACCTTGATGATAGTTCTTCCATCAAGGGAGAGGATTTGTGATTGCTTTATATCTGGACGAGGTTTTGCTGTCCAGGGGGATGATTTGTGATTGTTTTATATCTGGACGAGGTTTTGCCGTCCAGGGGAATGATTTGTTATTGTTTTATATCTGGACGAGGTTTTGCCGTCCAGGGGGATGATTTGTGATTGTTTTATATCTGGACGAGGTTTTGCCGTCCAGGGGAATGATTTGTGATTGTTTTGTATCTGGACGAGGTTTTGCCGTCCAGGGGAATGATTTATTATTGTTTTATATCTGGACGAGGTTTTGCCGTCCAGGGGGATGATTTGTGATTGTTTTATATCTGGACGAGGTTTTGCCGTCCAGGGGGATGATTTGTGATTGTTTGTATCTTGACGAGGTTTTGCCGTCAAAGGGGATATGACAGCATGATGGTATGGATGATGGGTGGGATTCATAACACAGACACCCATGGCATAGCATTCATTGTATGGTTTTCGTTATACTATTATCTATATGCTTTGTTATCATTAATCCATGTGTTAGCCCTACTCGGAGTCCTACTGGGCGCGTTGTCTAACGCCCTACTTCTACCCTAGCTGATGACGCAGGAAATGCCGGAGCAGAAGGACGGGACGGGAGCCAAGCTTAGAAGCTTGGGGAGGCGAACTGTTTACTTTATTAAAGTTTATTTGTGGGAAATGTATATTTGAACAGTTTAGCTTGTCGGACTATATAATTAGATTACTTCATATATTTTGGTTTATTTTGGAAGTTGAGACGTTGTGATATTTTGGTAATATTATGAATGTTATCTTCCCTGCTATCTCAAATTTGTAGGACAGTCTTTATAGTAATTCCGCACGTAGTTTAATATTCCGCGAGCTACTTCTACATGTGAATCATTCTCCGTGGACTTCGTTCCACGCACACGTAGGGTTGGCCAGTTAAGGGCCGTGCTTTAGAAGCTCAGACTTAACTCGCGTCGTGATGTCTGCGCCCTTTGTCACTCTTCTCCCAAAAAAAAAATTAGACTCTGATTTCGGTGAAAAGGGGTGGGCGTTACAAGTATGATGGTATGGATAATGGGTGGGATACATGACATAAGACACCCATGGCATTGCATTCATTCTATGGTTTTCACTTTATTACTGTCCATATGTTTTGTGATTACTAATCCATGTGCTAGCCCTATTCGGAGTCCTACTGGGAGTGTTGTTTAACGCCCTACTTCTACCCTAGCTGATGACATAGGAGATGCCGAAAATGAAGGACGAGACGGGAGCCAAGCTTAGGAGCTTGGGGAGACAGACTACTTAGTTTATTCAAGTTTACTTTGGAAATGTATTTGATAGCTTAGCTTGTTGGAATGTAATATTTTAGATTAATTGCTATGTTTTGGATTTTATTGTGGATATTATGTTGTTGAGGTATTTTGGTAATTAAATGAATGCATCTTCCCTGCTATCTCAAATTTGTAGGATAGTCTCTATTGTTAATTCCGTACTTAGTTTTAATGTTCCGCAAGCTTGCTTTCTATGTGTGAACCATTCTCCGTGGACTTCGTTCCACGCACACGTAGGGTTGGCCAGTTAAGGGCCGGGCTTTCGAAGCTCGGACTTAACTCGCGTCGTAACGTCCGCGCCCTTTGTCACTTTTTATTTCAAAAAAAAAAAAAAATAGACTCTGATTTCCGTGAAAAGAGGCGGGCATTACAAAGCCACTCGGTAAGGGAACTATTGAATGAATCTGTGGCAAGGGATCCGTTCGAGTGCACTCATGTCAGCTATATACGATTAAATGGAAAGTTTTGATCAGACAAATGAATATTGAACATGATGCTTGAAGTTATTGACAACTATAACATGTGAATGATTTTATGATGAGAATAAGAGATGCGTTGGATGTCGAACATGATGTTAGGGACTTAATGATAACATGTTTTCATTTAATTATAACATGTGAATGCATTTATGCTGAAAGTGAGATTTGTCTCTGGATTTTGGATGTGATGCTTGAGCCTTGTTGACAACATGGTGGGTGTTATTTATAATATGTGAATGAGATCATGATGAGTATGTGGATTTGTGTTTTGAGATTTTGTTATATACTTATGTTGTTATATATTATCATGATTTCATGTGTATGCATGGGGGGTAGCCCGCAACGGATAATGCACTGTTGGTGTTGAGAAGAAGGAACTATTGACATGTAAATAAGTTTATGATGATGTGATGAGTTTGGTTGTTGGGAGGACTTCCCCGTTACACTCCGGCGGTCGAGACCCCCATAGGGTGATATTGGTTTCCCCGTTGCGTTCCGTCGGTTGAGGTGCCTGCCCATGAGATTGGCTTCCCAGTTATACTCCGGCGGTCGAAACCCCCATAGGGAGATGCGGGTTTCCCTGTTGCATTCCAGCGGTTGAGACAGTTGTGTATTATGAGGTCTCCCATTTGTATTGGTAGGGAGACCAGAATTTGAGGAGGATAGTTGTGAGTTATGGGGATGTTGTTTCGGAATAGTCGGTGGGACCACTAATTAGTTGTATAGTTGAGCACTCTTGTGCGTAGACATTCATTTTATTACGATGTCCATCTTTTTCCTCATACATGTGATATATGTTGTCGCTGACATGTGATATGATTATTCTCTTCGCTGGATTGGTTAGCTCACCCCTTATCTTTCAGGTATCCCGATTGCAGAGGGGCCAGGCAGCCCCCTTGAAGAGGTACCCGGAGAGGAGTATCTATAGTTAAATATCCCATATTATGTTTATGCTCTAGTTTTAAGAGACTATTTGTTTGTGTGGGCTCATTATCACATGTTTTATTTGGATGATTGTAAGACTATGTTGAATGGTCAGTGGTTATTTGTTATCTGTTGGTTTTGGCCTTTACTGAATTGTTGATTGCGAGGTAATTACCCCGTTTCAAAAAGAAAATGCCCAATATCCGTTCCTTGGTCATGTTTTGAAACTTTTCGGAGATAACGCACCGTAACGGGAAGGGACTTTACAATAGGTTTAGGGTTTTAGGGTTTAGGGTTTTAGGGTTTTAGGGTTTTAGGGGTTAGGGTTTTAGGATTTTAGGCTTTAGGGTTTTAAGGGTATAGGGTTTAGAGTTTAGATTTTAGGGTTTTGGGTCTGGGGTTTAGGGTAGGGATTTAGGGTTTAAGGTTTAGGGTTTTAGGGTTTCGGTTTTAGGGTTTGAGGGTTTTTGGCATCAGGGTTTAGGGGTTTAGGGTTTTCGGCTTTTAGGGTTTAGGGATTAGGGTTTAGGGCTTTAGGGTTTTAGGATTTAGGGTTTAGGGTTTAGGGTTTCGGGTTTTAAGGATTTAGGATTTTAGAGTTTTAGGGTTTAGGGTTTAAAGTTTAGGGTTTAGGGTTTAGGGTTTAGAGCTTAGTGTTTAGGGTTTTAGGGTTAAAGGGGTTTAGGGTTTCAGGTTTTAGGGGTTTAGGGTTTAGGGTTTAGGTTTTAGGGTTTAGGGTTTTAGTGGTTTAGGGCTTAGGATTTAAGATTTAGGGTTTTAGGGTTTTAGGGATTTAAGGTTTAGGGTTTTAGGGATTTAGGATTTTAAGGTTTAGGGTTTTAGGGGTTTAGGGTTTATGGTTTAAGGTTTAGAGTTTAGGGTTTAGGGTTTTAGCATTTTAGGGTTTTAGGCTTTTAGGGTCTAGGTTTAGGGTTTTAGGGTTTTAGGGTTTTGGGTTTAGGGTTTCGGGTTTTAGGGTTTTAGGGTTTTATGGTTTTAGGGTTCAGGGTAGGGTTTTAGGGTTTAGGGTTTTGGGTTTTAGGGTTTTATGCTTTTAGGGCTTAGGGTTTTTAGGCGTTTAGGGTTTTAGGGTATAGGTTCAGGGTTTTAGGGCTTTAGGGTTTAGGGGTTTTGGGTTTTATGGTTTTAGTGGTTAAGGTTTCATGGTTTTAGGATTTAGGGTTTTAGGGGTTTTGGTTTTAGGGTTTAGGGGTTTAGGGTTTTGGGATTTAGGGTTTACGGCTTAGGGTTTAGGCTTTAGGGTTTTAGGGTTTTAGGGTTTAGGGTTTAGGATTTTGGGGTTTTAGGGTTTTAGGGTTTAGAGTTTCGTTTTAGGGTTTTAGGGTTTAGATTTTTGTTTTGAGGTTTAGGGCGTTGGGTTTTAAGATTTTATGGTTTTAGCGTTTAGTGTTTTAGGGGTTGAGGGTTTTAGGGTATAGGTTTAGGATTTTAGGGTTTAGGGTTTTAGAGGTTTAGGCTTTTAGGGTTTTAGGGTTTTAGTGGTTAGGGTTTTATGGTTTTAGGGTTTAGGGTTTTAGGGGTTTAGAGTTTTAGGGTATAGGTTTAGGGTTTTAGGGTTTAGGGGTTTAGGGGTTTAGGGTTTTATGGTTTTAGTGGTTAGGGTTTTAGGGTTTTAGGATTTAGGGTTTTAAGGGTTTAGGGTTTAGGGGTTTAGTTAGGGGTTAGGGTATAGGGTTTAGGATTTTAGGGTTTTAGGGTTTAGGGTTTAGGGTTTAGGGTTTTGGGGTTTTAGGGTTTTAGGGTTTAGAGTTTCTTTTTGAGGGTTTAGGGTTTTGGGTTTTAGGGTTTACTATTTTAGGGGTTTAGGATTTTAGGGTATAGGTTTAGGGTTTTAGGGTTTTAGGGTTTACGGTTTTAGGTGTTTAGGCTTTTAGTGTTTAGTGGTTAGGGTTTTAGGGTTTTAGCATTTAGGGTTTTCGGGGTTTAGAGTTTAGGGTTTAAGGTTCAGGTCTTACGGTTTAGGTTTAAGGGTTTAGGGTTCTAGGATTTTAGGGGTTTAGGGTTTAGGGTTTATGTTTTTAGGGTGTTAGGGTTTTAGGGTTTAGGGTTTAGGATTTTAGAGTTTTAGGGTTTTCGAGTTTTAGGGTTTAGGGTTTTAGGGTTTTAGGGTTTAGAGTTGGGTTTGAGGGTTTAGGGTTTAGGATTTTAGGGTTTTAGGGTTTCGGGTTTTAGGGAATTAGGGTTTTAGAGTTTTAGGGTTTGGAGTTTAGGGTTTAGGGTTTAGGGCTTTAGGGTTATACGGGTTTAAGGTTTGGGGTTTAAGGTTTAGGGTTTCGGGTTTTAGTGATTTAGGGTTTAGGGTTTAGGGTTTTAGTGGTTTAGGGCTTAGGATTTAAGATTTAGGATTTTAGGGTTTTAGGGATTTAGGTTTTAGGATTTAGGGTTTTGGGGATTTAGGGTTTTAGGGTTTAGGGTTTTAGGGGTTTAGGGTTTTCGGGTTTTCGGGTTTAGGGTTTAGGGTTTATGGTTTAGGGTTTAGTGTTTAGGGTTTCAGGGTTTTAGGGTTTGAAGGTTTTAGTGTGTCAGGATTTGGGGTTTAGGGTTTCGGGTTTTAGGGTTTTAGGGTTTAGGGTTTTAGAGTTATAGGGTTTAGAGTTTAGAGTTTAGGGTTTAGGATTTAGAGTTTAGGGTTTAGGGTTTTAGGGTTTTAGGTATTTCGGGTTTCGAGCTTAGGGTTTCGGGTTCTATGGGTTTAGGGTTTCACATTCAGGGTATTGGTTTTCAGGTTTAGGGTTTTAGGGTTTTAGTCGTTTAGGGCTTTGGATTTGGGGTTTAGGGTTTTAGGGTTTTAGGATTTTAGGGTTTCGGGTTTTAGGTATTTCGAGTTTCGAGCTTAGGGTTTCGGGTTCTATGGGTTTAGGGTTTCGTGTTCAGGGTTTAGGTTTTCAGGTTTAGGGTTTCACATTCAGGGTATTGGTTTTCAGGTTTAGGGTTTTAGGGTTTTAGTCGTTTAGGGCTTTGGATTTGGGGTTTAGGGTTTTAGGGTTTTAGGGTTTCAGGTTTTAGGTATTTCGAGTTTCGAGCTTAGGGTTTCGGGTTCTATGGGTTTAGGGTTTCCCGTTCAGGGTTTAGGTTTTCAGGTTTAGGGTTTTAGGGTTTTAGTCGTTTAGGGGTTTGGATTTGGGGTTTAGGGTTTTAGGGTTTAAGGGTTTTAGCTTTAGGGTTTAAGGTTTCAAGGTTTTAGGGTTTAGGGCTTTAGTTGTTTAGGGTTTTAGGGGTTTAGGGTTTTAGGGTTAGAGTTTAAGGGTTTGGGGTTTTAGTGTTTTTGGATTTAGGGTTTTAGGGTTTCAGGGTTTTAGGGTTTTAGGATTTAGGGTTTAGGGGTTTAGGGTTATAGGGTTTTATGGTTTTTGGCATCAGGGTTTAGGGTTTGGGATTTAGGGTTTAGGGTTTAGGGTTTTCGGGTTTTAGGGTTTTTGGTTTAGGGCATAGGGTGTTACAGTTTTAGGGTTTTAGGGTTTAGGGTGTAGGGTTTTAGGGTTTAGGGTTATAGAGTTTTACAGTTTTAGGGTTTTGGGTTATGGAGTTTTACAGTTTTAGGGTTTAGAGTTTAGGGTTTAAGGTCTAGGGTTTAGGGTTTGGTATTTAGGGTTTTAGGGGTTTAGGTTTTGGGGTTAGGGTTTAGGGTTTTAGGTTTTCAGTGTTTTAGTGGTTTAGGGCTTCGGACCTAGGGATTAGGGTTATATGGTTTTAGGGTTTAGGATTTTAGGGTTTTTGCGTTTACGGTTTTAGGGATATGGGGTTTTAGGGTTTTAGGGGATTAGGGTTTTAGGGTTTAGGGTTTAGGGTTTTAGGGGTTTAGGGGTTTACGATTTTGGGGTTTAGGATTTAGGGTTTATGGTTTAGGGTTTAGGGTTTAGGGTTTCAGGGTTTCAAGGTTTTAGTGTGTCAGGATTTGGGGTTTAGGGTTTCGGGTTTTGGGATTTTAGGGTTTAGGGTTTTAGAGTTATAGGGTTTAGGGTTTAGAGTTTAGGGTCTAGGATTTAGGGTTTAGGGTTTAGGGTTTTAGGGTTTTAGGTATTTCGGGTTTCGAGCTTAGGGTTTCGGGTTCTATGGGTTTTGGGTTTCGCGTTCAGGGTATAGGTTTTCAGGTTTAGGGTTTTAGGGTTTTAGTCGTTTAGGGCTTTGGATTTGGGGTTTAAGGTTTTAGGGTTTTAGGGTTTTAGGGTTTCGGGTTTTAGGTATTTCGGGTTTCAAGCTTAGGGTTTCGGGTTCTATGGGTTTAGGGTTTCGCGTTCAGGGTTTAGGTTTTCAGGTTTAGTGTTTTAGGGTTTTAGTCGTTTAGGGCTTTGGGTTTGGGGTTTAGGGTTTTAGGGTTTAAGGGTTTTAGGGTTTAGGGTTTAAGGTTTCAAGATTTTAGGGTTTAGGGCTTTAGTGGTTTAGGGTTTTAGGGTTTTAGGGGTTTAGGGCTTTAGGGTTAGAGTTTAGGGTTTAGGGTTTTAGGGTTTTTGGATTTAGGGTTTTAGGGTTTCAGGGTTTTAGGGTTTTAGGATTTAGGGTTTAGGGGTTTAAGGTTATAGGGTTTTATAGTTTTTGGCATCAGGGTTTAGGGTTTGGGATTTAGGGTTTAGGGTTTAGGGTTTTCGGGTTTTAGGGTTTATGGTTTAGGGCATAGGGTGTTACAGTTTTAGGGTTTTAGGGTTTAGGGTTTAGGGTTTTAGGGTTTAGGGTTATAGAGTTTTACAGTTTTAGGGTTTTAGGGTTTTGGGTTATGGAGTTTTACAGTTTTAGGGTTTAGAGTTTAGGGTATAGGGTGTAGGGTTTACGATTTGGTATTTAGGGTTTTAGGGGTTTAGGTTTTGGGGTTAGGGTTTAGGGTTTTAGGTTTTCAGTGTTTTAGTGGTTTAGGGCTTAGGACCTAGGGATTAGGGTCGTATGGTTTTAGGGTTTAGGATTTTAGGGTTGTTGCGTTTAGGGTTTTAGGGATATGGGGTTTTAGGGTTTTAGGGGATTAGGGTTTTAGGGTTTAGGGTTTAGGGTTTTATGGTTTTAGGGGTTTAGGGTTTTCGGGTTTAGGGTTTAGGGTTTATGGTTTAGGGTTTAGTGTTTAGGGTTTTAGGGTTTTAGGGTTTCAAGGTTTTAGTGTGTCAGAATTTGGGGTTTAGGGTTTCGGGTTTTAGGGTTTTAGGGTTTAGGGTTTAGAGTTCTAGGGTTTAGGGTTTCAGAGTTTAGGGTTTAGGATTTAGGGTTTAGGGTTTAGGGTTTTAGGGTTTTAGGTATTTCGGGTTTCGAACTTAGGGTTTCAGGTTCTATGGGTTTAGGGTTTCGCGTTCAGGGTATAGGTTTTCAGGTTTAGGGTTTTAGGGTTTTAGTCGTTTAGGGCTTTGGATTTGGGGTTTAGGGTTTTAGGGTTTTAGGGTTTCGGGTTTTAGGTATTTCGGGATTCGAGCTTAGGGTTTCGGGTTCTATGGGTTTAGGGTTTCGAGTTCAGGGTTTAGGTTTTCAGGTTTAGGGTTTTAGGGTTTTAGTCGTTTAGGGCTTTGGATTTGGGGTTTAGGGTTTTAGGGTTTAGGGTTTAAGGTTTCAAGGTTTTAGGGTTTAGGGCTTTAGTGGTTTAGGGTTTTAGGGGTTTAGGGGTTTAGGGTTTTAGGGTTAGAGTTTAAGGTTTAGGGTTTTAGGGTTTTTGGATTTAGGGTTTTAGGGTTTCAGGGTTTTAGGGTTTTAGGATTTAGGGTTTAGGGGTTTAGGGTTATAGGGTTTTATGGTTTTTGGCATCAGGGTTTAGGGTTTGGGATTTAGGGTTTAGGGTTTAGGGTTTTCAGGTTTTAGGGTTTATGGTTTAGGGCATAGGGTGTTACAGTTTTAGGGTTTTAGGGTTTAGGGTTTAGGGTTTTAGGGTTTAGTGTTATAGAGTTTTACAGTTTTAGGGTTTTAGGATTTTTGGTTATGGAGTTTTACAATTTTAGGGTTTAGAGTTTAGGGTTTAGGGTCTAGGGTTTAGGGTTTGGTATTTAGGGTTTTAGGGGTTTAGGTTTTGGGGTTAGGGCTTTAGGGTTTTAGGTTTTCAGTGTTTTAGTGGTTTAGGGCTTAGGACCTAGGGATTAGGGTTATATGGTTTTAGGGTTTAGGATTTTAGGGTTTTTGCGTTTAGGGTTTTAGGGATATGGGGTTTTTGGGGATTAGGGTTTTAGGGTTGAGAGTTTAGGGTTTATGGTTTTGGGTTTAGAGTTTAAGGTTTAGGGTTTTAGGGTTTAGGGTTTTAGGGTTTTAGGGTTTAGGGTTAAGGGTTTAGGATTTTAGGGCTTAGGGTTTGGTTTTAGGGTTTAGGGTATTAGCGTTCTAAGGTTCAAGGTTTTAGGGTTTTGGGTTGTTTTAGTTTTAGGGTTTTAAGGTTTAGGGTTTTGGGTTTAGTGTTGAGGGTTTTAGGGGTTTAGGGTTTGGGGTTTAGAGTTTAGGGTTTAGGGTTTCGGGTATTAGGGCTTTAGGGTTTAGGGTTTAGGGTTTATTTTTTAGGGCTTTTGCGTTTAGGGTTTTAGGGATATGGGGTTTTAGGGTTTTAGGGTTTAGGGTTTAGGATTTATTGTTTTTGGGTTTAGAGTTTGGGGTTTAGGGTTTTAGGGTTTTAGGGTTTAGGGTTAAGGGTTTAGGATTTTAGGACTTAGGGTTTGGTTTTAGGGTTCTGGGGTTTAAGGTTTTAGGGTTTTTGGTTGTTTTAGTTTTAGGGTTTTAAGGTTTAGGGTTTTGGGTTTTGGGTTTAGTGTTGAGGGTTTTAGGGGTTTAGGGTTTGGGGTTTAGAGTTTAGGGTTTCAGGTTTCGGGCATTAGGTGTTTAGGGTTTAGGGTTTAGGGTTTAGGATTTTAGGTTTTTAGGGTTTTATTGGTTTATGGCTTAGGATTTATGGTTTCGGGTTTTACAGTTTTAGGGTTTTTGAGTTTTTGGGTTTTGGTGTTTAGGGTTTTAGGCGTATAGGGTTTTAGGGTTTTAGGGGTTTAGGGTTTTAGGGTTTTGAGTTTAGGGTTTAGGGTTTTAGGGTTCAGGGTTTATGGTTTAGGGTTTAGAGTTTAGGGTTCAGTGTTTAGGTTTTTGGGGTTTTAGGGTTTTAGGGTTTTAGGGTTTTAGGGTTTAGTGTTTTAGGCGTTTTGGCTTTTTGGGTTTATTGGTTAGGGTTTTAGGGTTTTAGCATTTAGGGTTTTAGGGTTAGGGTTTAGGGTTTAGGGTTCAGGTCTTACGGTTTAGGTTTGAGGGTTTAGGATTCTAGGGTTTTAGGGGTTTAGGGTTTAGGGTTTTAGGGTGTTAGTGTAACGCCCGCCCCTTTTCACCGAAAAATCAGAGTCTATTTTTTTTTTTTTTAAAATAAGAAGTGACAAAGCGCGCAGACGTCACGACGCGAGTTAAGTCCGAGCTTCGAAAGCCCGGCCCTTAACTGGCCAACCCTACGTGTGCGTGGAACGAAGTCCACAGAGAATGGTTCACACGTAGGAAGCAAGCTTGCGGAATATTTCCGTAAGTGCCGAAATTACAATAGTGGCTAACCTACCATTTTTAGATAGTAGGGAAGATAGTATTCATAATATTACCAAAACATCTCAACATCTCAACGTTCCAAAATAGAAACCCAACATATAGCAAGTAATCTGAATTATACAGTCCGACAAGCTAAATTATACCAATACACATTTCCCAAGATAAACTTAAGTAAAGTAAATGGTCCGCCTCCCCAAGCTCCTAAGCTTGGCTCCCGTCTCGTCCTTCTGCTCCAGTATTTCCTGCGTCATCAGCTAGGGTAGAAGTAGGGCATTAGACCACGTGCCCAGTAGGACTCCGAGTAGGGCTAACACATGGATTAGTGATAACAAGCATACTGATAATAATATAGTGAAAACTGATAGACAATCATATAATGAAACTATAAAGTGAATGCCATGCCATGGGTGTCTGTGTTATGAATCCCACCTATCATCCTTACTATCCCGATGGCATATCCCCCTTGACGGCAAAGCACTCATCAAGGTAATATCAACACAAATATTCCCCTTGACGGCAAAGCACTCATCAAGGTAATATCAACACAAGTATTCCCTTTGACGGCAAAGCACTCATCAAGGCAACATCAACACAAATATCCCCCTTGACGGCAAAGCACTCATCAAGGCAACATCAACACAAATATCCCCCTTGACGGCAAAGCACTCATCAAGGCAACATCAACACAAGTATTCCCCTTGACGGCAATGCACTCATCAAGGTAACATCAACACAAGTATCCCCTTGTCATATCTCTCCCATGCCTTGCATGAGATGTAGATGCCATATGCCATGTAATATATGTAAATCATAGTCATAAAACCCATCTTAAAACAATCCCATGATTATCAAAATAAATCAAAGGAAACTCATGACATAATACCAAAAGCCAAACCCATCTTAAAAACAAACCATATAATTTCCAAAGTAATTCAAAGAAACCATCACTCAATCCATGACTTACAAAAAGGTAGGAATCCTACCGAATACCGACTAGCGTTCTTTCTTCCGTTTCCGTCCGACAGACCCGGTCGCTGATCACGCACCGCTTACGATGTCCAGTACCTTATTACACATTAATAATTAGTCCATGTTTCTAACTATTTCCAAGCCCATTAATCATTTCCAAGTCCACATGAATAATCGGTCACCATTTAGGTTTTGTGGGTCCCATTTAACCCATTAAACCCCTTTAATTTGTGAATTTAAAACAAATTAGCCATCCTAGGTTTTATTTAACCATACATAGACTTGATACTTAGAGCCCCTAAGCCCTTGGTCATCTCCCATGGAGTTCTTGAATTTGGCCATTAATTTCGGTTTTGCCACTACCTCTTCTCCATGGTTAATGACTCATTCACCCTTGCCCAACTAAGTTCATAATTGATCATAGACTTGGATCCATTCATGACCCATCAACCATGACATAAAAATTAATAAAAATAACCATTTACTTAATCTAATCCCCATTAATAAATCCACATGCATACATTTTAACCTTTGTCCTTAAAAACTACTTATAATTAAATCATCATTCTTAGGCACATTCTTGGGTCCATAATTGACCCAGCACCCATATCACAAGATCACTTACATCAGCCATTTAATTTTAACCCTAAGTCCATTTATTTAAACATATACCTACACATTATTCTTACGCCAAAATGATCTACCATTGGTTCATTAACAATCAACCCCTTTTAACTTAACCAAATCCCCATTTTCCTTGGTCTTTGATTACACATTAGATTCATCATTAGTCCCTCCATTGAGAGAACTTAAACCCTACATTTGATTCATCATTCCTTAATCACATTTAAGTCCATTAACTTAGCCACATTCACATTACAACTATCCACATTAGGTTTACATTGGTCCATCAATTTCCTCCATTAATTTCCATATCCCTATATCCATAAATTTCATCACTTCACCACCATAGGGTTCGGCCATACACCATGGCCGAACCCATGGTTCATAGTCCACTATTCCATTGGTGCCCTTTTTGACCATAAAAACATTCACATTTATTCATGGATTCCATCATAATAATTCTCCTCAAACATTACCTACATTAAATCATTAACCATATCAAAACCCTAAAACATTCTCCATGCTTCCATTTTTACAAAACCTAATAAAATACTCCATCATCTACCATTGTTAAGGCCATCAACATCATGCACTTCTCCCATGCATTTCTTCATTTACCATCCCTTTAAAACAATTTACCAACATTTAATCATTAAACCCTAAAACCATAATTTATCCTTCAAAATTTTAACCCTAACACCCCATTAAAATTTCCTCAATTATTTACCATGGGGTTCAGCCATACTACATGGCCGAACCCTATGGCCTTTGATTCCTTCACCAATCCTCACTTCCAAAAATATTTACATATATCCATTGCTTAATCAATTTAACTACATTACATAATGTCCTCCATTCCTTAAAACCCTAAAAATTTTACACATTAATTACATAACCCTAATTAGATTCATCAACCCTTTTTACCATGGGGTTCGGCCATACTACATGGCCGAACCCTATGGTCCATTAATCCACTTAAAACCACCACTTCCATGCTTGATTAATACCTAATTACACAATGCACTCAATCCATTTATTTTTCCTTAACCTAACCCTAATTTACCCATTAGGTTTTCCTCCACTTTTCATCTTTCAAATTGATGGATTTAAAATCCATGGCATAAAATCCTTTGGCCACCATTAATTTTACAAAATAAATCCCAAATCTTAAACCCTAAAAATCCAAAACTCTTGTTTAAGAAATACTCATAATCCGTCGTCTCCTCCGACTTCCGCCACTCCCGTCGACTTCCTTAGCCTCCTTTCTCCTTCCTCTTGATCTTTGGTCGGCCAAAACGCTTGATCAATGATGAAACCCTCCAAACTTAGGATCGGCCATAATAGGGTTTGAATTGAGAGAGGGAAAGGAGGAGATGATGAGAAGATGATGGTAGATCTTGACCTTGGTGGACCATGCTTGCACCTCTTCTCTTCTCCTCTTCCTTTCTTAATTTTCTTCTTCTTTTTCCTTAGAGATGAGGGACGGTGGTGTGGGAGAGCAAGAGAGAAAGAGAATGAAATGAGAGTGAAGTGGAGAGAATGAGATGAAAAAGTAATAAGATATACTCCACATTAAGTCTTCCACCAACCAAGCTTAGATATTTATCTTGCTTTATGGTGGTGGTTGGGGATAACCACCACCCAACGTTTTTGGGTGTTAACATAGATGCCTTTTGGTCTTCTTTGACCATTTGATCACCTTTTGTTTATTTTATTTAATTAATTAACTAGATAATTACTTAGGTTTATTTATTTCCTACTTAATTTAATTCCATTAAATTCCCTCTAAGTAATCCACCCATGGTTGACCAATTCAACCATGGTGGTCGGCCCCACCAAACCTTGGGTCCACACGCCACCTCACTTGGTGAGGTGGAGGTGGGTCCCAATTGGCCACATCACTTTGGCTTAACTTCAAATTGACTTAGGTGAATTGAACCCATTCAATTCATTCCAATTGGATCACCATTGGCCCATGGCCCAATTACATTTTCATCTTACCCATTTACCTTAAAGCTTACATCATCTTGATCCATTGGGTCCCAATTGGGTATTGAGCCCAATTTGACCATCCTTGGCCCAATTGACCACCATTGACCCTTTAAGTAAACTTAAATCCAATCCATAATCCATTGGGCCCTAGTTGGGTCTTTGTCCAAATTTTGGTCCATTTTCCATTTATTCCATCAAATTTCCCATTTCCACCATTAAAAATAAATAATAACCACATATTTATTGATTTAAAAATTTCGGGCCATTACAGTTAGGGTTTTACGGTTTAGGGTTTTAGGGTTTTAGGGTTTAGGGTTTTTGGGTTTTAGGGTTTTAGGATTTAGGGTTTTAGGGTTTAAGGTTGGGTTTTAGGGTTTAGGGTTTAGTGTTTTAGGGTTTTATGGTTTCGGGTTTTAGGGATTTAGGGTTTTAGAGTTTTAGGGTTTGGAGTTTAGGGTTTAGGGCTTTAGGGTTTTTGGGGTTTAGGGTTTGGGGTTTAGGGTTTAGGGTTTCGGGTTTTAGGGGTTTAGGGTTTAGGGTTTAGGTTTTAGAGTTTAGGGTTTAGGGTTTTAGTGGTTTAGGGCTTAGGATTTAAGATTTTGGGTTTTAGGGTTTTAGGGATTTAGGTTTTAAGATTTAGGGTTTAGGGATTTAGGGATTTAGGGTTTTAGGGGTTTAGGGCTTCAGGGTTTAGGCTTTAGGGTTTTACGGTTTCAGGGTTTTAGTGTTTCAGAGTTTAGGGTTTAGGTTTAGGGTTTTAGGGTTTTAGAGTTTCAGGGTTTTAGGGTTTCAGAGTTTAGGGTTTAGGTTTAGGGTTTTAGGGTTTCAGGGTTTTAGTGTTTCAGGGTTTAGGGTTTAGGGTTTTGGGTTTTAGGGTTTTAGGGTTTAGGGTGTTAGGGGTTTAGGGTTATAGAGTTTTAGGGTTTTAGGGTTTAGAGTTTAGGGTTTAGGGTTTAGGGTTTAGGGTTTATAGTTTTAGGTGTTTCGGGTTTCGAGCTTAGGGTTTAGGTTTTCGGGTTTATGGGTTTAGGGTTTCGCGTTCGGGGTTTAGGTTTTAGGGTTTAGGGTTTTAGGTTTTTAGCGTTTTAATCGTTTACGGCTTTGGATTTGGGGTTTAGGGTTTTAGGGTTTTAGGGTTTAGGGTTTTAGGATTAGGGTTTCAGGGTTTTAGGGTTTAGGGCTTTAGTGGTTTAGGGTTTTAGGGTTTTAGGGTTTAGAGTTTTAGGGTTTAGGGTTTTCTGGTTTTAGGATTTTAGGGGTTTAGGGTTATATGGTTTTAAGGTTTTTGGCATCAGGGTTTAGGGTTTAGGGTTTAGGATTTATGGTTTTAGGGTTTTTGGCATTAGGGTTTAGGATTTGGGGTTTAGGGTTTAGGTTTTAGGGTTTTAGGGTTTAGGGTTTAGGGCTTTGGGTATTACAGTTTTAGGGTTTTAGGGTTTAGGGTTTAGGGTTTTAGGCTTTTAGGGTTTAGGGTTGGGTTTAAGGGTCTAGGGTTTATGGTTTTAGGGTTTAGGGTTTAGGGTTTTATAGTTTTACAGTTTTAGGGTTTAGAGTTTAGGGTTTAGGGTCTAGGGTTTAGGGTTTAGTATTTAGGGTTTTAGGGGTTTAGGGTTTGGGGTTAGGGTTTAGGGTTTTAGGTTTTCAGTGTTTTAGTCATTTAGGGCTTAGGATTTAGAGATTAGGGTTCTGTGGTTTTAGGGTTTAGGGTTTTAGGGTTTTAGGGTTTTAGGGTTTAAGGTTTTAGGGATATAGGGTTTTAGGGGATTAGGGTTTTAGGGTTTTAGGGTTTAGGGTTTTAGGGGTTTTGGTTGTTTTAGTTTTAGGGTTTTAACGTTTAGGGTTTAGTGTTTAGGGTTTTAGAGGTTTGTGGTTTGGGGTTTAGGGTTTAGGGTTTCGGGTATTTTTAGGGTTTAGGGTTTATTTTTTAGGGTTTAGGGTTTTAGGTTTTTACGGTTTTTGTGGTTTATAGCTTAGGATTTAGGGTTTAGGGTTTTACAGTTTCCGGCTTTTAGGGTTTCGGGTTTTACAGTTTAGGATTTAGGGTTTTTGGGTTTTTGGATTTTTGGGTTTAGGGTTTTAGGAGTATGGGGTTTTAGGGTTTTAGGGGTTTAGGGTTTTAAGTTTAGGGTTTAGGGTTTATGTTTTAGGGTTTAGAGTTTAGGGTTTAGTGTTTAGGGTTTTGGGGTTTTAGGGTTTTAGGGTTTAGGGTTTAGGGTTTAGGATTTTAGGGTTTTAGGGTTTAGGGATTAGGGTATGGTTTAGGGTTTAGGGTTTAGGGTTTTAGGGTTTAGGGTTTTAGGGGTTTAAGGTTTTAGAGTTTTAGGGTTTTAGGGTTTCAGGGTTTCGGGTTTTAGTAGTTTAGGGCTTTAGGTGTTTAGGGTTTAAGGTTTAGGGATTAGGGTTTTAGGGTTTTTGGATTTAGGGTTTTAGTGTTTTATGGTTTTAGGTTTTTAGGTTTTAGAGTTTATGGTTTAGGGTTTAGATATTAGGGTTTAGGGTTTTAGGGTTTCAGGGTTTTAGGGTTTAGAGTTTTGGGTTTTAGGGTTTAGGGTTTAAGGTTTTAGGCTGTTAGGGTTTTAGTGGTTTAGGGCTTAGGATTTATGGTTTAGGGTTTTAGGGTTTTAGGGTTTAGGGTTTTAGGGGTTTAGGGTTTTGTGGGTTTAGAGGTTTGGAGTTTAGGGTTTAGGGGTTTAGATTTTTAGGGTTTTAGCGGTTAAGAGTTTGGGGTTTAGGGTTTCGGGTTTTAGTAGTTTAGGGTTTTAGGGTTTTTGGGTTGAGGGTTTTACTGTTTTATGGTTTTAGGTTTTAGGTTTTAGGATTTAGAGATTACGGTTTAGGGTTTTAGGGTTTTAGGTGTTTAGGGTTTTAGGGTTTTTGGGTTTAGAGTTTTAGTGTTTTATGGTTTTAGGTTTTTAGGTTTTAGGGTTTAGAGATTAGGGTTTAGGGTTTTAGGGTTTTAGTGTTATAGCCGGAATTTTTAAATCAATATAAATGTGGATATTATTTATTTTAATGATGGAAATTGGGTAAATTGATGGAATAGATGGTAAATGGATCAAAGTTTGGACAAAGGCCCAAGTAGGGCCCAATGGATTATGGATTGGATTTAAGTTTATTGATTAAATGTGGTTAAGTTTAAGGGGGTTTTTATAAGAAAAATCATGGAAAGATGGTTTATGATTTTTTTAATGGAGTTTAAGTAAATTAAATGGCTAATTTTAATGGTCATGTGCCATGGTTGAATGGGTCATTAATGGACCTAAGTTAGAGATCCAGGTTTATGATCAATTATGAACTTGGTTAGGCAAGGGTGAATGAGAAATTAACCATGGTAAAAGGGTTGATGAATTTAATTAGGGTATGTAAGAATGGAAGCATGGAGAATGGTTTAGGATTTTAAGTGCTAAATGATTAAATTGTTGGAAATATAATATTTTAGACTTATTGTTTGTTTTGGATTTTATTGTAGACATATGATGTTATGGCATTCTAGTAATTAAACGATGAAATCTTCCTTACTATCTAGAAAAATTGGTAGGATAGTATCTATTATCATTCTGCATTTAATGTATTATTCCTCGAGCTTACTTCTACGGGTGAACCATTCTCCGTGGACTCCGTTCCACGCACTCGTAGGGCTGGCCAATTAAGGGCCGGGCTTTAGAAGCTCAGATTTAACTCGCGTCGTGACGTTCGCGCCCTTTGTCACTTCTTAATTCAAAAAAAAAAAATTAGACTCTGATTTTCGGTGAAAAGGAGCGGGCGTTACATTTAGGGTGTAGAGTTTAGGGTTTTAGGGTTTAGGGTAGTGTTTTAGGGTTTAGGGTTTTTGGTTTTTGAGTTTCAGGGTTTTAGGCTTTAAGGCTTTAGGGGTTTAGAGTTTTAGGGTATAGGTTTAGGGTTTTAGGGTTTTAGGGTTTCACAATTTTTGGGTTTAGGGTTTTAGAGTTTAGGTTTTGGGTTTTTGGATTTTACGATTTTAGGATTTAGGGTTTAGGGTTTAGATTTTAGGTTTAGGGTTTAGGGTTTAGGGTTTTAGGGAAGGGTTTTAGGGTTTTTGTTTTTAGGGTTTAGGTTTAGGTTTTAGGGTTTAGGGTTTATGGCTTACGGTTTTTGGATTTTAGTATTTTAGGGTTTAGGGCTTAGGGTTTTGGGTTTTAGGGTTTTAGGGTTTAAGGTTTTAGGGGTTTAGGGTTTAGGGTTTACGGTTTTTGGATTTTAGTATTTTATGGTTTAGGGCTTAGGGTTTAGGGTTTTTGGGGTTTTAGGGTTTAGGGTTTTAGGGGTTTAGGGTTTTAGTGTTTTAGGGGTTTAGGGTTTTGAGTTTAGGGTTTAGGGTTTAGGGTTTAGGGTTTCGGGCTTATGGTTTATGGTTTAGAGTTTAGAGTTTAGGGTTTACGGTTTAGGGTTTAGGGTTTATGGTTTAGAGTTTAGGGTTTAGGGTTTAGGGCTTTCGGGTTTTAAGGTTTTAGGATTTAGGGTTTAGGGTTTAGGATTTTAGGGTTTTAGAGTTTAGGGTAGGGTTTTAGGGTTTAGGGTTTTGGGTGATAGGGTTTTATGGTTTTAGGATTTTGGGTTTTAGGGGTTTAGGGTTTAGGGTTTTGGTTTTTCGGGTTTTATGTTTTTAGAGTTTAGGGTTTTAGGGGTTTAGGGTCTTTGGGTTTAGCTTTAGGGTTTTAGGGTTTAGGTTTTAGGGTATAGGTTTAGGGTTTTAGGGCTTTTGTGGTTTGGGTTTTAGGGTTTTAGGACTTATTGTTTTAGGGGTTTAGGGTTTAGGGTTTAACGGCTTAGGGTTTACGGTTTAGAGTTTTGGGTTTAGGGTTTTAGTGTTTTAGGGTTTAGGGTTTAGGGTTGGGTTTAGGGTATGGTTTCAGGGTTTAGGATTTAGCATTTTAGGGTTTAGGGTTTTAGGGGTTTAAGGTTATAGAGTTTTAGGGTTTTAGGGTTTTAGGGTTTAGGGTTTTAGGGTTGTAGGGTTTTAATATGTAGAGTTTAGGGTTTAGGGTTTTAGGTTGTTAGGGTTTTAGTGGTTTAGGTTTAGCATTTAGGGTTTAGATTGTTAGGGTTTTTGTGGTTTAGGGCTTAGCATTTAGGGTTTAGGTTGTTTTAGGGTTTAGGGTTTTTTGTAACGCCCGCCCCTTTCCACCAAAAATCAGAGTCTATTTTTTTTTTAATAAGGTGACAAAGGGCGCGGACATCACGACGCAATTTAAGTCCGAGCTTCTGAAGCTCGACCCTTAACTGGCCAACCCTACGTGCGCGTGGAGCAAAGTCCACGAGAATGGTTCACACGTAGACGTGAGCTCGCGGAGTATATCTTAATGCGGAATATTGTAATAAAGACTATCCTACCAGTTTTCAGATAGTAGGGAAGAAACATTCATTTAATTACTAAATACCTCAAAAGCATAATGTCCAACATAAAATCCCAAAACATAGCAAGTAATCTAAGTTATTACATTTCCGACAAGCTATACTACTTCAAATTACATTATCCAAAATAAACATAAATAAATGAAGCAGTCGCTTCCCCAAGCTCCTAAGCTTGGCTCCCATCTCGCCTTTCCGTTCCGCCATCTCCTACGTCATCAGATAGGAGAGAAGTAGCGCGTTAGACAACGCGCCCAGTAGGACTCCGAATAGGGCTAGCACATGGATTAGTAAGAACAGACACATATGAAATCATATAAGGAAAACTATAAGATGAATGTCATGCCATGGGTGCATTATGTCATGTGTCCCACCCATCATAATGTCATATCCCCCTTGATGGAAAAACCTCGTCAAGATATCCCCATGCTTGCTTCTCGGTCGCCCCGACGGAACATGGACTCCGGTTATATCCTATCAGGCTATCCCCATGAATGCTTCTCAGTCGCCCCGACGGAGCATGGACTCCGGTTAGTTTATTTTTTTCGGCCCATGCCATGCATGAGATGTAGTGCATTATGCTATGTTATATATATATAACTCATAGCATTAGTGTAGAATTCATAGCCTTGCATCATACTATGCATATAAATAAATCATAACCATTAAAACCCACCATAAAAACATATCATATAAATAAATCATAACCATTAAAACCCACCATAAAAACATATCATATAATTACCAAAAATAAGTCAAGAACCATCACATAACAACTAGTCTACGGCTTACAAAAAGGTAGGAATCCTACCGAATACCGACTCGCGTCCTTTTTCGTTTTCGTCCGATAATTCCGGTCGCCGATCACACACCGTTTGCAATGTCCCGGTACCTTATTATACAGTACCAAATCAGTCAATATTTTATCCACGATTAAGTCCCTAACTCATCACAAACTTAGATCCATTATGTAACCATGTCATATGATCATTAAAATTTGCCATTTAATTAATCTAACCCTTGTTCATTTAAACACATACCAAACCCCATACTTAGCCCACCATTTGATCCATAATCTTGGATCCCTTAATGACCATTAACTAAGTTATAAGATTATCAAGAATTAGCCCTCAACTTAGCCTCATTAATGCATGGACATAGATCCTAAACTTAGCCCATAGCATGACCTACAAATGGGTCATTAATTACGGTTTTGCCACTACCTCTCCTATGTTTAATCATTCATTTAATCCATGCATAATTAAGTCCATAATTGATCTATAACCTAGATCCATTAGTGACCCATCAACCATATCATAGAATTATTAAAATCAGCCACTTAATTGACTTCATCCCCATTCATTTAATCATTTACATAAACCCTAATCTTGGCCCATAAAATGGTTCTCATATGAATCATGGGTTCGGCCATACACCATGGTCGAACCCATGATGTCTTTTCCTTATCTTTCATTGGACCTATTTACATTACTTAGGCCCAAAATGAATCCTCCCATGAGGGATTTTACATCATGCTTTTAAAACTATCATTCTTCACCATAATTGAGTCCATTAACTTAGCCCTTATTCCATTCATTCTTCATGGTTCCAAAATACTTGATTCATCATTCATAGGTGATATTCAAGACATAAAAACATTCACCTTCATCCACCACTTTTGAGGCCATTAAAGTCATTCTCATCTCCCATGATTTTCTCATTTAAAACCCCTTTAAAATTTACAATCATTTGACCCCTTTTTAAGCCTCTAAATCATTAAGATATTACTCCATAGTTCCCATTCTTTAAAACTCATTTAAGACCATCATCACATCATCATAGGGTTCATTATCCATTCATGCCTTTTGAGGCCATAAAAATATTTACATTCATCCATGGATTCCATCATAAAAACTTTTTTCAAAAATTAGCTACATTTAATCATTAAAATCTTAAAACCCTAATTCATTCTCCATGGCTTCCATTCTTATAAAACCCTAAAAATCATACATCAATTACCATGGGGTTCGGCCATAGTACATGGCCGAACCCTATGGTCCATCAATCCACTTCAAAACCCATACTCCCATGCTTAATCCATTTTAATTACATAATGTTCTTAATCCTTTTATTTTTCTTAACCTAATTTACCCATTTAGGGTTTTGTCCATTTTCATCCTTCCATTGGATGGATTTGAGATCCAAGGCCTATGATGTTTTGGCCATCACCAAATCCAAGAAATGGATTCCAAATCTTAAACCCTAAAAAAAAATCCAAATCTCTTGTTTTAGAAATACTCACAATCCGGTCGGCTCCTCCGACTTTCTTTCTCCTCTTGATCTCCTTGGCCTTCTCTTCTCTTCTTCTCCTTGATCTTTGGGTTAAGATGCTTGATCAAGATGGAGTCTCCAAGGTTTGGGTTTGGCTAAGGTAGGGTTAGATTTTGAGAGAGGGAAGAGAGGAGATGAGAGGAAGAACTACCCAAGGTCTTGAGTGATGGACTTATGCTTGCAATTCCTTCTCTTTTCTTCTCTTCTTCTTCCAAGTTTTTTTTTTCTTTTCTTTTCCTTGGGTGAGGGACGTTCTTGAGAGAGTAAGAAAGAGAGAAAGAAAAATGAGAGTGAAATGAAGAGAGGAGAGAAAAACCTATCTCATTTTTTGGTTGGGTAATTAATTCCTCTACCTACCACACATAGATTAATGTGTATTAGTGGTGGTAGTTGGGCTAAAACCTCTATCCTTAGCCCATAGTTTAAACTTGTGTTTCTTTAAGTAGTTTGTGTTTCTTAGAGTGGTTTTGACCATTTGACCATTTGACCATGATTAGACTAGCTTAATTAACTTAATTAATTAGGTTATTAAATTAAGCTAATTAACTCCCACTTATCTCTTTTAATTTCCTTAATTCTTTCTCCATTACTCCACCCATGGTTGACTAAGTCAACCATGGTGGCCGGCCCCACCAATCCTTGGTCCAATTAATATTAATTTAGATGATTTAATTTCCAAATCAATCCATTTCTCTTATTGGATCACCATTGGGCCCATGGCCCAATTAAATTCACCCTTACCCATTTACCTTAGGGCTTACATCAACTTAATCCATTGGGTCCCAAATGGGTATTGGGCCCAATTTGACCATCCTTGGCCCAATTGACCACCATTGACCCTTTAAGTAAACTTAAATCCAATCCATAATCCATTGGGCCCTGGTTGGGCCTTTGTCCACATTTTGACCCATTTACTATCTATTCCATCCAATTTCCAATTTCCACCATAAAAAAATAAATAATAACACATATATATTACTTTACAAATTCGGGGCCCTTACAATACAATCCTCTTTTAAAATTTTCGTCCCGAAAATTCGAGCGAAGTAGAGGTCTCAAACATCTCATACAAAGAGTTCCGGATGAGCGGCTCTCATCTCTGATTCAAGTTCCCAGGTGGCTTCCTCATTGCCATGTCGTTCCCATACCACCTTGACCAACTGAATAGCGCGGTTCCGCAGCACTCTTTGTTCGCTCCCGATCACTCTGATCGGCTTCTCCACATACGTCACGTCGCTTCGTACATCGACGTCTTGCACATTCAACACATGGGAAGGATCGGGATTGTACTTTCTTAACATGGACACATGAAATACATCATGTAGAGATGATAGCTGTGGAGGGAGCGCCAACTGATAAGCTACCCCTCCCACCCTCTTCAGGATCGGAAATGGCCCCACAAATCTAGGCGACAGTTTCCCCTTCTTTCCGAACCTCATGTGCCCCTTCCGTGGTGAGACTTTCAAAAACACCAAGTCTCCCACCTCAAACTCGAGGAACCTTCTCCTCTTGTCGGCGTAACTCTTCTGACGGCTCTGCGCAGTGAGTAAACGTTGCCGTATCAATTTAATCTGTGCCGTAGTCTCCGCAACCAACTCCGGCCCAATCAAAGCAGGCTCACCGGCCTCTGTCCAGCACACTGGCGATCTACACTGTCTACCATACAAGGCCTCAAATGGAGCCATCTGTAGGCTTGCCTGGTAACTGTTATTGTAGGAAAACTCCACCAGTGGTAAGTGATCCTCCCATCCACCCTTGAAGTCTAGCATGCATGCTCTCAGCATATCCTCCAATGTCTGTATTGTCCTCTCCGACTGTCCATCAGTCTGTGGATGAAATGCTGTGCTAGTCAATATGTCGGTCCCCATAGCCGACTGCATGCCCTGCCATACTCTACCTGTGAATCGGCCATCTCTGTCGGACACAATAGTCCGAGGAATACCATGTAGTCTGATGATATCCCGGATGTACCGTCGACCCAATGTCTCCGACGAATCTGTCATCTTGATGGGAAGGAAATGCGCAGATTTAGTCAACCGGTCCACTACGACCCATATCGCATCGTTGCCCTTTGATGACCTAGGCAACCCTGATACGAAATCCATAGATATGTGCTCCCATTTCCACTCCGGCACTGGTAAGGGTGCGAGTAAACCCTGGTGGTTTCTGATGTTCCGCCTTAACCTGCTGGCAAGTTAGGCAACGGGTAACAAAATCCGCCACATCTCTCTTGAGTCCCCGCCACCAATAGTGCTTCTTAAGATCATGATACATCTTGGTGCTGCCCGGATGGATAGAGAGCTTGGTTTGGTGTGCTTCAATCAACAACTCTCTTCTGCAGCTCTTAGGTACATATGTCCTACCTCTGAACACAAGACCCTGTCCTGGTCGTAACTCCCACTCCGGTACCACTTCACCGGTAGACATCTTAGCCCATATCTCCTCCACCTCTGGATCTGTTCGTTGTTCCCGTTCAATCTCGGAGACCATGTTAGATCGTATGATCAGATTATATATGGTCCCATGATTATTGAGGTAGAGTTTAAATTCTCTAATGGTATTCAATACTTCCCATTCCGTCCTGATCAAGCTGGCTACTGTCGCATGTGACATGCGGCTGAGGGCATCCGCCACCTTATTCGCCTTGCCGGGATGATACCGGAGTGCAAAGTCATAATCTGCCAGATATTCCATCCATCGGCGTTGTCTCATGTTGAGTTCCTTCTGATCAAACAAATATTTCAGACTCTTGTGGTCGGAAAACACCTCAAATTTCTCTCCATAGAGATAGTGTCTCCAGCTTTTGAGAGCGAAGACCACTGCTGCCAGCTCCAGATCATGTATGGGATAGTGGCGTTCATGGATTTTCAACTGTCTTGATCCGTACGCCACTGCCCGATTACCTTGACTGAGTGTACACCCCAGTCCCTCTCCTGAGGCATCACAGTACACCTCATAATTTCTGCCTCTTTCCGGCAAGATCAGAATAGGAGCGGTTGTAAGCTTCTCCTTTAGCTCCTCAAATCTCCGGTTGCACAGATCCGACCACTCAAATTTGACTCCTTTCTGAGTGAGTCGGGTAAGTGGAGCTGCAATCTTGGAGAAGTCCATGATGAATTTCCTGTAGTAACCGGCCAATCCCAGAAAACAGCGGATCTCGGTCACATTTGTCGGCACTTTCCACTCCTTCACTGCCGCTACCTTAGCCGGGTCCACGGCTATACCTTCCTCCGATATAACGTGTCCCAAGAAGTTAACCTTAGATAGCCAGAACTCACACTTGCTGGCTTTGGCATACAACTGGTTCCTCTTCAGGGTGTTCAGAACTATCCGCAGGTGTTCAGCATGTTCTTCTTTACTCTTGGAATAGATCAGGATGTCATCAATAAATACGATCACAAACTGATCTAAGTGAGGCCAGAATGTCCTATTCATCAGGTCCATGAACACAGCTGGTGAATTGGTAAGCCCAAACGGCATGACTACATACTCATATAGACCATACCTTGTTCTGAAGGCTGTCTTCTCTATGTCCTCCTCTCTAACCCGGATTTGATGGTATCCGGACATCAGATCAATCTTGGAGAAGTGAGAGGAACCCCTAAGTTGATTAAACAGATCGTCAATCCTGGGTAGGGGATACTTGTTCCTAACAGTCAGCTGGTTCAATTTTCTATAATCCACACACATCCGAAGGGTACCGTCCTTCTTCTTAACAAATAATACCGGGGCTCCCCATGCTGATGTGCTATTCCGAATAAAACCCAATCTGAGTAGTTCATCAATCTGCTTCTTCAACTCGGTCATGTCAGCTGGTGCCATCCTATAATGTGGCGACGATACTAGAGCAGTGCTGGGATATAACTTGATCTCAAAGTTTATCTCCCTCTTGGGTGGCAAACCAGGGAGTTCTGTTGGAAATACCTCGGCAAACTCTGCTACTACTGCCGGAAGTTCAGCCTCTGGTGACCTGTCTAACTTAATACTGTTCAAGATAAGGTGGTTCAATTCCTCCTGCAGTCTTCTAGGAATACCTTGTCTATCAGGGGCACTATATACCGCTTTCCCTTAGGTGACCAAAATATCACCCTACAAAGATGGCAATCAATATGGGCCTGATATGTAGCCAACCAGTCCATACCAAATATAACATCGTACTCAGCCATATCGATTACTAAATAGTTGAACTCAAATCGGAATCCAGCGAGTTCAGTGGTTAATCCAATGCAGATGAGTCCCAAAGATGTGTCTCCGACGGGGGACACAATGGTAAGTGATGTGGACAGATTTTGTACTAATGTGCCCGTAGCAGATATGAATGCAGCAGATATAAATGAATGGGAAGCTCCAAAATCAAATAATGTAACAACATAGGAACTACCAACTACGGCCATACCTTGAATCACTGAGTGATCCGCCGCTGCTGGAGGAGTTATGGCAAAGAGATGCCCCGATCCTGTAGGGTTTGTCGCCCGCCCCTTCGGGTTATATGATCTGCCTCCTCGCGACTGAGCTGGTTTAGCTGGAGGGCGAGAAGAACCCCTGAAGTTAGAGGGTCTGCTGAGCTGTGGACATTCCCTCTTGAAGTGGCCCTGTTGGCTACACTGATAGCAAGTGTTCCCACCCCGTGGTACCTGGGTGACTGATGCTGACGGGGAGGGTTGATTGGGGCGAAAGCCCCCTGTAGATCCAGTAGAAGGTGAGGCTCTGTTGAAATTCGGGCGGAACCTCTTGTTGGGTTGAAATGCTCCCTGCCCACCCTGCCCTCGGCGGTTGTCAGACCGCACTATCTCATTCAATTCCCGCTCCACTATAGTGGCCCTGCTGACCACTCCTGCCAATGTAGGTTCCTTGAATACTGTCACCCTAGCCTTGATGCTCGGCCGAAGGCCCCGCTCAAACTTACGGGCCCTTCGGTGCTCAGTATCCACCATGTAGAATGCGTAGACAAATAGACGAAGGAATTCCCTATGGTACTCTGCCACCGTCATATTGCCTTGTACTAATGATATAAAAGCTTGAGTCTGGCTCTCTCTTTCTTCCTCCGGAAAATACTGTTCTAGAAAGGTGGCTGAGAACCCTTCCCACGTCATAGCAATCCTTAGCCCTTCCGGCACGAGTGCTTGCTGTTTTTCCACCACTTCCCACCAATTGCCGGCATCCTCAATCAGTTGAGATGTTGCCAGTAAGATTCTGTCAGCCGGACTGGAAATCTGAAGCAGATTCAAGATCTGAGTGATCTTCTTTAACCAATGATCTGCTCCGACAGCCCCTTCCTTTCCTCTGAAGTAGGGAGGGCGCTGTTGCTGGAAGTCTTTGACCATCTTCCGTTTACTGGTGTCGCTAATAGTCGCATTTCCGCTCAAATGTTGTTGAAGAGCAGCAGCGACTGCCGCTCGAACTACGTTTTTTAACTTGGAAGGTACACCTTGTATGCTTATAATATTCTGTCCCTCTGCTTGATGAGGTGGCTGTACCCCCTCTTGATGCGGTGGTTGTACCCCCTCTTGATGCGATGGCTGTACCCCCTCTTGATGCGGTGGTTGTACCCCCTCTTCCTGATGAGGTGGTGACACCTCTTCCTCTACCCAGGGGTTTTGTCGGGTTCTTCTCTTCCGAGGCATTTTCCTAAATCATCGAAAATACTTATTGATTTAGTTCCTTCGTAGAATTGTTGTATTCATATATTTTGAGAAAAATTTTCCTAAGTAACAAGTGTTTTTGTTTCCATTTGAGGGAAAATTGCCAAATATGCACACTTGGTTTTCCTTTGTTTTTGTGGGAAATCTCTAAATTCCTATTGTTTGTTGTTCAAATTTGGGGGAAAAAATCCTAAGTATCATATTACCATGTTCTCCTTTCTGGGGAAATTCAACCCTATCTTGCTATGTTTTGATAAATGTCTCCTAGAATGAATCTTTCTTCCGTTGCTATCATTCCACTTTGTCAAATGTTGTTCTCAGATTGAATGCTTCCGTCTGAGTCAATCGAAGTAAATTAACCCGGCCCCCGTGCAGCGGACTCCGAAGAGTCAATCAGCTGGGATTCTTAGCTGCCAGTGAGGCATGCAACCGTCTTAACCTTACTTCGAGAGATTCATTCTTCCGATTTCGCTCTGATGCCAATTGTAACGCCTGCCCCTTTCCACCGAAAATCAGAGTCTATTTTTTTTTTTAATAAGGTGACAAAGGGCGCAGACATCACGACGCGAGTTAAGTCCGAGCTTCTGAAGCTCGGCCCTTAACTGGCCAACCCTACGTGCTCGTGGAACGAAGTCCACGAGAACAGTTCACACGTAGACGTGAGCTTGCGGAGTATATCTTAATGCGGAATATTGTAATAAAGACTATCCTACCAGTTTTCAGATAGTAGGGAAGAAACATTCATTTAATTACTAAATACCTCAAAAGCATAATGTCCAATATAAAATCCCAAAACATAGCAAGTAATCTAAGTTATTACATTTCCGACAAGCTATACTACTTCAAATTACATTATCCAAAATAAACATAAATAAATGAAGCAGTCGCTTCCCCAAGCTCCTAAGCTTGGCTCCTATCTCGCCTCTCCGTTCCGCCATCTCCTGCGTCATTAGCTAGGGGAGAAGTAGGGCGTTAGAACAACGCGCCCAGTAGGACTCCGAATAGGGCTAGCACATGGATTAGTAAGAATAGACACATATGAAATCATATAAGGAAAACTATAAGATGAATGTCATGCCATGGGTGCATTATGTCATGTGTCCCACCCATCATAATGTCATATCCCCCTTGACGGAAAAATCTCGTCAAGTTATCCCCATGCTTGCTTCTCGGTCACCCTGACGGAGCATGGACTCCAGTTATATCCTATCAGGCTATCCCCATGAATGCTTCTCGGTCGCCCCAACGGAGCATGGACTCCAGTTTGTTTATTTTTTTCCGCCCATGCCATGCATGATGTAACACCCCAGTTGCTCAATGAAGTGGAAAATTATGAAAATGCCCCTGAGTTATTAAATTAATTATTTTGTGATGTTAAGTAAGGAAATAGTGGGGCCCATTTCTCAAATTAAAATCATTTGAGCACATTATGAATGTTAAGTTTGATTGGATGGGTAATTTTCATCATTTGGGTCAAAAATGGCTAAATGGGTCAAAGGGCCCAAATGGGACCCATCGGGTCTGACTGAATTATTTGACCGTTTTGTGAATTTAAATTAAATGGGGTTAAGCTTATTTGATTGGAAATCAAGTGGAGAAGAAATGGGTAGGCTTGATCCATATGTGAATACCATTTACAAATGACCAAAATAACATAATTGGGTCATGGTGTCAAAAACGAGTCAAGGAGCTAAAAGTGGACCCAACGGGTCGAGTTGACTATAGTTGACCATGTGGACCCTCAAGGGAGCTAAAATATGAGTTAAATCAGTTAAGTGGGACTGAGATGAGTTGGAATTAAATCAAGTAGTGAGTCAACTCAAGTGCATTAAATGAAATGCATTGAGTATGGTGAGTTGGACATGTGAGTTGGGTGAGTCAAAATGGAAGTCAAATGGGCTGTAAATTCAGTGAGTTAAGTGGAATATGAGGAGGTGTGGTAATCTCAAACAAACCCAAAACAAGTCCCACACGTTGGGGACTTGTTATGGTGAGTTTCATGCAAAACATTAAATGGGAATATGGGGGGTTTCTATTCCATTTGGAAACCCCAAGCCTTCAACGTTGGAATGCCAATGGGTGCATTTGTTGGCAGCAAGTGTCCCATTGGTTTAGGCAAGAATTGATGAGGAAGTGGAGGGGTTTTGAGGGCTGAATTATTAAAGGAAACAAACACCATCTTGGCCGTTTTTCACCATTGAAAAGCCAAGATTCTCCATCTCTCTCTCCCTTTCTCCCATTCATTTGCTTAAGTGGAACAGCAGAGGTTTTTGGCATCAATTATTCAAGCTTAAACCAGCAAGGAATTAAGAAAGAAGGAAGGAAATAAGAAGGAAAGGAAGCAAGGATCAAAAGGCAAGACAAGAGCTTGGAATTTGGTAAGTGTTTCATGGACTTTTGGATTAATAAAGTGGGGTATGTATTGGGCCATGGTCATGGCCGAATACACCAGTGTTTAACCTTGATTATGGAGGATTTAAAATGGTAAAAAAAGTAACCATTGGGTTCGGCCACCATGGAGGGCCGAACCCCATGCAAGAGATTGCTTGGTTTTCATGTTTTGAAACATGAAAACCATGGATTTTGTGGACTGTTTTTACATATTTTATTAGATTCAAAATACATGTTTTAATGAGGGTTAAAACATGGGTTTGGATATCAAAAAAGGCTGAAGTTTATGTGGTCTAAATCAGTGGATTAAAAGATGGAAATGGACAATTGGGTTCGGCCACTTTGCATGGCCGAACCCCATGGAAACAAGTGATTGTTTTTGATAGTTTTTGGAAATTAAAACCATATAATTTGGGACTGATATTAGATGTTATTATTTGGATTTAAAATGCATGTTTTGAGGAGGTTAAAACATGGATTTGGATGTTGGTTTCAGACCCAAGATAAAGGGCTAAAAGTTCAAAACCAAAGGTCATGGTGTTCGGCCAATGGGCACGGCCGAACCCTATGAAATTGGGCTAATGTTTGGAGGTTTGTTTGAAAGGTAAAACCTGATTTTAATATACTGTTATTACATGATTATCTGAGGTTTAAAAACAGTAAACATAACCATTGGGTTCGGCCACCATGGAGGGCTGAACCCCATGTTAAATAATGTTGGTTTTCATGTTGGAAAATATGTAAACCATGGACTTTTTATGGACTGTTTTTGTATGGTTTTTGAAAGGTAAAATCTGATAGTATTATGCTGATTCTTACATGATTTAATGGACATGAAATGTAAGTGAAAAAGGGTCCAAAACATGGGTATAGGGTTCGGCCACATTGGATGGCCGAACCCCATAAAATTGGTTGATAAGTTGGTATGGTTTTGGAGAGATAAAACCATACCAAATGGTGGAGATTGTTATGTGTTATGGTTACTGATTTTGGGTTGGCCATGGGATGGCTAAACCATGGGTTTAACATGGCTAAGGGGTAGAGCCAATTAGTATGTAAATAAAGGACATTGTCGAGCAAAAGAACCATAAGGGTTCGGCCATGAGTATGGCCGAACCCCATGGACTGTTTTCATGGGTCATTTTATGGATGCATGTGTGATTTTAAATAGAATTATGGTTGCTGTTTTTATGGCTAAGATGTATGATAAATGATGAGAGATCATTAGGAGAATTGGACTTTATGCTAATTCATAATGAATGGGTTAAATAGCCTAAGCTTATGAGTAGTAGTTGGTAATGGTTCTATGTTGATTTAAAAGGTTTAAAATACCCTAATGGAGAACCATGTAGTAATGGATAAGGGAACCATTGGGTTCGGCCAAAGGTATGGCCGAACCCCATGGAGTAAGTTTGGTGGATTAAAGATTGGACAGACCAATGGCAAATCTCTGAATACAAGCCAAATGAAGAGATTGATCAAAAGGACTTATAAGATGTTTTAGGTCTCATATGTGAGTGGACATGTAAATAAGATTATGATTTACTTATTGTTGCATAATAAGGTACTGAAAGTTGAACGACGAACGAGTCGTGACCGGTTAAAGGCTAAGAAAGAACGGACGCTGAAGTGATTCTTCAGTAGGTTTCCTACCTACTTGTAACCACGGTTTTTACCCAGTTTTTCTTATGATACTCTTGTTTTAATATATGTGTTTCAAATGATATATTATGCATTAACAAATGGCATATACGCATTGGCATCTCATGCATAGTCATGGGATAATGAATAAAGTTCTACAGTGATGGCTACGAATGTACATGATGGGGGTTGCTCATTGCATGTACATATTTTATAGAAGAGACGAAAGTGTGTTGTAATTTACCTTGTCGGTGCAAGGTACGTCAAGTGATGGCTACGAATGTACATGATGGGGGTTGCTCATTGCATGTACATATTTTATAGAAGAGATGAAAGTGTGTTGTAATTTACCTTGTCGGTGCAAGGCACGTCAAGTGATGGCTATGAAAGTACATGATGGGGGATGCTCATTGCATGTGCATATTTCATAGCATTGTTTTACCTGTTTTTAATGATCATGTAATATGATATATATGCATGTTTTATATGCTAACATGTGGTAGCCCTGATTCGGGAACCTACTGGGCGCGTTGATCGAATGCCCTAATTCTATCCTCAGAGGAGATTGCAGGTACAAGCAAAGGGAAAGGAAAGGTCGTTGACCGGGAGGGGAGCCAAGCCTAAGTGCTTGAATGAAGGACTAAACTACTTTATATTTTTATATTACTGTCTTTTGAATATTTTTGTGGGACATGTAATAATTCACTACTTGCTATGGTTTGATTAGGTTGATAACATTTGGATGGTTGATCTATGTTAAATAATGTTTAAGACTGTTATTTGCTATCTGGTCATTCTATTCCGCAAGTTGATGTTAGTTCCATGTGTGTTCATTATTATGGTCTAGTCCATGTACACATGGGTGGCCAGTTAAGGTTCAAACTTGGGTAGTCTGAACTTAACTCTCGTTGTGACGCCGCCCGCTCTCTTCCGATGTTTTATTATAACTTTAAAAAAAAAAAATTTAGACTCTGATATTCTCGGAAAGGGCGGGGCGTTACAGTTGGTATCAGAACGAAACGGGAAGTTGAATCATTGAAGTAAGATTAAGACGGTTTCATGTCTCACTGACGGATAAGAATCCCAACTGACCGACTCTTCGGAGTCCGCTGACTGGGGACCGGATTAATTTACTTCGAGTGACTCGGACTGAACAATCAATCTGAGAACGACAATGAAAGATAGCAAAGTAAAGTACAGTCATCATAACTGGATATATCAAACATAGCAAAGTAGGATGTACTCCCCTGAAACTCCCACACTGAAAAACAAACAACAGGAATGTAGAGATTTCCCCAGAAACAAAATAAAACAAAGAGTGTTGATTTGGTAATCTTCCCAAACAAAGTACATGATGTTATGCATGATCAAATTCCCTAAAAACCAAGAGTGGTTAATTTAGAATTATTGTTGAATATTTTTGTGTTTGAAATGATGTGGCACAGATATGTCAAGCAACGAAGAGTACACTGAGTTATGGGCTAAAGGGACACCTAGTTGTCCGGTAGATTTGGTATCAACTTCCGACAGTGTCAGCATGGAAGTTAATGTGGACCTTCAGGAGGGACCTCTTGAGGAGGATGATATGGACTTAGCACCAGTTCCAGAGGATCTGATGGATGACATTCCTGGGATGGTGGAACCTCCTGAGGAAGAGGAGGATGATCTAGCACATTTACTGGAGGATCCCATGGCTGGTGTACCGATTATATTGGAATCACTTGGGGAGATAGATCCCTATGACACATGTGAACTGTGCAATCAAGATGGGCATCACTGCCGGTACTGTCCTCATCCTCTGGGTGTTGTCTGCCCGTCCTGTGGACTACATGGACATGGTGAGGCGAGGACTAATTGTCCATATATCGGAGGACCTGGATTAATACCCTGCACGACATGTGAGGTATTGGGGCACACGGCGATGACGTGTCCTGATAACCGTTTCAAGTTCGCTTTTGATGCGGAGTCTTCTACGGAAGACTAGGCTAGGAAGAAATAGTAGGGGTATTAAAAAAGAGGGTTATTTTGTAAAGGGTGCATATTTTGTTATACATAGGTTTTTGTTGCACCCTACCCACTTTTGTACAAAGATGAAGTTTGAATTTATATAAATTTATGATTTTATGATTTTATGAGGATTTATGGCACTTGATGCATATTGTGAATGGAAACTAAGTCTATGATGTTTCCATGAATTAGGAATAAATGGCGCCACAAAAAAAGGTGGTAAAAGATCCGAAAGGAAAAGAGAAAGTTTTACAAATCGGATTAGGTGAGGGGGCATCAAAGAGAAGGACCCATCAGGACGATAAGAAGAAAGATGAGGTGCTCATAGTCACACCACAAGGGAAGGTGGTACCCCAGCGCAAGAAGGCGGTACACGAAAAGATGCCATCAGTACATGATGAAGAGCGGTCAATTCCTGACGAGGAGAGGTCAGTTCATGAACGATCGCGCGATGAGGAAGAGTCACAACATTCCCGGCGAGAGGAGGGGGATAGTGACCCTACGTACCAATGAGACGAGGAGGAATATGACTCGTCATACCGACAAGAGGAGGAAGAAAACAGTAACCTGACTGTACCCTATGTGCCTCCTGAACTGCACAGCTTTGTGCAAGCTGTAGTAACATCTGTCCTCCAACAACACATGAGCAGAGGAGGAAACACGAGTGAAAATAATGACCGTAACATGGTCAGAGATTTTCAACAGCAGCGCCCACCCTACTTCAAGGGTAGAGAAGGGCCTGTTGGAGCCGAGAATTGGTTGGAGAAGATTTCTCACATATTGACTCTTTTGAACATCAAGAGTCATGCTCATAAAATACTATTGGCCACGTCACAGCTGGTAGATGACGCTGCCAAATGGTGGAAGGTGGTGGAGAAACAGCAGGCACTTGTACCAAGGAGAGAAAGAGTTGCTATGACCTGGGAGCAATTCTCAGCGACATTTCTAGAGCGCTACTTTCGGAGGAAGAAAGAGAACGTCAAATTCAGGCCTTTATGACGTTGGTACAAGGTTCAATGACGGTGGCTGAGTATCACCAAGAATTCCTCAACCAGTCAATCTATGCATACTATATTGTGGACACGGAATATTGAAAGGCTCGCAAGTTCGAGCGTGGGTTACGGCCAAACATAAGGGCCAGGGTAACCGTGTTCAAAGCAGCCACACTGGCGGAGGTAGTCAGCAGGGCAAGCATTGTGGAAAAAGAAATGGCGGAATTTACAAAAGTGGACAACCGCCGAGCTCCGAGTGGGAGGGGTGCGTACCAACCCAACAAGAGATTCAAATCGAACTTCAGCAGACCTTTGCCGTCTGTTGGATCAAGTGGGGGCTTTCGCCCCAACCAACCCACTCAATCTGTGGCAGTCACACAAGCTTCTCGAGGAATGAACATCTGCTTTCATTGTGATCAACCAGGTCACTACAAAAAGGACTGCCCAAAGCTTAACAGGCTGTCATACTCCAGAGGATCATCTCGTCCGCCAACTAGACTGGCAAACTCCAGAGGAGGCAGAATGCAAGGCCGAGGAGGTCGAAGGTCTAACCCTGCTGGAGCGGGACGATTATTTACACTAACTTCTCAAGAGGAAGAGGAAGAGGATCATCCTGTGATACAAGGTATGGCGGTAGTGAGTAGCTCATATGCATGTGCACTATTTGATTCCGGAGCATCACACTCCTATATAGTTGCATCGGTTATTACTGCTACTGGTACATTAGTTCAAAGATTAGCCACAGCACTTACTATTGTATCCCCTGTCGGAGATTCGGCATTGGGACTTCTATGTACGGCGATTAACACTGAGTTAGCTGGATTCAGATTTGAATTCAATTATCTAGTGCTAGACATGTCTGAATATGATATTATATTCGGTATGGATTGGTTGGCGAAGTTTCATGCCAATATCGACTGTTATCGTCGAAGAGTGACATTTAAGTCACCCGAGGGCAAGCAATACGTAGTCCGTGCAGATAAACAAAGTGGACTGCAGGAAGGGTTAAACCACGTGGTATTGAATAATATCACCATAAATAAAGCTCCAGTTACTGAACTTCCGACAATTGTACAAGAATTTGCTGATGTATTTCCAAAGGAACTCCCTGGTTTACCACCTATGAGGGAGATTAACTTCGAGATCAAGCTGTACCCTGGCACAGCACCAGTATCATTGCCACACTATCGGATGGCACCAGCAGAAATGTCGGAGCTAAAGAAGCAGATTGATGAACTGCTTAGGCTGGGTTACATCCGGAATAGTACATCATCATGGGGAGCACCAGTGTTATTTGTGAAGAAGAAGGACGGTTCATTACGAATGTGCGTGGACTACCGGAAGCTGAATCAACTAACAGTCTCGAACAAGTACCCTCTACCCAGGATCGATGATTTATTCGATCAATTGAAGGGTTCTAGCCATTTTTTGAAGATAGATCTGATGTCTGGATACCATCAAATACGGGTTAGGGAGGAAGATATAGAGAAGACGGCCTTCCGGACGCGGTATGGACTATACGAGTTTGTAGTCATGCCATTCGGACTCACTAATGCGCCGGCGGTGTTCATGGATTTGATGAACAGAATCTTCCGTCCCTATCTGGATCAATTTGTAATTGTATTCATTGACGACATTCTGATATATTCCAAGAGTCAGAAGGAACATGGAGAGCATTTACGGATAGTTTTGAATATTTTGAGGCAGAATAAACTATATGCCAAGGCCAGTAAATGTGAATTCTGGCTATTCGAGGTCAATTTCTTGGGACATGTGATATCTGAGGGAGGTATAGCCGTGGACCCGGCTAAGGTGGCAGCCGTAAAAGAATGGAAAACACTCAAGAATGTAACTGAAATTCGTAGCTTCTTGAGATTGGCTGGTTATTATAGAAGATTTATCATGGATTTTTCCAAAATTGCATCTCCTTTGACTCAACTCACCCAGAAGAGAGTCAAGTACGAGTGGACAGATCTATGTAATCAAAGGTTTGAAGAGCTGAAGACAAGACTTACCACTACCACTATTTTAGTCTTGCCGGTAAGTGGCAAGTGTTTCGAGGTATATTGCGATGCCTCGGGAGAGGGACTGGGTTGTACACTCAGTCAGAGTAATTGTGTGGTGGCGTATGGTTCAAGGCAGTTAAAAATACATGAACGCCTTTACCCCACACATGATTTGGAATTAGCTGCAGTGGTTTTCGCTCTCAAGAGTTGGAGACACTATCTTTACGGTGAGAAATTTGAGGTATTTTCTGATCATAAGAGCTTAAAATATCTTTGTGATCAAAAGGAACTCAACCTCAGGCAACGAAGACGGATGGAGTATCTGGCGGATTATGAGTTTACGCTTAGATATCATCCAGGCAAGGCAAACAAGGTAGCGGATGCCCTCAGCCGTATACCACATGCATCCGTGGCATGTTTGATCAGATCAGAATGGGAGATGTTGATTACCATCTGAGAGTTTAAACTCTACTACAACAATTGTGGGACCATATACAATCTGGTGATACAATCCAACATAGTCACCAAGATTGAACAAAAACAACGTATGGATCCAGAAGTGGAGGACATTTGGGCCAAGATGTCTACTGGCACCGTTGTACCGGAATGGGAATTACGACCAAGACAGGGTCTTGTATTCCGGGGAAGAACATATGTGCCAAAGAGTTGCAGGAAAGAGCTACTGATTGAGGCACATCAGTCCAAGCTCTCTATCCATCCGGGCAGCACCAAAATGTACCATGACTTAAAGAGGCATTATTGGTGGCATGGACTGAAAAGGGATGTGGCAGAATTCGTGGCACATTGTCTAACTTGTCAGCAAGTTAAGACTGAACACCAGAAGCCACCAGGGTTGCTCAAACCCTTAGCCGTGCCAGAATGGAAATGGGAACACATTTCCATGGACTTTGTATCGGGGTTGCCAAGGTCTTCAAAGGGCAATGACGCCATATGGGTCGTAGTCGACCTACTGACCAAATCCGTACATTTCATTCCTATCAAGATGACGGATTCATCTGAAACGTTGGGTCGGCGGTATATTAAAGAGATCATTCGACTACATGGAATTCCCCGAACGATAGTATCGGACAGAGATGACCATTTTACCGGCAGAGTATGGC